>CM032764.1:2400000-3000000 GCA_019155195.1 Avicennia marina
ATTTGGCCCAAAATGGATTTCCTCTTGTTAAAATTCTGGGTCTTATTTTTTAATTTTGTTGCAGTTTTCTGAGGATTTTCAGATAATGCTTTTTCATTATGATGGCCGGACAAGTGAATGGGATCAATATGAGTGGTCACGTCGTGCCATTCATGTCAGTGTTAGAAAACAAACAAAATGGTAATTTCCCGGTCTTTTTGTCAGCTTCCAATTGTTGGATACCTGATCTTGTAGACTAGAGACTTTGGTTGTATTGTGGGATTGGAAGCATTTTATTAGGTGTTGACAGACATATATAATATTAAAATTCAGCTTGTACTAATTTACTAATTTGAAACCATACTAAATAGATCTTTTAACTTGATAACAAGATATTAAAAATTTTCAAGCTTCAGTTTATTAATGTTAGTTTATAGTGATTCGGATACTTTACATTTCAAAATGGATTGTGAGTGTCAATTTTTGTTGAGTGGATATGAACCTATCCATATGTCATGACTTCTATGGATTATCTATTCTTGTAGGTGGTATGCAAAGAGATTCCTGCATCCAGATGTAGTAGCTGCTTATGATTACATTTTCATTTGGGATGAAGATCTTGGAGTTGAACACTTTAATGCAGAGAAGTAAGTATCTAACCTGTTTGTCCTAAGTGCTTAAAAGTGCTATAATTTGACCTTTTCTACATGCTAGGTATATCCACTTGGTTAAGAAACATGGTTTAGAGATTTCCCAACCAGGCCTTGAACCCAACAATGGGCTGACATGGCAAATGACAAAGAGGCGGGGTGACAAAGAAGTTCACAAGTAGGCTTACATGTTTACAATCCAATCACTTCACCTTGAAATATGCAACATTTTAACCTAGTGATCAACAAATGCCGATAACAGGAATACAGCGGAGAAGCCAGGCTGGTGCAGTGATCCACATTTGCCTCCATGTGCAGCGTAAGTGTTCTCTTTCTCTATCCTACTGTATACATGTTCTCATTTGTAGTTCTGCATTTATTTCTATGAATACAGACGTGAGTTATGTCCAACTCATTGGTAGTTCCATGAACTGCATTTGGCATAGAGAAAGTGGAGAGAATAGAAGGCTCTTTATGGGATGGTGAACTTGGAAAATCTGGTCTCTTTTATCTTTTGGTCTTCACAATACATCCCTTGATGTGTTGATTCTCGAACTTAATTGTTGCCTGGCTTTAGGAGCAGTGTTTGGCTGAGTTTAAATTTATATGGACACAGGCACACATGTACTGATAAATTGAATTTAGTATTATTCTAAGACATTAAATTGAAACTATGAATTAGTTAATTAATGATTTCAGAGATGTAACTATTTATCCCTGGGAGATTCCTTAGAAGGTAAATCCCTGATAGGTTAAGATATAAAAATGACGCTTAAGTCTATCAAATGGGATAATTATCTGCAGCGTAACAATTAGTAGCCAGCTCCGGAAAAAGATAGTCCTCAAAGATCATTAGCCTAGATATACTCCAGCACATTGATGATTATGGTTGTATATTAAGAAAACTAGTGTACTTTGTCCGTTCATATCCAAAATTCAGTTAGAAGGCAATTTTACTTAAATTTTAGTTGACATAATAGGTAATCTTTATCTCTCTTTCTGCTTTTGTTCAGCTTTGTGGAGATTATGGCTCCAGTGTTTTCTCATCAAGCTTGGAGATGTGTTTGGCACATGATTCAGGTAGTGTTCGCATTTTTGGGTGCGTGCAATTTGCTTCATCCTGCATTGTTTTTCATACACTGAACTTTTACGTTCTCAAAGCTTTCTAACTTTCAGTTGCTTTACTTGTCAGTTCGGTTTCAGCCATTGCATCAGTAGTAACTCATTTTAATGATATCACATATCTTTGCAGAATGATTTGGTTCATGGATGGGGACTTGATTTTGCATTACGGAGATGTGTGGATGTTAGTCTCTCTCTCTCTCTCTCTCTCTGTGGCACAAGGGTGGATAGTACTGCCCGTGTAACCACTTGCTACGCATTTAAAAGAAAAAAGTAGAATGGATAACAAGTGAACAGTAATATCCAGTTTTAAAGGACAAGACAGAGAACAAAAAATGTAGTTCAGTAAGAAGATTTACATGATAAGTCATTGATATAATGGGAGCAGGAAGTGATGTATTTATTCCAATTTTTGACCTTTATGTATAAGCTATTCTTGGAGGAGCATGGTGTCCTTTATCAAAATCTTTTCATCGCTTATTCTTGATCCTGCAGCCTGCACATGAAAAAATTGGTGTTGTAGATTCCCAGTGGATTGTGCATAAAGTGATTCCATCACTTGGACGTCAGGTTAGTCGCCACTGATTCTCTAGTTCTTTTTGTAAGCATTTTCTCCATATTTTGTTTTGTTTATTTACATGTTTGATGCATTAAATATAGGTCATATTACAGATTCCTATATCTGATTTCTCAATGAATTGAAGTTGCACTGTGTAGGCACTCTGCTTCATTCCATAGGAAAACCCATGTCCATGACTATGTCTTGGAGCTATGCTTCATGTTCCGAAGAATTAACTTGATAAAGGACATGCATATGGTGTGAAAAGACGTGTCTGTTTTTGTACCCTAGAATAAAACCATAAAAACGAAGTTGAATCTTTTGGGTGAATACAAAGTTGGTGGTAAACAAGGAACCACCTTAGAAGATTATGGTGCAAGTAGGGGTGACAATTGGATTGTTTCACAAATTAGCAGGTCAAGTTTGAGACATGCGTATTTTGTGTAAACCTCCAACCCCAACCTAACCCATTAATTTTCATGGGTCAATTTTTTAACTAAAACTTAATTGGCAATTTTCATAGGTCAATTAAACCTACCCTACATACCCATAATACAGAAAAAAAAGGGTCAGTAATCTATTTTGTGCAAATGAAGTTAAAGACAAGTTTTATACTCGTAGGGGTGTTAGCAAAACGAGTTCGTAGGTCAACGCTTGAGTCAAGCTCGGTCAACGCCAAGCTCAAGTCGAGCCCGAGCTCGTTTATGGGGTACTCGGGCTCAATCGAGTAACTCAAGCTCGAGTTCTTGTTGTTTTTTTAATTTTATTTCCCCTAGTGTCACTACCAAACATAGTTTAATCCATCAAATAAATTTGTTGCTAATATTTACTAAAAATTCAAAAGTTCAGCAATGGAAAAATCTCTTTGAAAATGCACATATAATATACTTTTTTTAAATATTTTTTAAAATATAATTATAATATTATAATTCTTTATAAAATTCTAATTTCTAGTTTTTATATTTTTTAAAGCAGTTTTATTTAGCATGTCACATAATCCTAATTAAATTAATTGTGATATTTTATTATCAAAAATCTAACTATAAATTCATTTATATTTAATTAATTTGTATTTTTTAAGCTTGACTCAACGAGCCTATTGAGCTCGAGCTCGAGTAGAATTTTTTTACTCGAGCTCGAGCTTGATAGCAACTACTCGACTCAAGCTCGAGCTCGAATTCAGTTTTAAGCATTTTGAGAGCTCGACTCAACTCGTTTACACCCCTACATTTAAGTTCAATTCAAACAATCAAATATTCAGTCTCATAATCCATATTCTAATATGCAAAGATAATCATCGAATTGTAGAACGAGATCCAAATCCATATATAGCAAGTCATTAAAAGATATAACATACATAATCATAAGTTCAAAATCCTAGTATCATCATCAAATCCATATGGCTATAAGCCATTAAAGACATAATATACATAATCACAAGTTTGAAGTCCTATGTGATCATCGATTGTTCAAATTCAACTGGCTATAAGTCATGAAAATTGCAAAATATAACTATATGCTTATATGCAAAGACAATTGCCAAACTATTAAATACAATCAAATCCATAAAAAGTCATTGAAAGACATGACATACATAATTACAAGTTCAAAGACCTAATTTCTATCTATTTACTAATTTAATCTTTTGACTTTAGTAATTAGTTTAGTGTCAATCTAATTAATAATTTAAGAATATTAAAAAATTAGTTAACAAAATAATTAGTTGATAAAAATATTTATTACATTATGTTAAAATTATAAATGGGTTACCTGGTTGACATGTCACCCATGGGTATGCTTAAATGGACTCATTTTCTTTTTGGGTTTCTTAGGTCCGACTAAATTTCTACATGATTCTGTGAAGGTTCAATCTAAACCCATTAATTTCGTGATAAGTTCAGGTCATGTCAAAGTTGCCACTCCTAGGTGCAAGTTCTGTTTTACACAGCTAATGCTTATCTTTTTAAATTTGGCTATCGTGCCTGCACCTGGCAACTTCTTGATGACACAAGCCAACCACTGTCATCCTTGGAGAGTTGACACTCTCTTAGAAAACTATTTGTTACTTCATATATTTGTTCTTTTATCAAGTCAGTTTTATATATTTTTTGCTCACGTGATCACATTTATAATTGTTTACTTAATTCTAGCTCTGTCATAAATGCTCAGGGCATGTCAAAGAATGGGAAAGCTGCATGGCAAGGGGTATGCATACCAGAACTGTGTATATCGATGTCAATAATGTTGTGCTCCTTGTTTTCTCGTCCTTTTGCATAACTTCTTTTTGATGGTAACTCAGGGAACTTCTTTCCTGAAATTTGAAATTTTAAAACCCATTGTGAGGTGTTCTAGATCATAAATAAGCTTTAGCAGGTCGAAAAAATTGTCATGTTGGACTGTTTATAGTGTTGTGCTCAGAGGGAAAGATGCAAGTGTTGCTCTTTGCACTGTATGCGGATTATTGTCGGTGTTCTCAGTTAATAGGAAGAATGCCTTATCCTACGTGTTTCGTTTCTTTCAGGTCCGAGACAGATGCAAAAATGAGTGGGGCCTTTTTCAGGATCGCATGGCTAACGCAGATGAGTTATATTTATCACAGTTTGAGAACCGTTAACTATATGACCTGGCCTCTTGTATAATGCTTAATTTCTTTCTTCTTTTTCCTCTCTTCCCCTATTTGGGGCTTGACAGTCCAATTCTTTTTTGCAAGATATATTCAACTTCACATAGGATAGCTGCGTCTAGGAGTAGAGATGTAGGAGGTTCTCTCAATTTTTGTGTACACTAAAGGTAATGGACATTACTAACTAGTGTGATTCTTTTCCCTTCTGGAGAATTGACACATTTGGTCCTCTGAAGAGCTTCCTGTCTGCTCATTACTTTTGTTATTCGTGGAAAGGAGTTTGATGCTTCTTGTTTCTTACAGTGATTCGTGTATCCATGTCTTCGATTAATTGAGGAAAAAAATCGTCTGTTTGCAAATTCTATGGTGTGATCAGAACTGTCAAAATGCGATTCTATTCATCTATTCTACATGTAAGTGTTATTCGAGTTCAATTTAATGCAATTTTTAATATTAGACAAGTTCGAACTTGAATTAAGTAGTAGTCAAGTTTCAGAGAAATGACAGGCAAAAATCGAACACATCACCTACATTTAAACAATCACTTTCCACTAATTCAAATGTTCTAGTTAAATGGATTTTAATATAAATCTATGCTTAGAAGTTAAAACGGGGAGGCAAAAGAGCATGGTAAAATTTGAATAAAAATAGAATCAACAAGGCACAAAGGTCTAACATATTAAGAATATGTGTTGTGCCTACAGCCACTGTTATGAATTCTTATTCCTGAAATTTTAAAATACCTGAAATTGATTATAAATAAGTTGGTTATACCATTGAAGTGCTTAGATCTAACTTTAAATGGCTACTGTACCACTAATAATCATTGGTTTATGATGAGGACCGAGTAGGGTGATAATAAATGGAATGATGTTGTACAGACAGACAAATTTACACTTGAATTACGCCGATCCTCCTGTAACTTAATTTTTCACCCAATTCATTAATATTAAAAGATCCCTTAAATTCTAATGATTTGATAATTGATATTCCACAAAGTATCAATGAAATCATTTTATATGTGCAGTTTAATGTGTCTACGAAGAGTTGTAAGATAATAATAGTTTTATTTGCCAAAGTGAAATGTACCATCTGTAAGATATGCAGTTTAATATGGCTATGAAAAGTTGTAAGATAGTAGTTTTATTAGCCAAAGTGAAATGTACTATCTGTTCATTTAATAATTAAACATAAGTACGCAAAACATGTTATCGTCGGTATACAATGAGAGTTCTATTTCTTTTTTACATGATGCCATTTAGCAGGTCAATAGTACACGAATTGATTACAGTATGTCACCATAGAAGGTGGAATTAAAATAAATAGACTGTTGTTATACAGTTATCACACTTTGCCCCTTAAAATTATCTAATTTTAGCACCAAACCCTAAAAATTAACCGCTATATTTGTTTTTGCTTTGTCGAAATCAAAGTACACACATATACTCCAACTATTGATTCTATGGACAACAATTTTCTCTCTCTCTTTTTTTTTCTTAATTTTACTTTATCAATGACAGGCACTGATTTCAGCCATCAATGAAAAAAAAAAAAGTGTGCCCAAAATGCAAACAACCACTTATATTTTTATTGCAATTTGTCTTTCAAATATATTTTCAATTCAAATTTATACCAAAATACACTTCAGTCTATAGTTGTCTTCAGTCTATAGTTGTTGCTATCACATCCCAAATTCGGATGCTAAAGCCAAAGATATTATAGCTACCGAATCAAAAATATTATTCAACTTTCAAATGATAAATCTACCAATGTCGTGCAGTGGATATTATAAATGTAATCTTCACTATTATATCAGTCAAATCTTATTGCGATAAATGAAATGACTAATACCATCATCATTCCTAAATATCAACTAGCCTCATGCATGTTCACTTTTGTTGGCATTTTCTACAAAAGAAACGATTAAACACATGAACGATTAATTGTCTAATAAATTGATTTACCTGTCCTTTCGTTTTTTTACAAGATGTGAGTATAATACAATTCACTTAAATACTTTTATAAAATAGATAATAGAAAATCACATTATATCATAGCTTTTCAAAACCATTCATTAAACCATATGTTCATCAGCCCACTCATAGAGTACGTACTTCGTGACTATTTCTGCAGATTAGGGCCTTAGTCTATATTTCTAACTAAGAATGTTCATATGAATTATCGGTGTAGGTGCTCGCTATAAGCGCCTGTACTTCAATTTTGATTGGGCACTATCTGAATCAATACTCCCAATTGATAGAATCACGTATTAACTTCTCCCGTTGTCAACTCTAATACTTTGACTTTAATTGGACAAGTTTCAATCTTTTATTTGATAGGTAAGATTTGAACTCCTTCCTACACTGTTGTTAGTATCACACATGAGCGGCATACTTTTATCATTTATTCATGGATAACGTTTCGGAATAACCAATATCAAATAATTCATGCAAATAACTCACATCCAAATTTTTCAAAAAAATAAAATAATTACTATTTTGCAAAAAATCAACATGTCAAGTTCATACTTTCATGAAATAGGAAAATATTTAAAAATAAATTTTAATCAAGTAATTAACATTCTACTATATCATAAAATAATTTTAAAAGCTGTTGTCAAATTTGGCAAAGATATCCACTTACCTGATACTAATATTAATGTTCACTAGCTCACTTGTTATTAATTTTTAATTTTCTATTCAATTAAAAAGGTTCTTCGCTTAATTCCCAATTTAATTAGAAATCTTACTCCTAGGTGTTTTCAAATGTAACTTAGGTGCCTTGTTATTGTCTTCTCATATTCCTAGGTTATCCATTGAAATAATTTTTCTATCCGAAGTTCATGTGTTTAATATCCCACATATCCTATTAGGTTCGAATTCATATATTTACGCATATTTTACCCTTAAAATTAGTAAATTTAGGCATTAATCATGTAAAAAATAAAACTTCATTTGGTTTCTAGGTTCCACACTAGCAAAAACATGGTTCACAACGACAAAAAATGGTTCCGTGAATGCACCATTTGCAGTGCATTCTATATTATTCTGTCGTCCACCCTTGTGACATATGTCAAGAATCGTGGAACATTCTATTTCTGTCCACATTTTAGGCTTTATGATAGTAGATGGTTGCACCATGTTTGTAAGCTTAGGCATCGCAATTGCGACAATTTTTGCGGCATGTTTTGTTCATGGGCACATCTCAATTCGATCTTGTTAAAATGCCTTTTGCAACCGCAAGAATAGGTTTTGCAGTGGCAAAATGTGACTACGAGCATCACTGTCCTATGCGCAAAGCGTTGTTTGGCATGGTTTTCATGTTCTACACTATTTTAATCACTATTTCTCCAACTTATACATGTTTCATGACTTTTAAGAGTCTTTACATGAATCTTATACATCTAAAATTGAACTTGTATAATTTAATTATGAATTTCAAAGTAATCACCATAATTTGTGTAAGTTGCTTATATTACATTTTTCAACAGAATTTTTATGTGTAACTTATACCAATATGAATTTATACTTATAATCATGAATTATATTGCATATAAGCTTCCTTAATTTCTCAATCACAAGCCTAGGATGTGTGAAATCGGATTTCCAACATGTGTACATGGAAACTATAAACTAGGATTAGGAATTTGCCTTAAATTTGACGAGATACTTGACATTGACTCATCTCCTTCTTCACTCTCTCTCTCTCTCTTCGATAACCACTTAGATTTTCAGATGTGTGGGATGGTTTAATTCCTCCAACCTTAGCGTCCTATTCATATTAAGGCAATCCAATATTTGAGTTATACCGATTTTTTTTTTTTAATTTTTGAGTTTGGTACTATTCCAACTTCACACCTTATTTTTTTCCTTATATATATATCCTAAAGATTATTAAAAATGTCCTTTAAATTATCCACAAGGTTGGGTAGGATTTGATCAACTCAACTATACTTATATCATTTTTATATTCAATTATCATCTCCTCACAATTTTCATCCGAAAATAATAAAAAATTAGGCAATTAAATAAATAAATCTTCCATCCAAAAATAATATTATTTCTAATCCCCAAAATTTTTTGGGATATTACATTTTCCTTCTTTATAAAATTTTTTGTCCTTGACACCTTCCCTAACTTGCTTTGAAAATAGGTAGGGGTTATCAACTCCTTATTTTCTCTTAATGTGGCTACCTTATAAGGTTGCCATAAAGTTTTTGACTTATGCTCTAAACGCTAAGCAAATTTTTAGAAATAAACGAATAAAAAGCACATCAATCAAACGAAGCATAAGCACCAAGTTAGTTAACAGCAACATTACCTATAACCATGTTTTCAGCATTGTCTACCTTCTGTTGTGTTAAAGCGAACACTAGCATCTCCTCTTAGTTTGAGGTTCACCTAGTTGGACCCAAAATTGTTGCCACTTCTATTGTTATTATTGTTACCAGTGGCAATTGGTTCTGTAGTCTCGTTCGTGCATTCCACAGCATGATGGCCCTACTGATCACAATTTAAACATGTGCCAGTCAACTAGCAACATATTCTTACATGTCGACAATGGTACATAGGGCACCCTGATAGTGGAGGCAGTACCCTGCCATTCTTAAATTGGTTAGATTTCTTATTGGTTGGCCTTCCAGCCAACGACGACAGGCCTTGCTATTCGGTTCCTAATTTGGAGTCGACTTAGATTCCTTTAGATTATTTTTTACTTCCCTCCAATTTATGTCGACTTCTGCCCAAATGGTTGCTCTAAGTAGCTCATCAAAGTTTGTGCTTCATACAGGGTTGGCGCAATCTATAGCCTACTTTTTAGTCCTTTATTAAACTTATACATTTTCAATGCCGAGTTCACCATTATTATAGACGAATATTTCCCCAAAGTGTGAAATTTTGCAGAATATTCCACCACCATCATATTTGGTCCCTAGACCAAATTATTAAACTCCGCTATCTTCTATAGGCAGAGGGTGTTTTAGGAAAAAGTGATTTAGAAACACCTCCCTAAATTTATCTCAAGTAATTAGCCTTTCTTTCAGAAGTACTGAGAAAACTCCCTCCTATCACAGTGCAACTTTGCCTCCAAGGAAGGGCACTACAACCCTTGGTCATACTTCCATTGGAATCTCTATAAGCTCAAAGTTGTCTTCCATTTCTTTAAGCTATTTTTGGACCATTTCTAAGTTGTGCGACCCATCGGAGGTGGGCACATGGGTCTATGTCAACACCTCATAATGGGCTTTGGTTTCCCGATTAACTTGGGCCTAAGCTAGCACTAGGGCTTGTTGCTGGTTTCCCATAACTTAGGTTATTACAATTGCAATGGCTGCCAAATCTTCCTATCCCAAATTCATTTGACCTGTAAGTGGTTGCGATTGCACGAGGGGTGGAGGTGGAGGATACTCATAGCATTGTTCACTTGTGTTATAGGGTGGGGTTTTGTGTTGTGGATTTTGAGTGGTACATTGAAGTCTTCCAGCCATTTTCTTACACAAGAGAGGAGTGGTTCGGTCGTTTGAATAATTACACACACATAATAGTTATCTCCGACAGTAGGACAACAAAGGAAATAACAGGAAAGGTCATTTATAGCATGAAAGGTAACTTTATAACTATATTTACTTGATAAAGGTAATAGTGAGAAGGAAAGGAGGCTATCTTATTCACGTCGTAAAGTTCCTAAGACTCTCATATTTCTACTCCAAAGTCCTAGTCTACAACTCGGTCTTATTTGTCTAAGTCTACCTCTTTAGGTTTTTGCTTAGGTTCCTCCTCAGAGTCCTCTTTTGGTTCGTCGATTTCTCAGTGTATCAATTTGTGGAGCTCATGGTTTATGTAGCTAAGCTAGTTCACTTGTTGCATCAGCTAATCACGCGAGTCATGTAAAGTGAGTAGATAGTTCTGATAGCTCCCTCTTTCTACTCTTGTGCGTTTCTACAAGCTGTTGCTATCCTACTTCGATTTCATCTAGTTTTCTCTTAAGTGGATCCAAGTGCCTTCTCAAATCAGTATTTTCATCATTTAAATCCTTGTTCTCTGCCTTAAGCATTGTGTAACGTTGCTTCTACTAGTGCAATAACTATTTTTTCTAATTGAGTTAGCATAGTGAGAAGGTCATCCATGACTTTCTTAGGCAAATTATTGCTGCCCAAAGGCATATGCTATCCTAACACGTTAGTCCCATCCATATCCTACGTCAATTATCACATTTTAAGTCAAAGTAAAATCAATTTAATATTTGTTGTATGAGCGAAATGAGCTGCTAAATTCTAAGTACTTGTGATGTAATTTCCTATGGTCCAATTTACGTTCTATAACTTATGTTTCTGATATCAAAAAATAGGCTTTGATATCACTTGTCACACCCTAATTTCAAAATGTAACATGACAATACTTGCGATAACACTTCAATAGATACCAAGTCTAAGATATCATAGCAACTAAACCAAAAATTAACTCTCAAATGATAAATCTAACACTGTCTTGTAGTGGAAATAAAAGTAATTCTAACTACTACATTAGTTAGGTCTTATTGCGATCAATGAAATAAGTAATATTAGCTTCTTTCTTAAATCTCTACAAGCTCACATGTGTTCACTCTCACCGGCATTCTTTGCACAAAAAAAAAAAAAAAACCAATGATTAGTTGCCCAATAAATGGATTCACTTACCATTTTGTTGTTTTTTTTTTTACAAGATGTGAGCATAATACAATTTACATAAAAGACTTTTATAAAACTGATAACAAAAAATCACATTATATCACATCTTTTCAAAACCATTCATTAAACCATTTGTTCATCAGCCTGCTCATAGAGTGCATATTTTATGTTTATTTCCCCTAATATAAGTCTTAGTATACACTTTCAACTAAGCAGGGTTATGTAAATTATTGGCTTTGCTCGTTGTGACCCCCAATACTTCAAATCTAACTGGGCGGTATTACAATCTATACTCCCAATTGGTAGAGTCACATATCAGTTTTACCTACTGTTGCCCTAATACTTCTACCCTAATTAAACGGGTCTCAATTTTTTACTCGATTAGTAGAGTTAAAATTCGTTCTCACACTATCGTTAGTATCACACATGAGCAGCGTACTTTTATCATCTATTATATGGTAACGTTTTGAAATAACCAGTCTCAAATCATTACATCTAAATTTTTTTGAAAAATAAAATAATTTTTCATTTCATAAAAAATCAACACGTTAAGTTTATACTTTCATGAAACAGGAAAATATTAGAAAATAAATTTTAATCAAGTAATAAATATTTAGTTGTATCATAAAATAATTTGAAAAGCAATTGTAAAATCTGGTAAGGTGTATCCACTTACCTGATACTAATTCTATTGTTCCGTAGGCTTACCCATTATCAATTTTTGATTCCTATTCAATCAAAAAAGCTAATTGTTTAATTCCCAATTTAACCAAAAATCCTACTCCTAGGTGCTTTCAAATGCAACCTAGGTGCCCTTGTCATTATCTTTGAAGATTCTTAGGTTACTTATTAAAATAATTTTTCTATATGAGGTTTACTCGTTTAATACCTGCATATGCTATTACGTTTAGAGTTACATATTTATGCAAATTTTAGGCATTAATCATGTAAAAATAAAATTTCATTCGGTTTTCATGTTCTGCACTCTTGAAAACATGGTTCATGACCGCAAATAATGGTTCCACAACTACACCATGGATTGTAGTACATTATGTCTCGTTTTGCTATCCACTCTTGCGACCACAAGGTGTCTGTCCATAGCCACAACAAGAATTGTGGAGCATCCTGTTTCTATCGGCATTTGTAATCAAAGATTGTTGCGCTGTGTCCGCAAGCTTGGGCCTTGCAACCTTGATAATTTTTGCAACATGTTCTGTTTACAGATGCAGTCTCATTTGCTCTTATAGAAATGCCTTATGCCGTCGCAAGAATAGGTTTTGTGCTTACCAAACGTGACCTTGAGCGTTACTACCCTCTACTCAAAGCGCTATTGAGCATAGTTTTTTATATTCTACGTAATTTTAACCACCGTCTTTCCAACTTATACATGTTTCACGACTTTTAAGAGTCTTTTTATGATTCTTAAACATCTAAAATTATACTTCTATAATTTAATCATGAATTTCAAAGAAATCATCATAATTTGAGTAAGTTGCCTATAACGCGTATTTTAACAGAATTTCTACATGTAACTTATATCAATATAAATTTATACATATAATTACGAATTATACTACATATAACCTTCCTTAATTTCTCAATCATGTGCCTAGGATGTGTGAAATCTGATTTCCTAGATGCATATATGGAAACTGTAAATTAAAATTAGGAATTTACTTCAAATATATCGGGATTCTTGGCTTTGACTCATCTATCTCTTCACCCTCTCTCTCTTGGATGGCCACTCAGATTTTTCAAACCTGTGGGATGGTTTAATTCCTCCTACTCTTGTGTCCTATTTATCTTAGGATAATTCAACATTTGAGTTATATTAGGTTTCTTTAGTTTTGAATGTGAGATTATTCCAACTTCTTTTCCAGCTAATTAGACCTTATTTTTTTCTTATTTATGTATTCTAAAGATAATTAAAATTGTCCTTTTAGTTATCTGCAAGGCTGGGTAGGATTTGATCAACTCAATTATACGCATATCACTTTTTATATTCAATTATCATCTCCCCACAATTTTCATCCGAAAATAATAAAAAATTAGGTAAATAAATCAATAAATCTTTCATCCAAAAATAATATTATTTCTAATCCCAAAATTTTTGGGGGGATTACAGTTGCAATGTTTGGGATTGTGAATTTTGACAGTTATAATATTTATAAATAAATAAATATACTATTGTATTATTACTAAGAGTTTTATTGATCTTTTAATAATTTTTTAAAATACCCTTTGTAAAAACGTAAATTTTATGTCTAATAAAATGATGACAAATAGATTTATTTATATTAAATATCAATTAAATAATTTACAAATTTAATTAAATATAATTTTTAAAAAATAAATAATTAATAATTTAATATAAACATTTATGGTCAATCAAATGACGCTAAGTGTCACTTGCCAATTTAATAGTCAAATTAAATCTTGAATCATGAAAGATACACATTGACATGTAACATATCCAACCACATCAAATCAAATTTAGTAGATAAATAAAAAAAATATCAAATTAAATATTCTCAACTAATCAAATTCTACAGCAATATCACACCGCAATATCACGTGAACAAGACAAGGCCACCTTTTCCACCACTGTGAATAGGGCTGCTCTTCCCATAATTTGACACCCAACCCGAAGACAAGTAAGAAAAGGTTTAAACGAAGAAGCCCAAATTGATGTTAAGAAGTTTCACAATATTTTTAACTAAAGTTAAAGCAATTATCTTACGACTTCCCTGTCCCTGTTGAAGGAATGATTAGATGATTAGAATTAGGGAATTGAAGTAACTAATTTCATTTGATCCACTTTATCTTAGTCTTGTAGACATCTTATTGTTATCGTATAGGAATTTGGTCCACACCCGTCATACCTAGTTTTCTTTACTATTTATGCTCTGTATTATAACTCTATCTCCTAACAACTAACTTAAGTTATTTTAATGAATTCTTCAAAATATTCCTCTAAGTAAATTTATCTGCACTATTTGATAACCACTTTTAGTCTTATAAATAAATTAAAATACTTTTATTTATTTTTTCTCTGATAACCACTGTTATTTCAAATTCTTTATCTCCTTCTTTAATTAACATTTATCTTCTTCGTACTCATCTTTTTTATTAACTCCAATTTTTTCTTTGTTTCTTTCTAAAAGATATACAATTAAGCCCGTTTTATTTTTATTATTAAACTACTAAAAATATAATAAATTTATATTTTATTGCAATTTGTCAAATTGTATACTTTTTTTTTATATATAAAAATGTACACGCATACGTGTCCATCTAGTTCACAGTAATTTAATTTATCTATCACATCATGTATTATTTACGGTAAAAATGTAATTATTTATCATTTTGTTAACTATTAACAGTATTAGAAAAATAATATGGATACCTTTCCATTTTACTTGAGCCAGAACAGGGGGAAAAGGGAGATGTAGCAATGAACGGTAACTTTTTTGTTAAAAATTTGAATATAAAATTTAAATAAATAATTGATCATAATATGTCTAAATTAAGAGGGTAAACTATTTTAAAATTACTTTTAAAATATTTTTTTTAAAAAAACATGATAACATTTTGGGAGCAAACCCAATACTAAGTGTGGGGTAAATTATTTGATTTCTTTTTACGTCAAAGATTATAGATAGCATCATTGAATGTCGTTTAACGTAGGTGCAAAATTATATAGATTAATAAATAATACTTTCAACTTCATATAATTTATAGAATGAAGGAGAAACTAAAGATATTTGAGAAAAAAATAAGAAACATAGTTAATAAAAGTTAGGAAAGGAAAGTGAAAATGAATATTAAATAAACTAAAATTACATATTTACTCTCTTTAATTATAATATGTGAAATCATGTATTTACTTTTGTTTTTAATTCTTTATCTTTTTCTATAGTTTATGATTTTGTTTACTTTTAATTTATCTCTATTGATATTTTCTTTTTCAAATTTTCACCTTCAACTGTTTTCATATTTCTTTATTTTTTATTGTAAATATTTTTATATTTTAAATGATATCATTTCTATTATTTAAAGTATAATTATTTTATAGTTTAAAGATAATATTACGCACGTACTGTGTATATCAATTTTATTAGTATATATTATTCAAATGATCTTTTTGTGACACATTTTTTAATAGATCCTGCAAAGAGTATGCCGTACAAAAAGTTCGTATAGTAACTTCTTTTAGTTTTCAATATTAAATTACTAAACTTTATGTTTAAATTTTTTATTTCCTCTGTTCAATCTTATTTTCCCTTTTTACTTTTTTTTTCTCTTTCTTTTTAATTAATACTTTTTTTTTCAAAAATTTTTATTCTCACTTTTAAATTCTTTTATTTTTTTAAAAAAATTTAACCATTGTAATTCGAGATACAAGCATGTTTTTGAAATTAAAATTTTCAATGTGTGATTCAAGAGAAAGGTTTACGAATAGCATAAAATGAAAAAGGAAAATTAATAATACGTTTAGATTGTTTCTGTGAGAGTCATACCAAATTAACAATGCAAAATTTGAACAAACACAGTGAATAAACTTATTATTTAATTATAAGTAAAAAAATTAATATGACTTTTTTAATTATAATATATTAGCGTATGGTATTTGCTTGCCAGTATAAAATGATCTTACACACATACGACCAATCGGAGAAGACGAGGAATACGATGGAAGTGAAGTGAAGTGAAGTGAAGCGTTGTGCGTACTTACAGTGTAGCAACTAGGAAGCGAGGCGCTTCTTACATTCCAGATAAGACGGCCCAAGTACTGACGCTTTCCTTGTACTGCGATTCTCCAGGTATGGCCAAGACAGAGGGAGAAGTGGTGTGCGTGACAGGCGCCAGCGGCTACATCGGCTCCTGGCTGGTTCAGCTCCTCCTCCACCGCGGCTACACCGTCAACGCCACCGTCAAAAACCTCGGTTTCCCACTTCTTTCTTCTGCTCTTTCTACACTGCTCGTGCTTTCCGTGATGCTCGATTAATTTGGTTTTACTCCTTAATGTATCAGAGGATGAGAAAGAAACCAAGCACTTGGAAGCCATGGAAGGAGCCGAATCCCGCCTCCGTCTTTTCCAGATGGATTTGCTTCATTATGACTCCATTCTCGCCGCCGTGGGAGGCGCCGCTGGTGTCTTCCACCTCGCGTCCCCCTGCATAGTCGAACGAGTCGACGATCCCCAGGTGGATGCCCGCCCACTAACTCATCTCCCCTAACTCGCTGGTTTTTCTTCTGGTGTTTTTTTTTTCTGCAGTAGGTACTGTTTCGATTCAATATTCTTTGTGAATTTAGGGGATGCTGTTGGATCCGGCGATTAAGGGCACAATTAATGTACTGACGGCGGCCAAGGAGCTTGGGGTTGGGCGCGTGGTTGTCACTTCTTCGGTTTCGGCTATTATTCCGAGCCCCAATTGGCCGGCTGATGTGGTTAAGAATGAAGAGTGCTGGGCTGATGAGGAATACTGCAAGCAAAATGGGGTATCTCTTTTTTTCCATTCTCTCATAATTGATTGATTCAGTAGTTTACTTAACAGCGTATTGGGATACAAAATTAATCATTCCGAGAAAGAAAATTAAGGACTGTTACCCATGGTGTACCTGCACCCCCTTTCTGCTGTAACAAGAGAATGCTAAATTCCCAAAAATATATCCCATTCCGCACTAGGGTATTATCCTTCTTGTCGATTGAGGCATTTGTACATTTGTCTTCAATACGTTATAACGTTACATGGCTTTGTTATTGCATTATTCTGTTAGGCTTGGTATTCACTTTCTAAAACCTTAGCTGAGAAAGCTGCTTGGAAATTTGCTGAGGAGAACGGTCTGGATATTGTTGTGGTGAATCCGGGCACGGTGATGGGTCCTATTATCAATCCGGCAATAAATGCAAGCATGCTGATGATTCTTCGCCTTCTACAGGGTAATCCTAGTTGAGATATATCTTATATAAATTTCATCAAAGTGCAGTGTGGTGTGGCGTCGATCTTTCACCACCACAAATGTGTTGATGAAGAGAACTTTCTAATGATCTTCTTTCATATGTTCGTTTTCGACATATCTTGGAAAATCATATTGCCCCCACCCCTCCCCCCCCAACACGCACACCCTCCCTCCCACCACACATAAAGAAGGGCCCATGGGACGAACAGAAACTTGTTAAAAAGCCAGAGATCAAAAGAAAAGGTCAATTCCGGATTGTTCGGGGCTTGTCTTCATCAATATTTTCTGGAAAATTTGAACTTAAACGACATGCACATTTTATTGAATACGACTTTCTCGGTATATAGGATGCACTGAATCGTATGGAGATGTCTTTATGGGATCTGTGCATGTTAAAGATGTGGTTCGTGCACATTTACTGGTATATGAGAACACATCGGCTACAGGAAGACACTTGTGTGTTGAAGCTATATCTCATTATGGTGATTTTGCTGCTAAGGTGGCAGAACTTTATCCCGAGTACAATATGCCTAAGTAAGATGCTCTTACTCCACCTCACAGTTGCTTGTAAAATGTGTCGACACTCTTACATCATTTGAGAACCTCAGGCAGTTATTAGAACAGATTCCAATTTTTGCGAATTTGATGTTTTTCATTGTCTCATTGCTTCTGGCATATCGTCCTACTGTATATTCGGAGTTCTCTTTTGTATGTTCTAATTCTATTTAAAGGCTTATTATCGGATGAAAGCGTGATCGCTGATATATGTATATGTTATGGCACATTTTGCAGGTTCCCGAAGGACACTCAGCCTGGATTGCTAAGGGCCAAAGATGCATCGAAGAAGCTGATCGACATGGGTATGGAATTTATTTCCATGGAGCAAATTATTAAGGACGCTGTTGAAAGTTTGAGGAGCAAAGGATATATTTCTTGAAAACTTGTATGTATGCTTGTCTGGTTTGTAAATTGGACCAACAATACGCTTTATGACAGCATTAGCTATTGTGCGGATGACATTAATTTTGGAAACTAACGCCTTATATAATTTGAATTGCTTTCTTATTTTGAGGATAACCCTATTGAACTTGCCTTCATGTGCTTTAGGCATTGTAGATACATAAATTTTGTTTCTTAATTAAATAATGTCACGTTAAAAATATGACATTAAAAGTATTAATTAAATTAATTTTTATTTATTAAAGAATTTAAATAAATATAAATTTTAAATTAATTAATTAATATTTTTATCGACCAATCAAAAGATAGCAAGTGATAGAATTTTGTTAAAAATTTAAAGGATGATGACTCTAAGTGGTAGAATTTTGTTATAAATTCAAGGGATAAAAATTTTTAATGGTAGAATTCTATTAGAAGTTCAAGAAATAAATTTTAAATGGTAGAATTTTGTTAGAAGTTCAAGAGATGAAGACTTTATTAAGTTGTAGAATAGGGTCCAAATTTTGACGGCTAATGAAATCGCGTTATATCAGCAAGTTAATAAAACAATTCTATTTTTTCAACAATTATAAAAAGGGGTCAAACCCCATAGAAAAAGAAGATATAAGTCAAGAAAGTGAAGCAACTGAAAAATTAAAACTCCTTAAATTCACTCTAAAATTTTCGAGAACATTCAAAGTGTTCTTCACCAAATTCAAATAAGTTCTTCATGTACTTCACTAATTTTAAAGAAGTTCGTCGTGTTCTTTGCCAAATTCAAATAAGTTCGTCATTAAATTCAAGACGTTTTTCATCATAGTCTCTAAATCTAGCGTTTGATCCACGATTGTAGAGTTAAGCTTGAAGATTAGCATTGTTGAGACCTAACAACCCTCAAGGAAGATCAAGCACAAGTCTTTTTCTTGAAAATTGTTTAAATTTCAAGTTAAGTGTCCTTGAAGGAAGAATCAAAGAATTAAAATTAGAAAGTAAAACCTAAAAAATTCAATTTGATTCAAATTATTTGATCAAACACTAAGTTTTATTGTTATTCAAGAATTTTATTCTACAAATTTCTAGCACACTTAGTGGGATCTCTCTACTTCTTATCTCTTCCGTTGTCAAATCCAAACAAGTTACAATGATGACTAACCTATTACATTTTAGAAGAGCAAATTATTGCACTGACTAAAATTATCAAAGGGCTTGCTAAGCATGTTCAGGAGCAAGACTCGAGGATTTTTAGGTTGATAGACAACTTAGATAATGTTGATGCCAGTAGGGTTGTGGAGAAAGCACCTAAAGTTCATGATAATGTCGAGACATCTGCCAAACAGTTGACTCAAATGTCTCAGGCGTAGTTGATGACCTACTCAAAACCAATCTCACCAAACTCTTTGAAATGAAGTGACCTAAAGAAGTTGGAAAGATTGACGATTCTAAGTACTGTAAGTACTATTGTTTAGTTGGGTACCTTATCCACGATTGTTTCATATTTAAAGATAAAGTCGTGGAGTTAGCTTACTAAGAAAAATCACACTTGAAGAAAGTGCAAATGTCAATATTGTCACCCTTGATTACTAAAAAATAAGCCAAATACGGTTGCCAGTTTTAAAAAAACTTAGCTCATTCTAGAAATAGAAGTGTTAGAAAGCAAATAGGGACACTAAAAAGCTAAAAAAAGGCACCTTTAAGGCATCAAATTTTAAAGAAAAGACATGAGGATCCTTAGAGCAAAAAAAAGGAAAAAAAGGAAAAAATAAATGTTCAAGTCCAAAGGTGCTTGACACGAATTGAAACTGTATAAAAATGTTCAAAGATGCTCCTTGACACGAGTTGAAACTATCTACAAATGTTCGAAAGCTCCTTGACACGAGTTGAAATTGTCTACAAATATTTGAAAGCTCCTTGACACGAGTTGAAATTGTCTATAAATGTTCAAAGATGCTCCTTGATACGAGTTGAAATTGTCTGCAAATGTTCGAAGGTTCCTTAACACGAGATAAAACTATTTACAAATGTTCAAAAATTCTTTGACACGAGTTGAAACTGTCTACAAATGTTTGAAGTTCAACTGCATAGCTCGCTAAAGCTCGCCACCATAAATGCCATCGCTTAAGGCCTGCTCGGCAGTCTTTACTTCTTCATCGTCGGCCTACCACCAAGCTCATGAAGCCGCGCCGCCACTCGAAGACTCAAACCCAATGTCAAGCCATCCTCACCATTGTTTGGAGCTCGTCGAAGTCTGGCCCTACTACTGTTGTAGATGACAAATTGTGATGATACAATCGCTCAAAGATTGTTGCCTCATCACCAAAGAGAAAAGCAGAACTAATAGCTCTCTTGACAGTAAACAATTAAAGATGAAAGAAGCAGGTGATGCAAGGATGGCAAGATCGAACACCATGTGGGTACTTCCTCAATCATAAGGTTCATACCTCATATTTATAAGAAGGCTAAAGTTCGAAGATAGAGTTTTAGTAAGACATGCTTCCATACCTCCCTCAAATGAATAGATACAGATTTTGAATAGATCAATACTGCTGATTTAAGTTGGCTAAGGGAACAAATTTTGATCTAATCTAAACTCCAGTTCTGCTAGCTTAGCATACTTCAAGCTTTTTTTTAAGGATGATGAGGGTGTAATCGAAATTTCAAACAATATTTAGAAGAGTTCACATTTCAAAGAGTTATTGAGACTCTAAGATTGCTTACAGTTAAATTTTGCTATCCTGACAACTAGGAAATGGCTAGCAATTTGATAGGCTCGGATCAAGTTAGTGGACTCGGTCAAGTATAAATAGACAAAATTGCTAATGTACGGACTGAAATTAAAGAAGCCTAACACTCAAAGAAAAAACAATCGATACTTGTTCATTCAAATAAAATTTTCATGAACAAATATCGAGGGAGCATTTATAAATACATAAATTTTGTTTATTAATTAAATAATACCATGTGAAAAATATGACATTAAAAATATTAATTAAATTAATTTTTTATTTATTTAGGAATTTAAACAAATATAATTCTTAAAATAAATAAATAAATAATTAATATTTTTATCGCTCAATCGAATGGTAGCAAGTGGCAGAATCCTGTTAAAAGTTCAAGGGATGAAGACTTTAAGTGGCAAAATCTTGTTAGAAGTCCAAAGAATAAAGACTCTATTAAGTTATTGAATAGGGTCCAAATTCTTATGGCCAATGAAATCACATCACGACAGTATGCTGATGCAGCAACTCTATCTTTCCTACAATTATAAATAGGAGTCAAACATCATAGAAAAAGAAGACAGAAGTCAAAAAGCGAAGAAACTGAATATTTGAAGCTTTCCAAATTTTCTCTAAAATCCCTAAGAACATTCAAAGTGTTTTTCTCCAAAATTCAAATAAGTTCGTCGTGTTTTTCATCAAATTCAAAGAGTTCGTCACCAAATTCAAGGTGTTCTTCATCAAAGTCTCTAAATTCACCATTTGATTCAAGATCATAATGTTAAACTCGAATATCAACATTGTTGAGGACCTAACAATCTTCAAGAAAGATCATGCACAAGCACTTTCCTTAAAGATTGTTCAAATTTCAAGCCAAACGTCCTTAAAGAAAGAATTAAAGAATTAAAATTAAATAGTAGAACCTACAAAATTTATTTTAATTCAAATTATTCATTTAAACACCAAATTTTATTGTTATTTAATAATTTTGTTCCATAGGTCTAATACCAAGAAACTGCCCTAGTTGTTAAGGAGTCTTGTATAGCTGCCATAATGCTAAGTCTTAATTGACTACATTTTATTTCCAGAAATCAGTGTACAGTTGAATCGAGAATGGCATGTTTGTTGAACGATACTCGTGGGCTCTCGACGGATGTTTTCTCAAATCCATTCAAGAACACCAGTTTTGTTTGAATGCCTATTATACTTCTTGGGGAGAAAAGAGTTGTGAGACGCGAAGAGAAGACAATTTGGTTCAAGCAAACATGTGTCCTAATTTAAACCACGTATAGGTATTATTCAAATTAGTTTTATTACAATAACTCACCATATAAAAAAAATGGAAAGAGAAAAGGAAAATTGAGTAAAAAGAGCAACGGTTAGTTAGCAACAACTCACAACTTTGCAAATGGGTGAAACGTGCACAATTTAATAAATTAATCAAACTGAAATAGTATCACCGATCATTCAGAGAATTTTTCGATGTTTTGAATGTAAATATTTTACAAATGTTGGGTTTAAATCCACTAGAGAGTGGACATGTGAGTGAGTGCACGTCAAAAAAAAAAAAAAAACATTGCATCACCTTGTGATAAAAAAGATTCAAACTATTTTTTTTTTAATGTTTATAAGATTCTTAAAACATTTTAATATGTTAATAAAATGATTAAAATATGTAAGAAACTGAAACAACGCAGCCGCCGTCGTCATTATTATTATTATTATTATTATATGTGTTTTGAGGGGTTAAAAATTGAACATACAATTATTGAACTCCGAAAGCATGGGAGGTTACTTGTAAGCTTAAGCGCCAGACAGCGTGTGGAGGCCGTCTACCCAACAGGTACTCTCGACACAATGCTGGTCCTGTCGTAGTCCTGTGCCGAACGAGACATCACCCGTTACTGTTAAGTCTAAGGCTCTGTACATATTTGTAAATACTTGTAATTATTTTGTATTTATTTTTAGACGTGCTTATTCGACTTTTTAATGTCTACTGCTGTCACTTGGCTTTTTTTTGCCAAGCCTATTATAGGAGGGCAATGTGTTATTGAAGTTGAGATTAGTCGTCGTGTTGCCATCGTGTGATCATCGTGTAGCTTGCGATTGTTAGGGTGGTCCCTCTCTCTAACCGTCGTCCATTGTAATTTGATTTATTTGTGAAATGTAAGCAAGTTTTTTTCGTACATCGTGTATATGTTATCAGAATTGTTGGAATTGTGCCTCGAGACAGTACACAATTAATTTTGCGTGCAGATTCAGGCAGACGTAGTCGGTTCTGACGACTAACAGCCGTGCTCCTTGTCCCTATCCTCGAAAGCAGCCCCTGACACAGCGTCTGAATCACATCCAGACCACACATTAGAAGCTGGACTCGCGAATTCGCACGAGACAGCAGTCACTCCAGTCCGCCACCGCCATTGATGCTCTGCGATTACTCCTGGTTTTGTCGATCATCTCTTCTCCCGCTGATGCTGCTGCTGCTGTTGACGGCGGCGATAAAGTGAGCTTCGACATTTACTACGAGACTCTCTGTCCCTACTGTTCCAATCTCATAGTCAATTTTCTGTACAAGCTATTCGATTCTGACCTCATTTCCATCACCGATCTAAAGTTCATCCCCTACGGCAACGCTAAAATAAAACCCGACGGTACCATCACTTGCCAGGTGTCGATCTTCATCTTCATTCATTTATTTCCCTCCTCCTCGACCCCCCTTTCTCTTTCAGTTGTCGGCATTTTTCTCGCCATTTACTTTTGTTATTTGATGGCTTCGTTTTGTTATTATATGGGGAAAGAAACTGGTTCCTTGTTTGGTACATAATTAATTATCTTCATACCGAATGGATATCTTTAAAAGCCTGTCTTTGTTTTTTTACTAGTTATGCATCAACCAAACAGAAAAAGGGAGGTTTCATGGAGAATTACGTTCGCTTAGACTACGGACTGGATTGTAATGCTTCAGGGGACAAATGGAGAGTGGGGGAAAAAGGGAAACCCTTTGGACTATTGACAGTTGTTTGTCCAACAAGTGTTTGAGTAGTGGCTGGCAGGGTGGTGATATGTTGCCACGGAGCTGAGGGAAAGCATATTCTGCAAATCTTGGTTAGCTATTCACAAATTAAAATACCTTTTTCTCATTCCTACTACCAAATCGCCAAAACCAATAAACCCATTCCTTTTTCTCTGCAATGGCTCTCTCTCTTGTCTCCACGAAAGTTCTCTTGCTTTTTCACTTGCTAATTTTCTCATCATCTACGTCACCCATTTCTAGCAAAAAGTATCGCTGGGCTTGTATTATGAAAGACTTTGCCCTTACAGTGCCAGTTTCTTCTGGATTCTTTATCTAGGATCTTCAGTGACGGGCTCATTAATATTGTTGACCTCATTATTGTGCCTTGGGGTAATGCCAAGCTTTATGGAAAGCATGCCTTCAAATGCAGGGTCTTGCATATAACGGATTTTCAATGACGTCATTTCATTTGGTGGGTCTGAAGCAAGAGGTTGTCCGAAAAATGGATGATTTGCTCTTTCCATTGAATCCTTGATTGTTCCAGATATACGCTATGCACACAACTAATTAATTTCTTTTTGGTTGCAGCACGGCCCGTATGAATGCTTACCGAACAATGTGGAGGCATGCGCAATTGATGTCTGGCCTGACGTGGTCAGTTTGATTTGTCGATATCCGAAACTTCTCATGTTTGTTTAACCTTTCGATTTGAACATGAGAAAGTTGCCATTTAATCTTTCTACCTGTTATGGGCACAGACATGCCTTGTTTCAAAACTATTGTTTTTGGCATGTCTTGAACAATTGAATTATCACATACTAGCATGCCAATCACAAATATAGTTTTATTGGCATTTGATTTTGTTAGATAGTAACAGGGGCTTGTTTTCTAGCTGATATTATCTTCCATAATAGCTATCGATTTTGATACCTTCTTGTTGTTTTATTTAAAAAACTTGATGCAGAAGGATTATTTCCCGTTTATCTACTGTGTGGAAAGTTTTGTATACCAGCATAATTATACCTATTGGGAAACCTGTTTCAAGAAATTGGGATTGGACGCCTCTCCTGTGATTGATTGTTACGACAGTGAGCGTGGAACAGAGGTTAGTTCTGCTGAATAGTTCTTCCACCTTACATTAAGCACTAATGCATTGTTTTTTATAATTTTATCTCTTTGGCTAAATGTACCATCACATAGAAATTGACATGCGAGGGCTAATGCATATGACATGTCATTGTACTCTCAGTTGCTTACCAAAATCTTATCATGTATATCCTTTTTATTGGTGTCCTGGCTTTGGTCTGTCTTATATTTGTTTCTTGAATAGACATTTGCAGCATTCTCCAATACAATTACGACCTTTTTGCAGCTTGAATTAGAGTATGCAGCTGAAACAAATTCACTTCAACCACCTCATAGATATGTACCTTGGGTGGTGGTTGATGGGCAACCACTTTACGATGTGAGTATCGTCCACCTTGATTTTCAAACATTATGAAAGAAATGATTTTACTGTGAAATGAGTCTTCCAGCGTTCTCAATTGTAGTGCTTCATCCTGAGACTGTCAAACATATTGATCTTATTTATCATACTATGCTTTAATTACCAGTTGTGGTGAATATGGCATACCACTATGGAATACCTTGTGTGAGATGTTTTAGTTGTTTTTTAGATCATTACATTATTGATAGAGAGCATGCCAGATATCAAGAACATGCTGTGTGATTCAGGTGAATTGCCATAGGCACACGAGAAAAAATAACCATGTACTATGCATGTTGAAAAATCTCACTTACATTTGAAAAAACTTTCAACATGGGAAAACATCAAAGTTTGGGGATCCTAAGATCAAGACATTACCAGAATGCAGCTACTCCAAGCATAAAGCATTTATGAATAATGACATTCTCTCCATTGCTGTAGGACTATCTGAACTTTGTAAGCTACGTCTGTAAGGCTTATAAAGGGACTCCCAGGCCATCTGCTTGCTCTGAATCTTCTATTGGAGGCTTTCGAAAGATGAAACAGGACTTGATCAACTATCTTTATGGAGAACAACCATCCAATTCCAAGCTGTTTCTCACAGGACAAGCAATACTTTCATGGCTGCGGCACCACAGAGTAGTGGCTTAGCTGTAGATCTTAGATGGTTCTTTCCCGGTCCACCCGTGGTCTCAATCCTTGTTTATAGACGTGCTTTTGTAGTTTGAAGGATGAATGTATTGTATATTTGTTATATTCAGTGAGCTGCAGAATGACCCACAAATAGCAAAACCTTGTCAGTTGAGACAGTATTGTATTGGAATATTTATTTGTGTTGCTGTGTAGCCCACATGGTATAAGTAGTGATAAGCTTCCATGCAAGGCAAGGGCACAATGTGTTTGTGCATGTTTAATATCTATTTAAAATACTCTTTTACAATTACCAATCTAGGGTTATGACAAAAAATGTGATCACAACAACAATGTGCCACTTTTTGATTTTTAGGAAAGCAAAAATAAAAAAGATTAATACATTAAAAGAACTTATACATTTTAAATAAAAATAAAAACAAAGATAAAAAATAATTCATTAAACCAGATATGGAGTCTTTGGGCATGATTGGATTACACAACCATTTTAGATAATTTTGTGGGAAAAAGTGAAAATTTTTTGAGAGGCAAATAGTAGAAGTTTGGATGTGTGTGGACGAGGGTGGATAGAAAAATATAATGGTAATATAATAATGTGGGTGTAATAATCGGATTATGATTTGGGAGGGTGTTCTGTACGGGATTCAACGTTGATTTGTTGTGTTGGTATAATATCATATTTTAATAGATGTGTATGTATGAAAAATAATTAATTAATTAATAGTTTTTGTATGGTTATTGTTATTGTTAATAGTAATGCTTTATAGGATTATTATAACATTTATTATTATTAGTATTGTAAATTTAATATTAAAAATAATGTTATTATTGTTGTTGTTGGCAACATCATTATTACATTTTACTATTACTATAATTTTTATCACCAGCCAATTTTCTTACAAGTAGTAGTAGTATTAATGATAATGATAAAGATGATAATGTTAATAATAGTACAAATTTGTTATAAGTAATACCAATATTAGTAATAACAATAACAATAATAATTGTAATAGTAAATAACAGTAAGAACATTAATAGTGACAATAATTTATTATTTTTTACGGTTATGGTTAATATTATTAATATTGTTTGGATTTTTGTCATTCTCAATACTGTAAAATTGGTTGTGATTGTTTTAATTGAAGGTTGTTCGTATGTATAAAAGTGAAGGGCAAAATTTTCTTACTGTTTGTCGTTGTTTTTATTTTTGCTATTATTGTAAGAGTTATAATTATTGGTGAGTATGTCGACACTAGTACTCTTTGTTACACATTGTGGTACTTGTTGTGGCTATTTACAATCCGTGTTAAAATGTCAGATATGATACTGATACAATTTGATAAGCCACTCCAATAAAACAAATGGTTTAAATTCAGTGTTTGATATGACAATTAATATTAATAGTGTAGATAGTTAGACATAATATGCAATATAGAAGTACATAATTGAGTTGGATAGTGCATGGGATACATGGGAACACAACATCCTCTTGTGTCATGTGGCAGGTCGCCAACTATCACGTGAAGAGGAGACAGCTCTCAACTTGTGCCCTTTGTTGCACTACCTTCAATATGTGCCCATTCGCATAGCCTGCTTGATGAGAGCCGCCTCCTATTCATTGTGTAGAGCTAGAGTCGCGTCGCTTTGTTAAACAAATTCTTTACTGTTAACGTATGTAGAGCTAGTAGGTGGATCATAGGATTGAGGCCTGGTGAACTATGTCTTGGAATTAGTGAACAAGGAAATCATAATTGACAACAATTGATTTCCTAGCAGTGGCCTGGAGATGAATGCAATTGATGTTGCGGTGCAAATAATTCAGCCATCATAACATGTTAGGATTAGCTGCGTGCTTCAAGCCTAGTTCTATGATCAATTACTTATATTTAGTATTGTATATTTTCATTCTTGACATGACTAGCAATGATGTATGAGGAGAATAAAAGGTACAAAAAGATGGAGGATTAGCAAGACCAAGATAATATTGCTACAAAGAAGATAAAAGTAAACATTCATATACAGTAATTATATGTAGACGTGTGTATAAGAAAGCATCAACAGTAAAATCTTGAAACTTAGGTGGTAGGCAACCTAATGTTAATGTTTCAAATCTTTGGATTCAATTTTATATTTTAGAGTTTGCTAAAATGGGCTTTGATATTTTCTTCACTCTCTTGCAAATTGCCTGAGGATTTAGAATGTCAATCCAAAATTACAACTACATCATTCTATAAAACATGCTTTATCTAGAAAAGACCACATATGTTCGATGAATTTGTTCAACTAATAAATCTGCAAAGATATAATTGAAACTAGTGAGCTATGACCAGCCAAATAAAAATTCATTTTCTTCAATAAAAGTTTCCTTGTACCATCATAGGATGAACTCACCCCATCATAATTAGAATTTTTAACCCAAATGGATATTTTTGGGAGCTATTGTTGGACGCTTTTTCAAGCTTTCTCAACTAATGGATGAATCTTAGGATCCCATCAAGAGTTCAATGGGCAAATTTAAAAAAGGACATACCATCTTCTCTTTGATGAAGACAAATAAGAATGTACATGCTTAATGCAAGTCAAAAGCAAGAAAAAGTTGATTGGGCAACACCATAACATTATAATTTAGATCCTTGATTATTCTTCAAAAGGCATTCAATAATTTATTGTGGTCTCTCTATTTGTTTTGACAATGAAGTTCTATCAATGGAGGTAATGAGTACAAAGTGCAAAAGTATAGTAAAATTCAAATAAGATTGGATAGAAGCATCAAAGTTGAAAACTCTAAGGGTTTCTTTCTAAAGTTAAAAGACTCTTTGTGATGTCAATTTGCTTCAAGCTCTTCAACCCAACTAAACACAATTTACTCTATCTCCACCCTTGGTATTTTTCATACGACTAAAATTTGGTAAAAAAATATAAAGTAAAACATAAATTATATGTTTATCAATGACATATAACACCAATCAATTCCTTTCCATATACAATATTATCACAACAGACACAAAAACCTTCAACTCCGAATCTGCTATCGTATAAAGATTGTTTATGGGATAATCATTTTAAAAGTCGTCGCACCATAACACATAAATTTAGTATAAGTTCTTCTTTAAAACTTTGTGACTAATCCACATTGCCATCAACAATTACCTTGATATCAAGACTATTTGTTACCAAAAAATAACATCAGTAGTCAATTTTGGTATCAATAAACGAATTCACAAAACAAAGACATCAAGAGAAAAGAATGCAATAACTTCTTCAACATAGGTAATTCTACAAGAGATTAAATATGATTAGAAAAAAGAATATGATATAACATTAACATACTAGAAAAAAAGATAAAAGGGAGAAAGCATAACTTCACATCAATAGGCTAATAGGTAAATTTCAAATGCCCATTTAGTTTTTCTTCCAAATCAACGCACCAATTATTAAATACTCAAAAAAAAAGGCCCTTTTACATTTCAAGAAAAAATTTGTCTAGGGATCTTGATAAGGAAATGAACCAAGTTCAAGAACCACCTAACCCATTAAATTATAATAACAAAATGATGCTTATGAAAAAGACATCAATGACAGGAAGTGAAGAACAAGCAAACATTTTCATGCAAGAACACTAGTGGACAGAATAAAAAGTTTTCAAGACAATGAAAATTACAAGTATAGATAAAATATTATAACAGTTTGACGAGATCAATAAAACAATTGTTATGTTATGTTTGAAGTTAGAGTCAAATAAAGGTGATTTCACCGGCATCATCATCCGTACAAGGTTGTGATTTCGCCACCTTTTCCGACCCAACGTAATCCATAAGAGATACAACTCTAGGTCAAATGTCATGGGCCATCGCAACATATAGGATTTGTAAAAATCCACCGACGACCTTAAGGTAGCAAAATCAATTAGGAGCAATACTATTATTTGCCACGGTAAAGGCATCATGTGCCCCAACAAAACTATTCCCCACTAGATCAATCGACCTAATGGTTGCCATTGAGAAAGAATGCCATTGCAGACAAGAGCGATTGGCCAACGAAATGGGGCAGTCATTGTTGCCTATCCAACAAATGACCTTATTTTGGTGTCCTTTAGCTGACAGTATTAGTTGTTCAAAGAACAAGCTAAAAATCAGCAAATCGAACATTAATTACATCATTGTTCTAGTGAAAAATAGAGGAGAAAGAAGACCTAAAGACTTTAGCTGCAAAAAAGAGAAAACAAATGATAAGTGGAACATGGAGCTAAGGAGTTGTTAAAAGAAGGCAACATGTTGTTTTGGAAAAAAAATCCCAAAGCCAAACTCGCATGTTTTGAGAAAAAAAATCTACCAAACACAATTTCTCAAAAACAAGTACTCACTTAAGCACGTGTGTTGATTTCCTATTTTCAAAATTTCTCCAATTCATGTCAACTATAGGAACATGAATTGCTCCATCATTATTAGGAACTCTATGCATGTGAATTTTAATATTTAAATAAATTAAGATACATTACATATATATATTTTTTATTGTATAATTTATTATTTAACAAAAAAATATTTATTCTACACATGTACATAATTTTTTATCAATGATGATAAAAGTATAAATTAATAATAATTTAAAACTTTTTCATAATAGAAATGAATTATTCAAATGAAAAATTATGATAATAAAACTTAAATCTAGTATGTTTTAAAAAAAATTTAGTTATAAAAATAAGTTACCAAAAATAAAATTTATATTAGACAATTTCTATAAAATGAAGGAGAAAAAATAAAGAGATAATGAAATAATAAGTAAAAAACTAAAGAAATTATAAAAAACTGCAAAGAAAAATTATTTTAAAAAATGTATTTTAATTAATTAATTTTAAAACAAAGATAATTACTATTCATCATTCACACATTTTATATAGCATAGATAATCATATATTTTGTGTATGTTAAATTACTTTTATGTCATATAATTTTGTTAAATTCAATTTAATAAAAATTAAATTATCTAAACAATACATTCAAAATTCAAAATGATCGAAAAGAATAAAAGCTAGATGAAAGGGCAAAAAACGAAAGACAAAAAAAGGTTAGAGAAGAGAAAAAGTATTAGAGAAAAAAATAATAATAGACAGTAGGAAAGGAGAAAAAAAAAACAAGGGATGGGACAATTGTAGATGTATCTTCTTAAATAATTATTATTCCTTTGTTTAATTTATTAAAACTGATTAAATAAATTACCCTTTTTAATTTTATGTTGAATTTTGGGCTAAATTTAGAGGACTTGGCTTAGGAACTTCGCCGATCGGACGGCCGAAACCGCGGAAGAAGTAGGGATGGGGAGAAGTGGGACCCCCTGTCGTCTGACCGTGAATTCTGTCTGCCGGAAACCTACAAGGTTTGCCTGAATTTTCGAGCACGAGATATGGGTACTCTGTACTAGTTGACCATATTTTGCTTTCTTGCTGCACGTTGATATAGCTAGTTTGTGAATCGGATTTTAATGTGCCTTACTGGTTCGCTGTCTTGCCTAGTTACGGATTCCCATTTGAAGTTTCTGCTTTGCATTTTTATTAAAATGGCTGAATTGTTATTGAGTTCCGTGGGTTGTTTGATTTCTGTTATGAGGGATTGATTATAAATTTTGTCTTTTTATCAGTTGCTTTCTCGATTTGTTTATCGGAGCTGTGAATGAGGTGCAAGATAATGAGTTTAATGTTGGGGCTAATCCTGCTGCTGCTTCTTTCTGGTAAGTTGCGAAGTTAAGTATTTATCTTACTTATTTATATCATTGCATTTTAGTTTTGCGCTTAAAGGAGAAATAGGGGTGGAGAATTTTACTTTAATTGAGAATTCTGGAGTCTGGGGTGAGCGTGTTCTGCAATCTGCATGTCTTTTTTGGGCCAAAGTGAGGATCTGGTTCCTGTCACGATAAAGACAGTTGTGGCAGATGATGGCTTTAGGCTGTGTGAACAGTCTACGAAGAACTGGGCATCCTCTTCCATTGACTCCGGAGTTAAAGATGACATGCATAAGTTGGATGACTTGCTCTTTTTGCCTTCACGCTCGAACAGGAGGAAGAACATATTTCCACTGGTAATTTTTGCTGGGCTATGGCGCAATCTGATGCTACCTTTGTGGCTGAATGGAATTGGAGCTTATTATCAGTAGAAGTGTTCTAGCATTTACTTTACTTCAAGTTACTGATGTTTTGTTCTCATTTTTCAATTTTCTACGCTCAGTTTCTTGAAAAAACTGTACGCAAGCTCCCGGGAATGCCCACAGTCTTACGATAAGTTAAGATTTAATCCAAGGTAATTCTTATTGTTGCTACTCTGTTAATAAATGAAATATCGTCGATGCCTCTAATCCGAGGGAAAAGAAAGTGTTATGTGGGATGATAAAATTGTCTGATAAGGGCATTCTTACTTGACACCCTCCTTTAAGACGATTAGAGTTCTTTTTTGTAAATAGCACTGGTAGTCAAAGTTAGATAGTTGAGTGTGTGAGTTAACTTGAATGCTATTTAGCAAATTTTCCCATTTTTGCCAAATCCTGTTTAACATTAATAGTTATTATCATAAAAAACTGAAAGTATGAATGTATGATTACGATCTGCTTTCTGTGTTAGTTTTTAGTTATTAAATTTAATGTTCCCATAGGGCCTCATTACAAGTTCAAAATTAGTCTGTGGATTAATATTTTGGGTTTGATAACTTCTCTAGAAGTTGCTACTTGAGGCCTATTCGATGGACAGTTCACAATTGCTGATGCTATTGAACTATAGACATGTTATTAAATGGTTCACTTTCTTTATGTTGAAATGTGTATTCAAAAATATCAAAAGAAATTACTAATTCTATAGGTGACTAAGATTTCATTATTGTAGTTGGCCCAAGCAGCAGCCTGTAGGCTCTGATTGTTTCGTTAAAAATGTATTTTTCTTGAATCTGGCTTGGTAGAGACAATGAAGATTGGCTGGTATTCTTTCCTGTATAACTTGTTCAATCTGCATTAGAGAAGATATTATCGAATAGTTTGACGTATACATATCGCAATTGTTTCTTTATGTAATGAAAAATTTGTATGAAGTTTCGATGTATGTTATAGAAATGCAAGTATCTAAGATGTGGAGTTTTGTTTTTATCTTGCAGAAAATCAAACTGCTGGTTATTAAGTGCCCATGATGACTATAGCATGATGTCCGAAGTTCCCAAGGAGAAAACTTCAGTGGTGACAATACTTAGAAACCCTGTTGATTGTGTTTTTAGCTCTTACAAATTTTCTGTGGAGGCAGCTGGCAGATATTTGATTTATCTCAACTTAACATCAGTGGCCCAACATAGGCGTTGAAAGACATCCGGAGTAACCGCACTGGATGTTTGGCTGTGGAAATATTTGGTTCCTTGGATGAAGGAAGATCTATTTGTTCTAGTATGTTCAGCAACTTTGTAAGGCTCTTATTGAAACTTGGCTGCTTTTTGGAGTATACTTGATCAAGTGAAGTAAATTTTGTGGCTGAAATAAAATGATAACCTAAGATTGGGTGATATGCAAGGGTTTTTACATTAACCTTCTTTCACATATCCTTGTTGAGTCTCTTTTTAATTTAGTCTTCTTACAGCTTACATTCGCTTGCACCACATATCTTCCCATTGCTGTGGCTCCTTAATTGAACTTCTTTCCTTTTTCCCTTCCTTCTTAATCTCCTAAGGATGCATGACTTGCGGTAACTCCTTCGGATTGTTTTCATGTAATGACTCTTGAGTCTTGAGAAACAAGGTTCATATTATTACTAGCAGTTTACTTTGTGTTCATGAGTTCTAGTCTATACACTAATGATTCTGCATCTTAATACAATCCTTCCAAATATTAATATGTTGACAAATATGATACTTCAAAGACTGTACATCTGTTGAGGGTGGCCAATAGTTGGATTAATAATGTAGTTGCATCTACTCTAAATTCTTTTCACTTGATCAGCTGGGTTGACCTGGGAGTGTGCATGAAATGAAAATTTCACTATATTAAGCTGTACTTTTTGTAGTGCTTGCAATTTTGAGATGAATTGATTTGCAAGAATGAAATCATGTGCTTACTCTTCCATGAGACATGCATTAATAATACTTGCTACCTTGCTTTTGCCATGGATCTGCTATCAGTTTGAGTTATATATGAACATGTACGCGTTCTATTAGTGTTCATTATTTGTTGTGCTGCTTGGAACTGGAACACTGACTTTGAATCTGTGCTTCTGGATAGATTATCATACTTATTGGGTTTACAGAGGTAAATGGAATAGGGTTTAGGAGTCCAAACATCACTTTGCACTGTGAAACCTTCTTCTGCCTTCTCATTCTGGGAATATTGGTGGCACTTTCAGATATTTGCTTTGCCTTGAATATCTTACCTAAAATCTGTATGCATTTTATGGCAGAGGGATGCTAAAAGACTTAGAGGCCAATTTCATTTAGTAACTAATAACACATATGACATGGAAGGCATCTGGATGCCTCTGGATGGATACACTAGTGACCCCATTGCTCAAGACATTGTCCACAATGGCGCCACCTTCCAGGTATTGCTGTTTCACTCCAAACTTTTTCATCTTATTTGTTTATTGCAACCTTAGATATGGTGTTTCTTTGTTTTTTTCCTTTCTTTTGGGAGGTTGGAAATTTCATCATTGATGCTGGTGACACTTTCATGCTTTTTGTTAAGAACAAGTCAGAAGAAAAAAATGATGACTCACAACTGTTTATATTCATCATCTTCAATATGAAGTTCTCTCCGCTGCCAAATTCATTTTTTTTTTTTTTGAAATTTGTATTCTCTCAGAAACCAGAGTGAGAGGCTTTGCCATGATTTGTTTTAGTACTCATATTTTTCGGCCGTTGCTTAGGTAATTGAAACTTGAATTTGCAAAACTGCACAAAATGTGTTTGTTTAAGAGGGGTTCTTTGCTGATTCACTTGAATGGCAGTAGAATAAGTTGCAAACGATTATATAGATCTTCTACTTGTATATTTACTGAGCTGTCTTTATCAAGTTATTTTTGAAATGAATGCATAAATGGAGATATTGATGTCATCTTTAGGACATTCTGGGAAGTTTCTGCTCACTGTGAATGATTATTTTGGGGCATATATATTATAGTTTCATTGGACTTGCTCTCTTGTTGAATTGCCATAATTTTCCCTCAGAATTGAATAGAATGTTGTGTTTGTTTCTTGTCCTATGGTTGTATTTTTCTACTTCATAAATTAAGAATCAACTATGAAAAAATCATAAATAAATTTTGGGAGGGAATATGGGTTTGTGAGTACGCTTTTGACTAGTGTATAAAATTTTTTTATCTTCACCCATATCCTTCTTGTAGTTTCCCAAACTCTATTGAGCATTTGTTTCTCATATCTCATCTCTGATTCAGGCCTTGACGGCATCCTTTTTAGATTTTATCCTCCTGACTTCAGATTGCAGGTCTCACAAACAAATCTTATTTTGCTGAAGCACATAACGTGCATCATTGCACTCTTAAGCATCATACCCTTGGTGAATATGTGCTTAAAGTTGCAAAGGTGTGGGAGGTCCCAGTAAACTTGTTAGACGTTGATTAGGTTTGTTTCAATTTTTATATTATTTCTTGATATTATGGATCAAATCATGCTAGATAATCTAATCTTGCAGAAGAGATTGAAGCAAATGCTTTATGTTGGATTTGTTGAGTAACATAGAGAATCAGCTGTTATGTTTGGAAACATTGTTGGTGCACAGGTTATATCTCAGCATACAATGTCCAGTTCCATTAGAGATGTTACTGGTAATTATGATTGAGATTAATGGTATAATATGAACTATTTCACCGATTATGTCATTGTTGAAACTAAAATTATTCGTGATAATACATCCATGCGAGCATTTTATGGATTCTAGTCTTTGATAAGCTTCGCGTCATGATTACCAAACATGCGGATTCTAGTACATTTATGCTGCATTTCCTTTAAGACAGCTATATTTTGTTCACTTGTACATTAATAAGGAGATTTTAACCAGCTTTCTACTGATATTTATTTATCTTGACATTCCATTTAGACAACTTTACTTCTGAACCGAACTACTAGTTGTCCTAACATAATTTCCTCTGATACAGAAAAGAGATCCTTTCCTAATACAAAATCTGCCGCAAATGATCTAGTAAGAAGCGTAGAATTTTAATCTGAATTTGTTTTGACAAATGTGAGTGATATTTAGTGTCTCATGTTGGAGGGCAACAACACTTATCAAACACTAAATAAAATTTCATCAACTGAAAAGGATGAAGCAGTACGTGAGAATGTGCCCCCATGAAATTCATCTCTCTTTTCATATTTCAGACAATCTTGCCTGCTTGTTTTGTTAACCCTTTAGCTAGGGTTCTCTGTCGTTGGATCAGATGACTGTTGGGAAGCTAATGGAAGCAGACGAATCTTGTATTTCATCCTTGAGAAACTCCCAAGCTGTGAGGCATGTAAACCCTCTAAAGCGAATTTCTCCAGCAAACTTTACAAAAGAGGTACAATATCTTGAGTTGATATTTGCTGACTACTTTTTGAGCTCACAATGATTCTACTGTCATGCCTATCACTGATCATTAGCTTAATGATGTCCAGGCTTGATGCCAGGTTCCTGAGGAGATTATTCATGAGATAGAATCACTTACTAGTCTTGATGTTGAGCTCTATAACTATGCTCAATACAACTTCAAAAAGCAAAATGCACATATGATGATGAGCATGAATTATGATGTAAGTTTAACATCTCTTTCTGGAACATTATTTCTAGATTTAAATTGTATGGCATAATTTTGGATGCTATATTCTTTAGAACTTTACGCTTCTAGCATAAGAGTGGAGTTTTTAGAACCCAATAAATGTGCCTCTGGAAAGGGAAGCATCGTTTGAATATGTTCCTTTCTGTAAGTGGAAAGTATAATTAATCTTTTTCTATCTCAGTAGCACAATATTTTGATAAATCCAGTCAATTTCCTTGTATATTGATTGTGTGGGTTATTAAAATATCTGGTGCAGTTATTTATTTTGTTTTCTTTTTGGCATCTCTCACTCCTAATCTTTGCAATATTCCACCAGGATTGGCCAATTACTGTAGACCACCTTCTATGCTTTTGAGTGCAGGAAAAACTGGCTAGCACCTTCTCTATTAGTGCATATCGCTCTGTCTTCAACTCCCTTTCTTGGAAACTCTTGTCCTTATCTGTCACTGATCTCGTCACTTTCCATTCTTTTCTTTGTAAATGCCAGAAGAAGATCCTAAGTTAATTTGTAGATGCAGTGGTGGCATCCTAGAAAAGAAGTGCAGAATTTGGAAGATAGCAGAACCCCGTCAACTTCATTGCTGGCAGTTTTGGAGGGAGACTGGCATAGCTGACTGTAAACAGGTCACATGACGGGAGTGAAAATGTGCACTTTAACACCTGCAAATGGGACAAAGAATTTCATCTAACCTGGAGCCCCGGCAAAATCTTTGATGGTTTTTCTTGAACTCTGTTGGATATTTGGCAATGAATGCAACAGAAACAGAGATGGCTAATAAGCTGCTGAGCTATGCTACTTACATTAGCAAGGGTATACTCTTCTTCCTTTACAAATGAATGCATTTTTTCTTGTTCCTCTATATATATAATATAATATATATGCACATGTATGGAGAGTGATACTCTCGGTGTGCAGTGTGGCTTATAATTTGATCCTGCGTTTTTTAAAATTTTGCAAAATTGGATAGATATTTTCTATTTTATTTTTGTTGTGATGCCCTTCTAACTTTTAGGATTGATTGAAAATGTTACTACTCCCTGACTTGCTGACATAAAAAAATATTGACTGTAATCTCTTTATATTACTGAACAAGACAGACCTGTAACCCTATGGTCCTAAATCCCCAAATTTCTAAAAGTGGAATATCTGGTTGCAACTCTAGAATCTGTTCATGGCATAAAATGTATTTCGGATATTTTTTTTTTTTTTTGAAAAAAATAGCGATGCTTGGTGTTTATAAAAATATATTCTTAAAATTTATTTCAGTTATTCTTTTACCTATATTAAACTTGCAATCCGTACTTTTCATAAATTTCAGAATTCTCTCTTTTGTATATATTTGCCGACCTTAAATCTTAAAAAACATGTCATATTATTAGTAACTATTATGTTTTTTGTTAGAAAAATCTACGCAAACAAACGTATAAATATATATATTTTTATGTTTCCCAAACGGATCTCATTTTTTTCTCTCAAAATATTTTTTCTTTAAAAAACCCCATTGCAGTGGCCTCAGTTTTACTGGAAACCACGAATTTATGGTTTCAACGGCTAACTCGTCTTTTAAAAACAACAATACAGCAAGGATCAAGATTTTAAAACTTTTGAGGGACCAAAGAAAATGTCAAGTTCTTATTAATAAAAAATCGAGTATGCATTCAAAGAAAACAATGAGTTATATTGGAGTAACTTTAAAATCAGTCAGAAGATTCAAAAGGAGTTATGTTACTAGACATCATAAATGAGTTAGAAGCATCAAAATAGTAACTTTAAATTGGAGTATGCATTCAAAGAAAACAAATTATGAACTATTACGAAAATAGAATGATAAAAAATTTTAGGATACAATAAGTCACACCTCGTTGACTAGTATGAGGGGTTGCATTGGCCAGCCAACTCTTGGTGTTGCAATAATGGAAAAAGGGACAGCATGGGCATAGTATCCTATGCCCTCATGTGAGATGCTGCGATACTGACACAGTTCGAGCATTCAATATGGGGGCCTAACACGGTACTTGAATATGATGCCACGTACCCCCAAAAATCAAAAAATAAAAAGAAAAAACATTAAAAAAACATCATTTGAATTTATTATATAATAATGCTAATATATTCCCTTCTTGAGTTGTGTCTATCTCATAATAACACTTCAACATTGCCTATGGTTGGAATCCAACTTTTCATCTTCACCCAACCCATCAAATTTTAGGCTACAGATTATATTATTTAATAAAATTTTATTTTAAATTTAAATTTAAAATTTTTACTTCTTATTTATAATTAATTAATTAATTTTTAATCATTACATTTATTTATAATTAAATAGATACTTATATATATTTGTATAGACACTTATTTATATATATATAAATTAAATATTATCTTTATATATTATTTCATTATATAATTATTAATATATATAATATATATTTAAATAAATAAAAATTTTAAAATATTAAAATCTTACTATTAAAAATACTATACATCTCAAAACATTCCTCACCAAATATCAATTTCTAACAAAATCCCTCGCCCTCCCATACATATCCATTTTATGTAGTAATCGAGATTGTAAACAAATGCTATGAACCAAGATCCACGAGATTGTAAACAAATGCTATGAACCAAGATCCACGTATTTAATATTCAAACAATGCTTTGCAGAAGACAATCTATGGCATGGCATTGAGTAGAAATAGGGCAACTTGAGCGAATACACAAGATGGCAGAGTGAAATTTGTAGTCAGTCAGTTGTGTGATTAGTCCACTTTGCTTAACAATCATTATAAATTCATGCACACAATTCATGAGAGTTCCATCACACCAACACCAGCAACTTTATTAGCCTCATCTCATCTCCATTTCCAGCCAGGCAAGGAACTGTCCCCGAAGGGGCCTCACATAGATTTATACACTGATAGGTATCTGCCTGCCTTTGTTCACAAGCTACACACACCCCCCATCACTGAGTGGGGCCCTTCTCTTCATCAATCACGGAGGACCACCTTTAAACCAAATGGGTCCTCAAAAATGGGTCCTCAGACAGTCATCCTGCGGCATTGCATATGATGCTCAAACCATCTCACTTCCCATGCACCAGCACAGCACTTAATCTCTGTCTCATGATCCCTTCCCAACGTCACACTGTACTTTTTCATTTTCCATTTTTCTTTTTTTACAAACTAAGTCAAGAAATATGTGTACTTAACTCTTTTTTCTCCAAAGTCCATCCAACCAGACAAAGCCACATTCGTTGATTACTGGGCAAAATAAAAGGAAAAGGAAAGAACAGATGTCCCCTGCCTGCCCCTATCTTCTTACGCTATCTTGTTTTTCTTCAAGCACCTCTTTTTAGTTTGGCTACCTTCATTTTTTCCTTCTATTTGCCAAAAGAAAACCAACCTCCTCCGACGGCCCATGGCGTGAAAGGGTTTTGAGAGGGTTTATCTCTGGTAAGTGCTGCAATATGCTTTCATTTTCTATGCATTTTTTACTGCTTCACAAACCTCATTTTAGAGTTTTTAGTTTTTGCTGCATAAAGTCGACGTTTTTCCCTTTTCACGATATCTTCTTGTCTCCCGCATGCTTCTGTCTGTGCCTCTGTTTTTACTGATCTGAGAATGGGTTTCAAAGCTGGGAATTCTTGTCCATTTTCTTCTTCTGCTTTGTTTTTTCCTTTCACTTTTTATTTTTATCTCCTTCTGGGTTTTCTTCACACAGAGAGGGAAAGGCCCAAAATATGTTGTCTTTCATTTTTCTTAGGATTTCTCTAACCATGGTTTTTTTTCCTTCCGTTCCTTCAGTTGCCAAACAGAGCCTTGTTTTCCAATTCAGGTTTTTAGGGCAGACGTGTTGTGTGGAAAAAGTAGCAGAAGTTTATGTTGTAAGCAGCAATGGAACGGTGTCGTTTGTTGAAAAAGGAAACAAAGCGGCCGCTTTTTCTACTTTGAAAATTGTAAAACAAATACAAAAGCACGTGGCTCTGTCATATTTAGAATTTATATTCTCTAGTAAGGGTCGATTGTTTTTTATCAATCGACTTTTTCAGTTATCAAGTCATCGATGATTTCTAATTTTTACCTTAGTGAAATTAGTTCTATTGACTAATGGAATCACAGATACTATAGGAGATTCTAGTTAGAGAGGTCTATTTTGGTAATCCTTGAACAGTGCCAAGATTTTGTATCAGATTGGTAACCTTGTCAATCTAGTAGGATTGTGTTCCAAATACATAGATTTGGCGTATCTCATTTGGATAAATATAAATCCTATCTATTTGGTAAAAATCATTTAATTAAATTTATAATGATTTTCCATTTAAAGTTATACAATCACGTTCACAAATATGATATCATCAAACCGCGTATGGCATTTATAGAAAAACTCGATCTTATGTATGCACAAACATACATACATATATATATGTGCCTTATTCAACTGTGACAGCCTTTTTGTGATAGCTCTTGTTGGTTGGATTCTTGACCAGAACAGAAGCGGTAACTCTTTTTCACACCAATCATTTTCCATGTGTCATGCTTGTATTCTTTTGTTGCTCGGTTGTGTTACAGTTTTTGTTTGTATGTATTTCTCAGAATATGAGTATGGTTGAACCTGGTGATTGTTGGGATGGCGTGGCGGGAGACGAAGAGTTTGAGAACATACTCAGGATTTTGGATTTTCCTATGGAGAATTTGGAAGGGGATGGATTTTTGGGTGACTGGGATATCAGCAAGTCACAATATCTCGGGCCTATTCCCTCGAATGTGTTCATGGGGCCCATGATACCTAATGGAAAAAGTGACCTGGAACCAGTTGTGCCTGTGAGTTTTCATGATCTAGTATTCTAGTCCCTACTTTGTTGATATTCAGTTTTGAAGAAGTTGCTGAGATTTATGGATGGATCAAGTAATCTTTTTGGGCTAGTAATGGTGTTTGAGTAGTGTATTCATTGTTAATATCTGAGGCTATACATGTTCAATTATTTGTGTGAAGTCCAAAACAAAAAGAGGATCGTTTTGAATGAAGAGATTAGTACACATAGACTTGTGAGGGAGGGAAAGATAGGTTACTAAATGTGTCAAAAAGCTCTATATTGATGTTTTATTCCATAGTTTATCAGGCTTTTGTGAGTTGGATGAACTTGTTGAAAATGTAAAGGAAATCATTTCAAAATCGCAACTGGATGATTGACACACATCTTAAGATCATAGTTGTTTATGGTGCGTGCTAAGGGGCTAGTTTAGCATCATTCTTACAGTATGACATTGGACTTCGCTAAGTTGTGTGCCTTGGCACCTTTACCCCAGACATGAGGCATGCACCATGCACACTTTTATAATTCTTGTAAAAAAACACCATCATATCTTCTTCTTGTGTTTATTTTGTAATTCTTGGTCAATTTATTTTTTATATCTGTATTTTTTTTTCTGGCAAGTTTTCATTCTCTATAGGTAAGTTCTCCATTCTTTTCTCCAATTATTGGTAAGATTTTTCTTTGTTTCTCCCTTTCACTTAGTTTTTTTTTTTTTTTGCTTCTTAAAGTTTTATTTTTTTTCCCTTCTATTCTTGCTTTTGACTATTTTATTCTTCTTTATCTATTATATCCAAATACATAGGATTTTGTTAAAAAAATGCTCACTAGTGATTTTTTCCTTAATGCTATTTTTTGGAAATCTGTAAAATCAAATTGCATGGAATTTTTTGTGTTTTAGTTTTTTTAATAGATGCTTTATAATTAGGTTTTTTATTTATTAATTTTTTAACTTTTTTGTAAATAGAAACTAATGTATTTGTGTTTTTTTTTTATAAAATTATAAGTTAAGAAATATATGTATTTGTTGTTTATTGCGTAAAATTTGTTTGTGTTTTATTTTTGTGGAAATTATTAATAATACAAATATATTTAATGTATTTATCTAGATTTGTGTCATGCTTCAATAAGATATATGCCACACTGTGTGCCGTGCACCATGGTTCCAGAAAGGTTTTCACTGTGATGCGCCACATGCCATTAACAACTTTTCTTAAAATTCTTGTCATTGTTGGGTCAAAAGAAAGGGAGAAAGGAACCTAGTTGTGACCTTAAATTTCCATTGAGCAAACTTTTTTAAACTAAGGGTAATGGGGCAAGTATCAACACTATCTTAATTGCTATATTTTGGTTCATGCTAAAACACACTCAAAGTCATACATGGAGGTGGGGCCTACAGTCTGAATAGTAATTAATGATACGAACGTAGAAAATTTCTCATAACTGTCTGAAATGATTTGTCTTGATGTCGTACCAAGTGAATAATTGCAATCCATATGTCCCTCACAAATAAGAGAAATATTTATGTATGCTTGTCTTTGAAGATTTATCTTGTTAAATATACATCAAAACCTCAAGATAGTGTGCTAATCTCCATACTCAAGGAGAGAGGCTTGTCTAATGAACACTACCGCTGAAAATGAGAGATTATGATGTCGATTGTTGCTCTATTTCTATGAACTGTCTTCACTAAATGAACTTCCTGGCTTTAGAGTTTAGAGCATTCCATCCTGGTTCAGTTTTGCTATGCATCATCATACATGGTTGGGCTATTTCCCTTGATTTATATTTTAGCTTGTGTTTGGTTTTGATCTAAACATTTTTCTATTGGTGAATTGACAGCCCACAAAGATTGCTGGAGTTCCAGAGCATAAGCAGGTGTCCGACAATGTTGAAGCCTCTGGCTCACATGTTCCTCAACAGAATAAATTTGCCGAAATCCCAGAGTCAGTTGTGTTCCAGACTCAAAGCCCTGTTTCAGTTCTTGAAAGCAATGGTTCCTGCACGGCAGGAAAGGGCTTTCCTATCAAACCCCACAATGCTATTCCCATGCGAGCCAGATCAAAACGAGTTAGACCTGCAGGCGTCAACCCCTGGCTTTTGGTATCACCTTTGTTTGCTGCTGTGTCTGCCTCCAGAAAGACTTCACATTCCAAGAAAGATAAAGAGAGAAGGAAGAAATTTTCTCAGCCAGTTGCCACCAAATCCATGAAAGACCCTCCTGGGAAGGTTGGAGATTCATTACAGGCAGCCGGTCATGCACAGCTTCAAAATGCTGCTACGCAACGTCCTTTTGTTACCAAAAAGTGCACTCACTGTGAAGTAACTAAGACGCCGCAATGGAGGGAAGGACCATTAGGGCCAAAGACTCTGTGCAATGCATGTGGTGTTAGATACCGATCTGGACGCCTATTCCCAGAATATCGACCTGCAGCGAGTCCTACATTTGTTCCATCTCTGCACTCAAACTCCCACAAGAAAGTTATAGAGATGAGAAACAAAGCAAAACAGCCAACTAAGATTGAAGAATTCCCAATATTGCCACAACCCGAGTTTGTTCCCATGAGTAGCTGTTTGTTTGATTATATTTACTGAAGCAGACGCAGCCTTTTTCAGTCAGGGAGTCTATTTAGTTTCTAATTTTGTTTCGAATCTTTTTCTCCTTATTTTTTTATTACAAGACGTGGGCCGTTGGTAATCCCATATGTTGACATGTAGTTAGAATTGTGTACAAAAATGGACCTGAGTCTAGAGTAGGATAATGTCAAAAAAATGGAGCTAGCATCAGTTATGCTCGCTCGATTAGTGCCATGGAAAGTGGAACGTTTTTTCGTTTAGTCTTTTTTTATTCTGATGTAGGAATTTCAGTCATGGGAACAAATTACTGCAGTTGATGTACTTAGTGTGGAAGCCATGGATTTTCCAAAGATTGTTAGAGGTGGTGAATCATGAGTCTATTCCAACTTCCCTAAAGCTTATGACAGCACAACTGAGACAGCCGACAAGTACTCGGCAATCCAGCCCTTGAGGGGATGGAACAACAGAAGTATTGACCATGTGAGAGGAGGTAATGTAGAGACAGGGAACCGTACTGTTCCATCATCAAGTGAAGATTGAATTTCCAAGTTGATGTAGGCCTCTGCTGGCGAGCCGTCATTCTATATTGGTTGCATTGCATCTGATTTGCTGCTAGTCATTGGACTATGATCATACATTTGACTGCTGTGAGATAAACTGAATGTGATGCAATGACTGTGTGTCCGGGCTTGCCATATATTGCACGCTGTTTGCTAGTTCTTGAATTATTTAACCTGACAATGGTAGCCCTCTGAGAATACTGAGGTTGGAATGACACTTGAGTCTTGTTGACATCTCTAAAATTCTACCACTCAGGGCTGTATTGGAAAAACCTATGCTGAATTAAGTTTGGTTTATTGTAAGAGATGCAAGTTGTATCACGTTATTCAGTGTAAGACTCTTAAAAGACTGTGTCTGGCCATTTTAATAGATTTTTAAGAGTATTCTCATTTATAAATTTAAATTTATAATATTTATTATGGTTGATTATTTTTTTGTTACTTAAAGGGAAGTGGCTCTCTTCAATTTTTTTCACATTTTTTTATGTTTTCTTTTTCTTTATCCTTTTCAATTTACTCTTTATATATATATAAAAATATATATATATTTCCTATACTTTAAGTTTAAAATATTTATATTTTTAATATAATTGGTTACAGTCGATAAAATTTTACAACTAAATAAATTTAGGTGCATACCTCTTTTAAACCAAATAATGATTAAGTTACCTTTTTGGATAATATTTTTGGTTTTCATTTCTTTTTCTAATTATATTATACTTTGGAAATAAGTATAAAATAATTATTTGAATAAACTAATATACTACAGTTAAAATAAATTAAATAATTGTTTTTTATTTTATATTATATAGATTTAAATACACAGAGTGTATTAAAATTGCTGGTTTATAGATTAAAACCGTAATATCATGTTTATATATTATAAATCAAATCTTAAATGTCATATGTAGACGCACAGTATTTACAAATTATTAGCTTAGATGACGTAGAAATAAGCTTCTCTCAATTTTGTGCGTGCAACAAAATCTGTTTGTTTGCGTTAATAATTTGTGAAGTTTGATTAATTAATTGAAAAATAAGCATACTTGTTTGGTTATTTAACTCTCATGTATGCGATAAATAGTGCTTATGTTCGAAGGTTGGTTCAATTTGGAGTTAATTAGTAAGTATTCTAATTCATTAACTCCGTTTTATACGAAAAATCATTAGCCCAAAATATAACTTTACATGGTACAAAGAAGAGATCACACACACACACACACATATATACATTATCTATAAATAAATGGGTTGTATAAAATCAAATTTCATATATATATGTGTGTGTGTGTGTGTGTGTGTGTGTGTGTGTGCGCACAACATGTAATTTCCAAACTGTTTTTATTTCTTTGTATACTGTCCAGTAACCCTTTTTTTAAAAAAAGAATTTATTCATTTTATTATTATTTTCTCAATTTAAATTTATTATATTCTATTTTCTAATTCTGTCTTCTTATTTTATTTTTTCTTTTCTCCAATATCTTTTTTAGTTTATAAATAACGTAAAGTTTATATTAAAAGAAATCATTCGTTCATATCTAAATTATATTATTAAACAGAAACGATATGCTATGTCCGGTTTCTTATTATTTAATATTAACAATCATTCAAGAATTTCAAAACCAAACATCTTATTTTATAAATTTTATTTAAATTCAAATTTCACCGTCTTTTATCTTTTTATAATTAATTAATTATTATATGTATTATAATCTAATTAACACTTATTTTTATAATTTTTTTATTCATATTCATATATATTAATATCTTATAAAAATTTATGTATCATCATATTGTTCAATTATTGTAACATATTAAATATCTATATAATTTAAATTTGTTCCGTCTTTTGCAATTTAATAAAAAACATAATTTTCTTGTCAACTCAAATTATCAAAATTTTTCTACCCACAATATAATAAGAATACAAACATACCCTAAATGTTCGATTGTAAAATATGTACCACTAAAAACACTTTTATATCTTTAATAAATACGTTTTTTGGCCCTTACCTCTCAGTTTTTATTTACTTTATTATCTCTTTTACATTTTTAAAAAATTCTCTTCAATTTTAAATTATTATATTATTTTTAAATACTTTTTATTTTATATTTTATAAATAATATAAAATTATATTAAAATAGTTATTATTAATTTTTTATATAATTATGTACATCTAGTGTGCTTTCACTATTAATTTATACTAGGGCATTGGGCTTTTTTTTTTAATTAAAAACCAACTATATTTTTTTTTAATTATATATTGAGTGGGATTGAGTAGGCGAAAGTGGATGAGCTCATATTACCCCAACGATCAAACTATCCAATTATTAAAATATATGATGAATTCCAACAAATCTTTTTTAATACTAATAAGAATGACACACCTCACCTGTATGATAAGTTACAAAATTATAATATTTTAAATAATAAAATTTATTAAAATTAAAAGTAAAAAGATTATTTGAAATAAGAAAAAAGATTAGAAGAATTTTAAAAAAGAGATATTTTGATAGGAAAACAAATAAAAGCAATAAGTTAAAAGAAAAGAAAAGAAAGATAGAAAAATAAAAAAATAAAAGTGAGGATTTATAATGTGTCACCAAAAAAATTTGCTCATAATAAATATATTATAAATGTAGATTAGAAGTATAAACAATATTCAAGACAAAAAAATAAAAATAAAAAAGATAAAAACGATATTGACAACATTGAAAATTTAAAATGAAAAAATAAGTAAAGATAAAGATAAAAAAAAGAAAAATTAAAAAATGATTGAAGGTAATTATGTAATTTTACAATATGTAACAAAAAAAAGTTCAACTTCCATAATAGTATAAGTATAAATATACAATATGAAAAGAAGTGTGATGTACATTACTAATCAATTTTAGTGTGTTTAATCTCTTTTATTAATAGTAATAATGTAAATTTAATAATTATATATAATATCATAAATTCACAACATGCAACTAAAATGGACTTATAACATCATATAGAATATAGATTAGCAGTATATTAAGATTTATATACTATGACACATAAAATTGAGGGTCATTACATCTCTGCCACTAGATAATAGCAATGCTGTTGGGTTTTGCGGCCTGTGTTCATAGGGCCCAATTTAGTCAGGCCCAATACGGAATTCATGCACTTGATTTGTGGTTTTGGATGAGTTAAGATGGTGTTTGGCTACTTCTTTTGTGAAATATATTGGCTGAAAGTATCTTAAGCTGCAGTCTGTAAACTCTTTTACTCAACAATTTATCAAACATCTTTAAATAACTCAAATATGTCATAAGATATTTAAAATAGCTAGTTAGATTAACTATTCACGTCACCAAGTAGATCTCTTAAAATATTCTTAAAACATACAAGCATTTGCTTAATTTGTAAAGCAATGGTTGAAGTATTTTAATAAAATAATATTATATAATTTACAACATTTTAATATATATAGTATTTTTTTTGTATTTAAATTATATATTGAATTAGAAGAATTGCTAAAACTCTCAATTTCGACACTAATCCCCCAACATGTACACCCCTTGTTGCTTTTTGCTATTGATTTTCTTAGATTTTATATAAAAGAAATAATCGGGCTATTTACACTATGTTTGGGAAAGGGGTTTTTTTAAAAGATTACGTTTGGTTTGAATTGTGTTGGGATGGATAATATATTTGGTTATAAAATTTTGATGCTTTAAAATTTTTAATTTATTTGAATATATGTATAGAATTATATAATAATAATTAGATGATATAATAATATATAGAAATAATGATTAGTTTAGAGTATAAGTATATACAAATATGAATGCATATATGTGTGTGTGTGTGTGTGTGTGAGTATTAATTTGATTGTGAATAAATTTGATGATTAAAAAAATAATTAGTAAATCATATATGTAAGAGAGGAAAAATTTGAATTTGAATTTGAACAGAAATGTGTTGAGTAGTATATTTGGTGGGATAAAATTTCAAGACATTAATCAATATGATTTATGTGAATCGTAATATTAATATTACATTATTATGTGATTTAAGCCACACCATGTAATATTTTTAAAATTGTAATTAAGGCAGACCGCTCTTGCTATCCGTCGACACGTTCCTCGTTGATTGCTTTCGGTCCCCATCTGTATTTTCTTTCTCGTGACAATTGTTATCAATTTTTTTTACCAAATTGTTTTATAATGTAGTATCTGAATCTGCATCCAATATTAATGTTTACACGAGGCTTCTAACAATGTTGAACTTATTTCATTTTCGCAGGTGATGACCACACTTAGCCTGCGTTTGGTAGTAAATTTTGAGGGTTAAAAAGGTTTTTTTTCAAGTTCTTGGGCATTTAACATTAACAGGCGTGTATATAAAATTTATATATTTTTATGTTTTAACCTTATATATAATGATTCAATGATATAATAGCTAATAAGATTAAAATTTAATTTGTATGATATAAATCCTATATGTATACTAGTATGTATACACAAATATAATGGTTTGATTTGAAGTAAAGTTAATTGTCAGATTTTAGAAATTTATGTATACAAGAGAAAAAAAAAATATTTGAAGTAATGCATGTCTAGTCAATGTGTGTTTTTTATGTTTGAAGTCTTCAAAATATGCAAAAGAAAATTTAACAAAAAAATGTAGTCACGACAATGGAGCTTACTTCAGAAGAAATACTAAAAGGAATTACAATTGAATGATTGTTGAAAGTAAATATGAGTTGAAATCTCATATTGAAAAAATGAAGAAAGATGTGACTTGTGTATAGTATAAATAGATACATAACTCATGGTTCACAACCTTAAAGTTTTGCGTTAATATATGGTATCAAATTCATTTATGTATACGATCATGCGTAGGTCCATGGATAGTTCTCTTTAGTTTCATAGCATTCCTCCTTTGGCGTAATAGGTGTTATCTATGGATAACGCTTTCAACTAGGTTGGGTTCTGTCACTTGACTCAACAAAATTTAATTAGAACTTATAATTTAATTTGTCACACGCTCAACAAGTAGTTTGGTTCAATTGCGCTTTATCGTGAGGCCCAACAAGATTCAATTATAACTTGTAATTTGGCCTGTCACACTCCACAAATAGTATCAAAGTCAATGGTTTGACTTGAAAAGAGTGTGGAAAATAGTGATCGCATGAAAGGCCTATATCTTGTGGAAGGCTCGTAGAAATGATAAGTGTACAAGTACTCGATGATCGCATGGGAGACTAATATTCCATTAAAGGCTCGTAGAATTAATGGATGTGGATGAACAACTTGATGAAATTGTGAGATACAAAGTTTTTGATTGAAAAGAAGCAAATTGAAAAAACTTATATTTGAAGGGGAGATAGTTGGAAACAAATTTGGTTGGAATAAGTTTTTAATTGATGAGAGCAAATTGAAAAAACTCTTATTTGACGGAGAGATAGATAGAAACAAAAATAAGTTGAAATTTCATGTGGAAAAAAAAAAGAATGTGACTTATATATAAATAGATACGAACACTAGCCCAATGAGAACGTGACATTGTATAATGACTTCCGTGCAGTGGTGTTGCCTGGGCCCATTGATTCTTGGGGCGATCTTTTTCAGCATATGGTAAAATTGGAGGCCCGGAAAACTTTCAAGGAAAGTCTCTTTCTGAATCAGAAGAAACAGATGCAGTGAAATTTGCCAATTATTTTTTTGGTTTCTATTCTATACGTGGAAATTGCTTCTGGTTGATATAATTAAAATGTATTTAGCACAGTTTTATTTCGATAATGTTGTCTGGAATTGGAAATAGGTCAGTTTATAATATGATAAAGTTGTGATTGCAACAAACAGGTGAAATCAGAAATTACTGCGTGATTATTCGAGTTATTCATTTACTGTTTGCCATGCAGGGCCCCAATAAATTAAATAAATCCCATCAGATGGAAACATGATTAATTAACTTGAAATTAACGGTGATATAATCATTATATTTAATGTTTTATTACATACATGAGGAAGCCTCGTAAATTTATATAAGTGTTCCTTCCGTGCTTACTCTCTTAATTTGGTTAAGCTCACCACGTGGCCCAACAAATTTAATTAGAACTTTTAATTGGACCCACCATTAGTTGAGACAATATAGATTGCTCGATTTAGTATAATCATTGCAAATATTTGAAATGTAGTTGTTGCAGTTCTAATTTTTCACAATTTTCATAAAGATCTTCCACTTATATAGTTTCATATAAAATGTTTGCTCTTATAGTTGCATTTCATTTTTAAATTAGGCTAAATTTATTTAAAAAAGAAACTCATGCCCTTTTACAATTTAAGATGTTTATAGAACTTGTTGATAAATATTGGTTCTTTCATTAGAAGTTCTCCAATAATGTGAACAAAATAAAATTTAAAACTTATAAGAGATTCATATTGAGATAACTGTCGTTGTTAGAAAATGAAAGAACGCTGTCGAGTCTTTTAGAAATAAATGAAAATCTTACTTTCTTAAAACAATGTACAAAATCATGATATCATGCATAAATTCATCTATTCGAAAATAAAATATATATAAAAAAAAAAAACAGACAGGCTTGCCCATATACAATACACTCTTAGTCCACAATTCTATCTCACGAATGATTTACATTTATCTGCAGTCATTAATCTCATTTTTTTGCAAGTTTTGTTAACGCTTGTAATAGTAATTGTCGTCTACACCAGAAAGGGCAGGACAATGTCCAACAAGAAAGAAAGAAAGAAATTTGTGGAAATGAGGCCAAAAATGTGCATTCTACAATACAATGTCTGAATGTTCTAGGAATTACTTTTACATTATTGACACTTTGTAGCGAATGCATTTTGACAGCATACGTAGCAGCACATTCCATTATAGAGGGTCTGTTATCATAGGACCACCTAATTAAAATAAAGACATGTCTTGGGACAGCTTTTTTGGGGTCATGCATGCATGCTAGTTGTACTAACTTCATAATTGCATCTCTTCTGGCATGTACAATAAATGCATTAAGACAGCCACACAAAGACCAGCTATGCTTAAAATTTGTTTTTCTTTTTAAATTCTATAGTATAAAACTTCAGTGATCTCAGGAGTTTAAATTAATGAATTAATTCTACGATGAAAAAAATTTAACGCGCACCAACGCACACATCTATGTCATTAGGTTAAAAGGCGCCACAATCTACATAAGCATTTATTGCTTTCCAGGGTCATCCGGTGCTGTTGCCTCTTGCCATATACGTCAGTATCAATGTTTTCCACTTCCAATTGCATGCACCTATATGAAGTGTAACAGTTATTTATTGTACATTCACTGCCAAAATAATTATTCTTGAATGAGAAATATAATATAGAATTATTATACTTATAGTTAAGAGTCTGATGCTGTCCAAAAATTTCAGGGTACGTTTGAATGCGCATGTTTTTTCAAATTTTCCACTTATCCAAATACTCACTTGTTGATGTACTATCCGTCGAATTAATGTTTTGTCCTTTTTCTCTTTCTAACTTTGATACTAATTTTAAATTTTTGCAGTGATTTTCTTTCCACCAAAATTTGCATTCAAACATAGCTTGATTTTTTACATTTTGAAATGTTAGGTGAGGGGACATCCAACCATGCAAGATCATTCCACCCACACAAAAATAAATCAAATTTTACTAACTTAACAATATAAACAACGACAACAATAATAATAAGAGTTATAAAATTAGAAAGCTAGAAAAGACTAGTAGACAATATGGAGAGAGAGAGAGAGAGAGAGATTAGTGATGTGGTATTGGGCTAGTTTATTAGGCCCATGCACATTTACTATTTTTGGGGCCAGTTTCACTACATATTTTTCATATAAATCTTGTTTTTATACTTACCCAACATGAGTTTGGAGTTTTGAATTTTGAGATAATAGATAAATTCTCTCTTTAATTTATTTGAATTTGTGAGTGATTCTAAATTTTTATATATTAAAAATCAAATCGATTTAATTGACATTGATTCTTATTTAAATTATAATGTATCAATCGATTTCAATATATTAATTGTAACTATCTTATCATATTGCTTATCAAGTCACTTTTGGATCACTTCAATTGGCATTAGAACTGGCCATATCAAATTTTAATTTGATAAGGTTCCAATTTCTTTTTGTGCCTAATTATTTTTTCTTTTATCCATACTATTTCTTCATCTTTTTTATTAAAAAATATAAAAATTCAAAAATTATAAAGAGAGTAATAAATCAAAAAAATTAGAAAAACTTAAAAGAGAAAATTAAAAAATATAATAAAGGGAGCAAATAGGGTTGAATTGAAGAGGGGTTGATTGAAAACCCACCGTCGTCACCTAGTAATCAATCCACCTTAACACCATCTTTCCCACAAGTCAGATACCTCAGGTTGCTATCGCTGTCATTGTCAACATCTAAAAAAATAAATAGAAAGGGAGGAAAATCAGATGAAGTCGCACCACCAACATCAACACTCAAACCATAGATCGCTGATTGTGTGAAGGTAGAAACAAATAAAAAAAACAAGTGGTTGCACCATGGTGCCTCCAATTGAAGCCCTAATGCGCCACCTTGCTGAGTGTTGCCATGCGTAGATCATGACACACCTTTCGCCACTCCTCTAGTTTAACCTGCAAGAGTCTTTGCAATTCTACTCATGTGTAACCCTCCAGCGTCGCTGCACATCTTGTCGTCACCATTACTCTGCATTGTTTCCATCACACAAGTGCCACCACTAGCATAACCCAAAACCCTTAATAGGTTGAATCTTTGTTTTCTAGGCCAAAAACTTTAAGTGGGCTTGGACTAGAGTTGAGTTGTGGTCCTAGATTAATTAGGTCATAAATCTTAATTGGAGTTGAGTTAAGATTTTCATTTGCTTTGGGTTGTAATTTATTTTAGCTTTTTTTTTGTTTGTTTTAACCAAAAATTGTTGGGCCATCATTTATTATTTATTGGTTCATTTTTTGTGTTTAGCTAATGTGATGGTTGGCCAGAATTAGTTGTTGTGTTGGAGATTGAATTTTAGGCCAAAAATTTAGTAGTGTTATTTTGGGATTTTGACATTGGTGGGTTTCATGTTGTGGGTTAGGACATCATGCTTATTTTGGCCCTTTCTTTTTATGTTGTTTTTGGATTGATTTAGATTTAGAGAGGACAAAGAGAGTACTTTTGAGTTTTAACTTTGACAATTACGTGGTTAAAGTCATGTGTAATGTGATCCCTATGCATTCCAATCATATACTATTTGGAGGCCATAACAATATGATAAACATGTTAGTTATGATGGGACCATGAATAAATTTTCTTTTCCACTTGGGATTACACATCACCCTTGCACTATTGTTGCCATCCTTACTTATGAAGGATTAGTTTTACATGGAAAAAAATAATGGAAAGATGAGAGAAAATGGAGAGGAAAACAGGAGATGAAATAAAGATGGGAAAAGGAAAATAGGGAGGAAAGAGTGAGAATTGTGTTGGAGGAAAAATTCATGTTTATGCGTAAGAGAGAATGCTCTTATATGTCACCTATTACTTCTAATGAAATAACTTTATAGGATTTGATATTTGCTTTGGATGAGGAGAATTCCCACGTTGAAGGCAATAAATGGCAATTTGATTTATATCATGCAAAGTTTGCACTTGAGTCACCGTCACAATTAATTGGCGTAGATGAATTTTTGGAGGCTTCCAAAGATTGTGAGAGGCCAAAAGAGTTTTATAGACTTGTGTTTAATCCAATTTATCAAGAATTGAGGATAATTTTTCCTCAAGAGGAGGGGATGATGTGACATTGCAATTTACTACATACTTCATAGATTATTAGTATTTTTATGCTTACAAGATATAAGTTTGGAGTTTTAAGTTTTGAAACAATAAATAAATTCTCTTTGATTTTCTTAAAATTATGAATGATTCCAAATTCATGCTAATCAAAACTCAAATTGATTCAATTAAAAATGACTTTTATTTGAATAGTGATATATCAATTGGCACAGCGTGTCATTTGTGGCTATCATACCACATTACCTATCAAGTTGCTCTTGTGAATTACATCAGTTAGGGTTTATGTAGAAATAAAAAAAGTGAAAGATCAAGATAGTTTTTATAGTCAATTTTTGATGAGATTCCAAGTAGAGGTTCTACTTAACAAGTTCTATGTACTTACTAATTCTAATTCTCCATTATCTTTGAATTTCGTGGTTACTTATTTCCCTCTTTGTTATCTAAGTTTCTTGAACTTCAAAAATTATTGTTAATTTCACCTTTTTGGTAAAAAAAATATTGATATTGTTGTTGCTATTGGTATTTTAAGAGGTCTCCTCTTAAGTATTGTTGTTAATTTGGCTTGCTTCGAAATGTTTTAGAAAGATAATGTATTCCCATAATAATTGATAGTAGAGATTTGGGATCGTTGAATGGTCCTATGGTTTTTCTCAATTTGGGTTTTTCTGCATAAAAATCATTGCATTCATTTGTTTTTTACATTGTTGATTATCTCTTAGGTTTAAGGATTTGGTTGGATAATTGAGAAGTTCCTCAAATTTCATATTAGTTCACTAGTTTAATTTAGGGCAATGAATTTTACTTTCTCTATGTCGTTTGGTTGGTAATTTATGTTTATCACTATTTCCAAACAAGTAATATTAAAATCACATTAAGATCAACATGAATGGGATATGAAAAAATCTCTTGATTGAATGTTTAAATGATAAATGGGTTGAATTATTCTCTATGGAAATCCAACATGAGAGATTTGTTGTCATGTCAAGATTTTACTTACTTATGCGTAGTGATACCACTAAATAGAGATCATGGAAGCACATGAAAGGGTAGTTATGTGTTTAAAGACTATTGCATTTATTTAACATTTTATTGACTTGAGCTTGCACCACAGTTTCGAGCATGAAACCTAAGCTAATGTTATGTGAAAGAAAACTGAGGTTATGTTCAAGAGAAAAAGTGCCTTGGAGCTTATATCTTCAGAAAGATAGTGAGATTGAGACATTAGGATGGAAGTAGTATGGTTCGGCGCTTAAATGAGTTTCAATGATTGGTTAATCAACCTATCTTTTTAGAAATACCTTTTTGTAGATGGGGTGTTAGCTTTGTTACTTTTTAACTTACTACCGAATAGCTAGGTGACACATGTGATGACATTCAGCAATTCTGTTCTATAGAAAATTTGAATTTGAATTTAATTAAGTCCAATCTACTTAATCAGGAAGTCAAAAGAAGGAAAGAGATTGTAATTTTGAATTATAGGTATTGGTGATAGAAATGTCTAAAAATATAAGAAACTAAAATAGAGGTAGAGGCCAAGAGAACAGTAAATGCAAATTTAAGGAGAGGTCTAAGCCTCAAAACAAGAAAAATTTCACATGCCATTGTTGTGATAGTCAAAACCACAATGAGAGAGACTGTAAGATGAATAAAAGAGACAAAAAAAAAAAAAAATAGAACCACTAAGAACAAGAAAGATAGCAACAATATTACAACAGCTATAACTGATTATGTCATTGTTAGTGATGATGCTTATGTCAATCCAACATGCTAGTAATTTCACTTGATTATTAATTTGGGAGCTTCATATCATATTACTTTGCATAAAGAGATGTCTATGTCATAAAGTGGTTGTGGTTTTGATAAAGTTAAAATGGCAAACCAATATGCAACAAAAATTGTTGGCACAAGTGACATTAATTTAATGACAAACTATATACTCCTTTGAGGGACGTTAGACATGTTCTAAAGATTTGTCTCAATATTGTTTTTAAAGGAAAGCAAGATGATATTAAATATCAATAACCCTACAACGACCTAATTTATATGTGTTTTCCATCAATTCATTTACTTTTTGGTTTTTATATATGTATGTTCTTCCAAATGTCCATATGTTACTTGTTTTTAACTACTTATATCTTTGCATGTAAATGAGGCTATTTTCAATTCTTGCATTTACTAAATTATAACATATAATGAATAAGTTATGGGTTGGAGAAGGGGAGTTTCAAACAATTGCAATGACCTTGTTGTCATTATGGCGGCTACAAGAATACAAGGTGGAAAATCATGATCGTAACAGTTAACTACATTATAATATATATTTGGCTTGCATATGGCAATTATGACCACATTGGAGGTATTTGCGGCAATTAAAAAGGATTTTCAACCACAAGATGAAGGGCAATAGAATGATTTTTGGCGTGCAATTGCCTGGATAGACACTACAATTACAAAGGTGCTTTCATGCAGCTGCATGAAAGATAACATTAGAAACCTAATTTTGGCTGCAGTTGATGTTGTAGTCCATGGCAAGGTGCTGTGGTCACAACATTAAGAATGTTTATAAAGGAAGGGTAAGGGGATTTTATGTATGGACAATTTTGTCCAATCTTTTGATTCAAAAGCTCTAGTTAAAAAAGAATTTGAGGGAATAAATTAATCTACAAAAGGAGAAAAATCTTAGATGAAAAAGAAGCCATTCTTAGAGGATAAGACTATAGGAAGGAAATTGATTCACGGAAGAATTCTACCAAATTGATGCTAAAAAATAGCCACATCAAGATTCAAGTCACCCATCTCAAGTCTTAGGATTTTCTTCCCTTTTCTCAGTGTTTTGAGATTTGTAATTTTGATGATGGTTCTTTTGTTGGATTGTGTTGAATACATTAAAATAAGCATTTAAATTTTCTACGAGGACCTTCTGTTATGGTTGATGATTGATTTATGATGAATCTTAGCTTGTTTGTCTTCAACCATATTATCTATTGTTTTATGCTTCTAAAGGTTTTAAAGAATTAGCTAATCTAGAATGATTTGTATTTATTGGGATTAATGATAATGAAATCCATGAATTAGACTCCTTCACATGATTAAAGGGATTGAAACTGCAAAACTTGCATAGAAAAATTGTCGATCATTTATTGTTACACTTAATTGACTTGGAATGTGAACTCATATCTAATGTTGATTGAAGTATCGAGAGAATTTATGAAGATAATTTGAGAACATTAGAATCAACTATCCACAATATTGGTAATTAAATTGATACATTGTGTTTGGGAGCGGGGTTTTGTTAAAATAAGATATTTGATGTAAGTTGCGTTAAGATGAATAATACATTTGGTTGTATGATTTTGATATTTTGAAAGTTTTAATTTATTTAAATAGATGTATAAAATATATAAAAATGATTGAATGATGAGATGATATATGAATATAATGATTAGTTTTTAAGGTATAAATATATATATAAACGTGAGTGTATCTGCATATCTATATATGTATATATAAGTATTGATTTGATTGTTAATAAGTATAATGATTGAAAAATAATTAATTAATTATATATATAAGAAAAGAAAAGCTTGAATTTGAATTTTCATGAATATTGGCTGAGTAGAATGTTGGGATGAGTGAAGTTTAAAGAGCAGTTCAGAGAGTGAAACTTGTCTCCCAAACATAGCCATAATTAACAAGTATCACATACAAATCAAGAGTCATCATTGCTCAAGGGTCTAGGAGATTTAAATACTTTTTGAATTTGGCTTGTCTCACATAGTTAATCTTAATTCCTTTTGTTTGTTTCAATTATTCATTAGATATGTTATTGTCATCATAGTTTATCATCAATAGAGACATCAATACATGCATGTGCGCGCGCACGCGCACACACACTCGTGGATGCAACACTCATCTCTCCATTATATTATTTCATTACGATAGAGTTGCAATTGTGATTGATCATCACATCAACAAATACATACATCACTTTAGTGAAGGAAAATGGAAGCTCACAAAATGCTCTCTCATTGTTGTAAATGTCAGGAAGTGGAATATGTTATGCCTAATGCATACTATATTATATAGTAGAGAGGTGAATGCGATTAGAAGAATGTCTACATTGAATTATGGCACAAAAGACTTAAGACTTGTGAGGCAAAAAGTTATGCAAGTTCTCACAAGAAAGCACTTACTTTTTGTGTTGATAGGTATGTAGAGAGCAATTCCTCTTTATGTTAACGGGTGTGCACTTAGAAACCTATGTTGATTATTTTGCTAGCAAACAACACAAAATAGCTTTTTAAAATTTATCTTAAAAAGAAAATCTCATCATTTAAAATTAGTGCATACAAATCAATGCTATATAAACAAAAGATCTCTAAGGGGTGCATTATATTTTGTCAGCTTTATCAATAATTCTTTGAGAAAAGTTTAGTGTTTTGCCTTTAAATTTTAAAGATCGAGTATATCTTTAAGAGTTCTTGGACAAGATTTGAAAGAGAAAAAGGAATAAAACTCAAGTGCATTTGCACAAATAACCATGGTAAACATTGCAGTGCATTTGAGTAGTATTGCAATGATTATGGTATCAAATTTGAGAAGAGTGTTTCAAAAACACCTCAACACAATGGTGTGGCTACAAGAATGAATAGAACAGTTTATGAGCAAATCAAATATATGATGTTTCAGTCTGAACTACCTGAATGATTTTGGAGAGAAGTCAAGAGAACTATAGTTGATTTGGTCAATCTTTCCCCGTTAGTTTCTTGGGTGGTCACATCCCAAAGAAAGTTTGGATCGAAAAAATGTCTTATACAAGCAATTGAGAGTGTCTAGCTATAGGCCTAATATTTATATTTGAAACCATGAAAAGCTCAAACTTGAATACAAAAATAGACTATGTATCTTCTTAGGACATGGTTATGAAGAGTTTGACAATAAACTATAGGAACTAATAGGCGTGAAAATTATCAGAAGTATGAATGAGAAACTCTTAGAGGATCAAATTGTAGATGATCCAAAGCCAAGTAAGATATTAGATTTAAGTCTAAATATTCTTGAAAGTAGAATTTTAGTCTCTTCACTTACAGTCTAGGATCACCAAGAAGACACAAAAAATAAGCAACATGATACTGTTAACGATGAGTCAGTTGATAATCAAATTCAAGTAGTACAAATTGACAATGACACTTCCCCAATTTTTCTACCAAACATAGAGATTAGAAGGTTACTAGATGGAGACAACTTTCTACCCAATACATTCATATGATACTTATTAATGGAAAGGAGCAATATAAAAACCTAAACCCTGCAAAGTAGAGTGGATTTGATTATGTTTGCACGCTATTAGAATGGAAGAATTGTTGGGTGAGATGATATCCATGTGGAATTACACCAAATAAATAAGTTCAAGTCAATTTTGATTGCTTTAACAATATAAAGGGTTTCAAAACTGGATAGCTACAAAAAGTCAATGGTCAACAATGCAACAACAGTAGCATGAAAAGGAAAAGAAGAGAGAAAAAATAGAGTTTATTCAAGCAAGAAAACGTGGGACTTTTTGTGGTCAGTTTTTGACGAGATTTAGATATAAGGCTTACATTCCTATTTGTTCCAATTCTCCAATCTTTCTAGATTTTGTAGTAAAATGTTTCTTTCCTTATTATTGAAGTTTCTTAAACTTGAAGAATTTTTATTAATTCTACCTCGTAGGTGAGAAATATATATTGGAGTTGCCATTGACATTTTAAGAGGTGCATTCTAAAGCATTGTTTTTAAATTTACTTGGCCCAAAATGTTCTTGGTAGTGACTATACTTCCATTATAATTGATAGTGGAGTCCCGTGACCGTTTCCAACTTTTTCCCTGCCAATCTCAATTCATATTTTCCCAACTTGTGCTGTAAGAGCAAGAACACTTTAAATACAATACTCAAATATCAATATTTACACAAGTTATGCTAGTAATGCCATAAAACATTTAAGAATTCAAAGATTCTAACTTCGATCGCACATAACGGATGGATGGATAAATGACTCCCTCTTCTGGAGTAATCACCAATAGTTTTTCTCAATTTGAGTTTTCCATGTAAAATCATTTTATTCATTTATGATCAGTATTATTTATTTATTTTCTGCATTTGGTGATTTGGTAGGATAATTAAATAACATAATATCAATTCACTAGTTTAATTTAAGAAAATGGATTGTGCTTTCGTTATGTCGTTTAGTTTTGACACTCCTTTTGAATAAAACATAAAAACTTTCATTTTATACATGTGCATTGTAACTGAGTGCCTGCCTATTTACATAGAGTTGCTTCTATAATTACTATTTGATCTTTCTTGCTCTAAAATTCAAATGCAAGGACTATACGTGCTGTATCAATAACTAACAATGTTTCTCGACATGTTAAAGTCGATTAAATTGATGTCACGTACCTGAAATTCAACAAGAAAAGACGTGTAAACAGGTGATGACTGTTAATTCGTTTTGCTGGGTAAGCATATCGGCGAGGTTGGCTTTGATTAAAACAAAGCAAGTTCAAGACGAAGGCAAGGGCAACAAACATGTAGCAACACGTATCCGAATGGCTGTTGCAACTAGTCTAGTACCCAAATTATGGATTGCTACGAAAATTCCACTACATAAGACAATTGATTAATTCTCAATCGCCAAATTGATGCATGGTTTCGAAAGTTCATAGATATTAAATTTGACAGGCAGATGTAAGTCCCATTTTTAGCTTGGCTTGGGAATGACTGAAATTCGGTTGATTTTAAGGATTTTGGCACCATTGTTTTTCTCTAAATGACGCGAACATGATGTGATTCGTTAAAGTTACGTGGATTAGAAACGTTGTTGTGTCCAAATGGGATTCCACATTTATTTAATATCAATGGAATAAATAAATGAATAAATAAATAGAATAAGTGGAGGGGATTGAAGTGGAATGGCGCTGAAACCAACTGCAACGAAATTGGTGAGTGGTGACCAAGAAAAAACGATTGAATGGTATAAATTTTTATTATCATTTAGTATGAGTTAGTTAGGTGGCTTTTCAGTTAGAAATTGTAACAGATTTAGGCAATAAAAAGGGATGGTCCAATCCAACCTCACTAGTGCGACTTTGCCAGTTCATCCCACATGAAGCATAAGTGTCTTGCATTCCCTACAAGCCATGGCCATGAGGTTGCATTCTTGACTTCCAAATGAAATTATTTCACACTGTTTATTCTATATTATTTAAAATGTATATCATACCGTTTTATTTTTTGGAGCTATATATATATATATATATATATTCTAATAAATTCTATCATAATCAATCTTTCTCTATGTTAAAAAATAAAATAGAAGTAGTTATTGGATATACCCTCTCCTTCATCGAAAAATAATTATTTTAAATCTATATTTAATAGTTTAGGTTTGTTTTATTGTTTATCATTCTGAAAATTTTCTGTCAGTGCAATTAATTATATCACCCACGTAAAAATATAGTTCACTTAAAATATTTTATTTATAAGATAATCTTTTATTGCAACTGCAAGGGTCCACGTGTTACTATTATATGTAGACTCATTTTCAATAGTGCCCAACATTTTCGACGCTCATGGAAGTTTTTCGACAAAAATTAGGGTACCATTTATTCTGGAAAAAGACATGTCACTGGATTTAGGGCAATCGCCGACACTTGACTAACTTAGCTCTTGTGGAAATTAGCCATCATTACATCATCTTTGCTTTGCCAACATTATTATGAGTTGTCGTTCACTTCATAGACTACTCTCTTACGAATTAGTTGGGCGTCATACTGTATCATATAAATACTTCCAAATTTTTCAACTAAACTAGGATTTTTTGCTTTTCCGAAAATACAAGCTTTTGACGCATCAATAATATTTTTGATAGTTCAGTGATCTCTCTCTCTCTCTCTCTCTCTCTCTCTCAATTTACATCTTAACTAACAATATTGATTAAGGAAGTCGTGATGGTAGAAACTGCCAAGTGCTGCTTCATCACGTTGAATTCAGAATTAGTTGCTTATGTTTCCCCCATCCTTTTTTCCATTCTATTAAATTTTACAAAACCCAACATATACTCAATGAAATTTTATTTAATTTAAAATTCAAAATTTTTATTTATTACTTATATAATTATTTATTTATTTTTTAACTGTTACATTTATTTACAATTAAATTAATATCAATGTGGAAATACATAAACATACACTTATACTTATTTATATATATATATATATATTATACTTTAAAAATTAATAATTACACTTCAAAATTATATTATTATATTATTTAATTATTATTATATATTTAATATATATATTTAAATAAATAAAAAATTTTACCACATCAAATATATAAAGCATTTCAACTTTACTTTTCCAAACATCATCTCCGACAAAGTCTTTCTCCAAATGTGGCCTGCTGTTTTCTCACAATAAAAAGATGGTTTTATATTATTTAAAAAATAAAAATAAATTATATAAAATAACTGTGACTGCAATAAAATGATACGGCGAAATGTTTGAAGGGCCCAATTAAATAACAGAAAAGAAGATGACGTCACCACTACGCAGCTTCGACTTCACCACACACAGTTGCATAAGCGCGTGCCCTTCACTGTGTGAGCCACCGCCAGTCGGCTCGCGTTCCCCCTAGTTGGCCAGGCACGTTAAAGCGACGGGCCATGAACGCGTTAATTATCGGGCAGATTCAAGCAACGTCGGGAAAGTCGAGGGACAGTTGTACGTTAACCATGGTAAAAAGCAAGATCTGACAAGGAGAATTTTAAACCAGTGGTTAGATATGTCAAATCAAGGCGAGTGGTCACATATTTCAGCAGGATCCCCGACTCCGTACAGTATAAAGCCTGTGTCCCGAATATCTCGCGATAAATTATCCATTTCTCAACACGATATTTTCTTAAGTTCTTTAATTAATTACTCCGTAACTTCTCTAGCATACTTTTAATTTTATGTAGTTGTTCTACTTTTAATATATTATATATATATATATAATCATATAATTTTTAAATAAATTTATAATTATTATATTTTTTAAATTTTATTTCTTTCTTTTTTTATTTTTATATAATTTTTTAAAAAAATACTCAAAAACAAATATTAAAATTTGAAAACAACACAAAGCCTTATGATTACGGGTTTGTATTTTAAATTCGGACAAAACAAAAGGAAAGAATTAAGGCTCTGTTTGTTCTCATTTTTCTCCTTAAAAAAATACCCTGAGGGTGTTATACTTTTAAAAGTTTATTTCTATTTTTTTTACTTTAATACTTAAAAAACTACCCAATAGCACAATTAAAAACAAAAACAAAGATGGCACCTAAAAATCACACACATGGCCCAACATTAATTATTTTAAATTTGGGCAATTGAACTGTTTTTCCCATGGGGACTCGTTTTTCTCTTGGTCTGCATAATCGTGATCATATCTTTGACAAAGAGCACTTGTATATTTAACTTTAAAATAATAATAATTATTATTATTATTACATCTTGAAGTAGAATTTTAAATTAGACTTGAAAAGAAAAAAATCAAATAATAGTTCAGTCATGTTACTGTCCGCGAAAAAGAATTTTTTTTGATAAAAATACTTTGAAGCATTCTTTCTAAACCGGGAGAGTGATTAATTATTTTATTATAATTAAACTGATAATTATTACCATTAAATATAACTATCCTGAATGAGTGAAGGAATGGAATTGCCGGACGTGTTGTGCGTGTCGTGTTCACATCGACGAAAGACGGGTAGAAAACAAAGGTCGCTACAAAAACCAACCAAAGCCACGAAGTGTACCTCCCTCTGCCTCTCTCTCCTGCAACTTTACCTTTGTTGCCTCCTCACGCTGTCGTTTTATATCGAACCGAAGAACCCACATGGCGAGCCACGGGGGAATTTGAAGGGGACGTTTTTGGTCAGCCATAGGTACGGGTTCCGACGATTTCTCGGCCACTTTTTTTGTATGGTAGAATTGGAGTTTAGTAACTCTACTCTGCTGTGTGCACTCGCCTTTTATGCAATTCTGTTTCTGTGGAACCCGGATTCCAAAATCACTCGCATATGGTCCCGATTCGGAATCTTCGGGTCATCGTTCTTCTCAATTCACATGCTTCACAAGCACAGTTACACATACATTCTCTGTGTGCGTTTTTGCGCGCTTTCGTGGGGTGGAAAATTTTTGCAAGTCGTTATACAGAACCTTTTTATCCTAATTCTGCAGTTTGTTAGCGAAATTATCAAAGTTCTTATGTGTGAATTGTTGTGGGTTGGCACGTTGATATTTTGTGGATTTTGGTATTTCTTTTTTTAAATTTTTATTTTAATTTTCCTAAAGCAGTTTTTAGTTTGCAAGACAGTGCTTTAGATCTATGCTTTGGGAATGCTACGTTTTTATGCATTTGTGCTTTGTTTTTCAAAATTGAAACTTCTTTTCTCTCTGAGAAATCTAGTTTTGAGCAGAGTCTTTACCCTCTTTGGATTTCTCGCAGCATTTATTGAAGAATAAATTGCTGATCATTATTCTGGAAGAATTTAGGAGAAATAAGAAAGAAAGGAAACAAGATGAAAGAGGGGCTAGAGAGGATTTTGGATTCAGAGTTGTGGCACGCTTGCGCCGGAGGCATGGTTCAGATGCCGCCGGTGAACTCCAAAGTCTTTTATTTCCCGCAAGGCCATGCTGAGCACACTCTTACGACTGTGGACTTTGGGGGTTTGCCCAAAATCCCACCCATGATTCTCTGCCGGGTCGCTGCTGTGAAATATTTGGCTGATCCCGAAACGGATGAAGTCTACGTTAAGATTAGGCTGATTCCAGTGGGGAAAGACGAAACTGGTTTTGTTGATGGAGTATTGGGAAAAAATGGAACGGTTTCTAATGAAAAGCCCAGTTCTTTCGCAAAGACACTTACCCAATCCGATGCCAATAATGGTGGAGGATTTTCTGTTCCCAGGTACTGTGCTGAGACTATTTTCCCGCGGTTGGACTACACTTCTGATCCCCCCGTACAGAATGTGATTGCTAAAGATGTTCACGGGGAGACTTGGAAGTTTCGGCATATCTACAGAGGGACGCCCAGGAGGCACTTGTTGACTACCGGATGGAGCGCTTTTGTGAATCAGAAGAAGCTGGTTGCTGGAGACTCGATTGTGTTCTTGAGGGCCGAAAATGGGGATCTCTGTGTTGGGATCCGGAGGGCCAAGAGGGGCTGTGGCGGTAAAGAGTCCTCATCTGGGTGGAACCCCGGTGTTCCCGGGCATTTTGGGGGATTTTCATCCTTTTTGAAGGAGGATGAGAGCAAGCTGATAAATAGGGGTTATGGCAATGGAAATCTGAGGGAGAGCGGGAAAGTGAGGCCTGAAGCGGTTGTTGAGGCCACTTTCTTGGCGGCCCACGGCCAGCCTTTTGAGGTGACTTTCTATCCACGTGCAAGCACACCGGAGTTCTGTGTTAAGGCGTCATCCGTGAGTACTGCCATGGGGATCCAGTGGTGCTGCGGGATGAGGTTCAAAATGCCATTTGAGACTGAGGATTCCTCCCGAATTAGCTGGTTTATGGGAACTGTAGCTTCCGTTCAGTTTGCTGACCCCCTTCGTTGGCCCAATTCACCATGGAGAATGCTTCGGGTAATACACTGCAAATCATTATATCTGCAAATGTAAAATATAAGGTTTTGGCAATTTTTACGAACATTAGAGTTGGTTTAATTTTTTATATTTTATGTTTTCTGATCCCATGGATACTATAATTATCATTATTGCTCTTGATCAAAATTGTTAAATTCGTTCTCAGTTTCTAGACGCCAGAGTGGCATATTGATCTGATTTGAGTGCAGTTTGTTATTTTATGATTCAGTATCTGTGCTCATCTCTTCTGCAATGACATGCTCATAAAGGTTATAGGCTGCTTTCCGGCATATACGAGGTTCATCAGAGTGGAAATTATAGGAAAGCACCATGATGTCTGCTGTATGACTAGAAAATGAATCAATTACTTAACAGTAATTGCTACCTTTCTGTTGATTTATAATTGGGGGGCAAACAAAAGTGACACTGTTCATGTGGATTCCGCACTAATGGAATTTTTGTAGGATATGATTGCTGCCACAATCTTCTATGTCTGATTTCTACTATTTGTTGCTTTTCCCCAAAGTCTCCATGAGTATTGCTCTATCTCAGCATGAGGAAAAAGTCTTGAGTATCTGTAAATTTCTGAAATTTTTGCAGGTGACATGGGATGAACCTGATCTGTTGCAAAATGTGAAGTGTGTTAGCCCATGGCTAGTTGATGTGGCCTCAAATGTGCCGGTTCTCCATCTGTCACCTTTCTCATCGCCAAGGAAGAAGTTGCGGTTGCCGCATCACCTAGATTTCCCTCTTGACGGCCATGTTCCAATGCCGTCATTCTCAGGCACCCCCCTAGGTCCTAGCAGTCCCTCAAGTTGTCTATCCGACAACATTGCTGCAGGCATACAGGGAGCCAGGCATGCTCAAATTGGAGTCCCATTGTCGGATCTCCATCTTAGCAACAAACTGCAGATGGGACTGTCACCAGCCAGTTTCCTGCGGCTTAATCCTCATTCTGAAATTTCTGAAAGCACAGTTAAGAGCAAAGTGGATGGTGACAGTAATATATCTTGCCTGTTAAGCGTGGGAAATCCAAGTCAGAAATCAGAGAAAACAGCTGGTTTGAAGACACCTCGGTTTGTACTCTTTGGTCAGCCAATACTCACGGAGCAACAGATGACTAATGATCTCTCAAGTGATGGAGTTTCTAAAGCCACAAGAGGTAAGAGTTCGTCAGGTGGGGGACCATGGAAAAGTGGAAGTTTTGCTCCTCACAAGGATGATCTTTCAAATAATAGTTTGTCCGGTGCCCAGTTTCTGTGGAAACCAGGCTTTCATGTGTCTGAACTTGACCTGGATACCAGTCACTGCAAAGTATTCTTGGAATCTGAAGATGTAGGTCGGACTCTTGATCTATCTGAACTTTGTTCATATGAAGACCTGTACAAAAAACTAGAAAACATGTTTGGAACTGAAAGATTGGAGAATCTGAGCCATGTGTTCTATCAAGATGCTACGGGTGCTGTGAAACAAGCCGGAGCTGAACCGTTTGGGTAAGGTTCACTGTCACTTAATACTTTGCATTTAATAAGAAATCTCGAGTCCCTGCCAGGAGAAGCTCCTTTTGATATTTTGATTTTGCTTGATACTGACATGTTTTGTTGAAACCCTGATGCTGCAGTGAATTCATGAAGACTGCTAAAAGATTGACTATTCTTTTGAAACCAAACACTCACGGCGTTGAAAGGTAATTGTTTCGCTAACTATTTGTGTACCATAGCCAGCTGATTTCTTATTATTATTATTTTTGTTTCCCTTGTTTTTGTAAACTTGCACTGATCTCTTGTGCTCTAGCATTATGGCTAGAGGTTGTATTTTAAGGGAAGAAGGCCGTCAAACTGAAAGACCTCTAAATTTGTATTGCAGGAAATTGATTACCGGTTTGCCAACTGCTGAGCGTGGACTAGATTCATCAAACCAGGCTGGGCCCTTGAGCATATTTGCATAGTTAAAGCTTGCAAGTTCGTGCATGAAAATTGCTGAAACATGCCTGAAGAACTCTGGTTGCTTGCCTTTCATATTATCCATGAACTGCATCCCTATGTATTATGTGTGTTGGTCTAATAAATAGGTGGAAAACTTGAATTATGTGAAGTTGAAGCTTATGTCTATTGTCAAGTGTATCTGTATGAATGTTTGGATTCGTGTATTAAGCCCTTTTGAACGTTGATCCCTGATGTGTAGCCTAATGAATGCTATGATGTTTTAATGTCTACTATATTTGTGGACTCCCGGTGTGTGTTTTCACATGAGCCTGTTTAGGTGCTTGCTTGAAGGTTCGTAATTTAGCTTGGTACGCACGTGTGGCCTTTGTGAGTCTACTTGGTCTTATACACGTAAACCCATCAAACATGGGAATCAATTATTGGTGTCAGTTGGATGCCTATTGCAGAAGCCATGTTCTAAAGTATTCTTCAGATCAGGTTTCTGATTATTAAGGTGCTCCCAGCAAATCCATTAAAAAGTTTGCCCATATTAAGCAACCTCTTCTTACCGGTGCAAGAATTCCTTCTAATCTCTCCAATTTCAGGGTTAGGCGAACACTGTATACCACAAACCAACTGGAACAAAAATGCATCTTGTGAGTGAGTGGGTATTCGGGCATCTGGCTGGATGGATGGTATCACATTTGGGGATGGGTGGTCGTGGTTGTGTTTGAAAACACGTTAGACAAACCCCACAACCCTATAAAGTGACAAAGCCCCCCCAATTAATTAGAATTGTGGCGAGACATGGTAAACCCAACAAACAACCAACTCACCCCATTTTTCCGCACGTGAGGTGTGGGGACAGACACTATTAAGACAATGACAACAACCACTTTGGAGATAGAAAAAGGGGGGATTTGATTTGATGTGCCATCACCACCACGTGTGCTTCCTCCTCTCCACTCCACTCGCCGCCTTGATGCCAGAGCACTCACAACTCACACTACTTGTGCTTATATTATCATTGCCCCTCTTTGACTAAGTTTCGATCCTTCACTCATTAACATGTCCGTGCCTTCTGATATTATTCTTCGTCCCATTAATCATCAAACAATATGCCAACGAGTGCTGTGCTCCAATTTTATAATCTGTCATGCAGCCCAAGTAATTTCATATCAAATATTTCGCAAACACAACTATTATGATACCTATATCATTTTGATGTCGACAACAATATGAGGAGCACCGTTTAGTGCAGCATAAAAATTAATAGGGTCTATGAGTTCTATAGTCAAAAGTGGAGTAAGAGTAGGGGAAAGGAGGGGACAATGGCAACACCAAAAGCATGATTTAGAGCAAAAGTCTTGGGCCATCCCAATGTTTTCTCCCCCTGTTTTCAGTTCCAAAACCCTGTATTAAGGACGCTTGCTTCCTCCTTTACCACCATCTTCATCACAGTCAATGACTGGAAACAGTCTTTAAAGACCAGTTTTAGAAATTCACTCATCTCCACAAGTGTTTCTGGCTCACTTGGTGTTTGAATGAGGAAATAATTAGACTTTACTGTGGTTGAGTGTTTCCACATAAATCAACAACACACTTAGTTTTGGTTAAAATGGCCCAAATAACAAGTTTTGATTATTTTGCACTCGCTGGATTTAGTAATGTCACCCATGTGTCCACAGGATTTCACCAGAAATCCTACAGACGGAAGGATTCTTGCTCTCAAGAGGAAAAGATCTTTCAGCCACTCATCCTTCTGTACATTTCAAGACAAAATTTGAATTGAGTCCATACAACTATACTAAGGAAAATGTATATAATATATGTATGTGTGCGCGCATATATCCATGAGTTTGTCAAGAAGAAAAGCTTTGAAATTGATCAAGAAGGATGATGATGAAATCAGGTTTGACTAAATGAGTGCAAGATCCAAGAATTCCAGAGGGAAATCAGCCATTGAACTAGCTGCACTGTCCAATTTATCTTCACTCTCAACTTACCTCTGCACTCGTTCCTTTAATCTTCAATCAAATAAGTATCCATTGTAGGACGGCAAAACCTGCAGCCATTTAAAGGGGTAAAGGGCGGCCAATCAAACTTTTAACCCCCCTTCCCAAACAAAAATAATTAGCCTTGATTTTTACTTTATTAATAAATTAAATTTACTCTACTACTTAAAGTTAACATAATTGAAACATTTGTCACCCAAACAAACGTGACAAATTTTACAATTAAAAATTATCATGTGATCGATTTGTAATTTTTTTTTTTAAATACATGTTCTTCATTTTTATTTTATATTTTCATCATTTTATTACTATCTAAATGCACTTCATTAATCTTTTATACACTAAGCAATATAATTTTACGTTGAAAATGTAATCATCTATCACATTCTCAGTTATTGATATTAATTAAAAAAAGTATAATTTAGTTTTCCGTGCAGTTTTTAAGTGAAAAAAAAAAATTTTAACTAACAACAGGAAAAAAGAAAGGAGATTTTTGTTGAGATGTACGCTAAATTTGGAGATAAAATAGTGCGATTAATATAAAATTAATGAAAAGTGATTCATTTATTAAGATATTTATCAGTAGTTGTCATTATACTGTTCAAAATTTTAAATTTCATATGCCATAACTACATGTATGATATGCCATTCACCACTAATTATTCTATTTTTCACAGTGAAATTTATATTATTTACGATAAAAGATCAACTATATGTTGTATATTTATAATTAATATTAATTTTTTGTGGCTTTTGTGGCGAAAAGTTGAAAAATGAAAATGGAAAATAAAAAAACATGATGAGTTTCAAAAAACTTTAAGCTAAAAATATAATTAGAGAGCAAACTACTATAACTAATATTAATTTTGTACCATAAAGTACTATTATATTACTTTTAAAAAATAATATGCTAAAAGGTTAAAATTTTGGAGAGCGAATTGCAATTTATACATATTTCTTTTACAAGTTAGAGTATGTTTTAATTATGTAAATTCATAAAAAATTTAAATTAAAAATATAAGGTTTGACTGGACAATCTCTTCAATTTGAGAAATGTAATTGCTGATTATTATGGACTCCATAATAAACACTAAAAATGCATTATTTTATAGATCTAAAATCCAGCATCCTAACACGTATCTCATTTTTCTTTCTATTTCACTGAATTTATTATTATTTTTTAATTCTTGATCCCACTAATTGAAGCTCTACTTTTTTTCCCGCGGAGCAGAGCAGAACTGCAGAAGGGTAGAAGGAATTATTTTAGTGTAAAATAGGTTGTTTGTCGTGTAGCGAAAGAGGATTACGACAGGGATATGGTGACGTGGCTCATCGTGCGGTGGACCCCATCCCTTTTCTCCTCCACCTGTCACAGTCAAAGAAATACTGTTACAGTCTGGATTCACTTACGACTCGGGCGCAGCTGTGACGGTAACTCCGGTGATGCAAATTAAACGCGACAACAACAACATATCGTCTCACGATATATACTTTCCCTTCTCACGGGTTCGAACTATTTAAACAAAAATAAAAACAAAAACTCATTATTATTATTAAGATTAATTACACCAATCTCTACCAAGATTTAGAATAATCACAAGTTACATCCTCTTTCTTTTAATATTACAAAAATGTGCGTATTTACCTCATTCTTTTTTAATTAGAATTTTAGATAGAAAATGATGTTATCATAAAAAAGTTTAATTAATTTTAATATTGTGGTACGTAAATTCTAGTTTTTGTATAATATTAAAAGAATCAGGCTCAAATGCTAATAATAATAATAACAACATATTAGTTTAAAAACTTAATTTATTATAAACAAAATTTCTTTAAATTTGACATAAAATTAAGGGCATCACTGTCCATTAAAAAGTAAAAATAAAAAATAAAAAAATGAAGTCAATTTTAAATTAGAAAATTGATTAATTTTAAATTTTCATCTAAAATTCTAATAGAAAAAAATGTAAACATATCAGAGAAGATGTTTTTATAATATTAAAAGCATAAAGGTTGTAGTTTTTAAATATACTAACTAAGAAGAAAAATTGGCGTAATTAACCCTTATTATTATTATGAAACCCTATATTTGCTTGAGGAACGTACATATTTCATTGGTAAAAATTTGTATTATACCTGTATAATGCACTTGCCTACGAAAATTTAGCATATTATAGATTTACCAAACAATACCCATACCTTTTTATGTGACTCAACATTAATTTGTTGATTAATCAAGAATTACTAATTGAATATAAAAAAAAGAAGATAAGGAAACACAACTAACGTCGTTCGGCCAAATGGTGCCTGCGTCTACAATACAGATATGGTATACTTTATTTATAGGATAAATACATGTATAAGAAAGTAAAGAAAAAAACTCCATGAATATTACAAGAGAGAGCATCTCCCTCTTGTTGATATCTCTTTCTGTATTTTAAAACATTTGTATTTATAGGATTGCCATCCAAGTTTAGTGGGCCCTTGTCATAGTCATCTAACTTAAAGTTGTCACCACCCTAGCCATAATTAGGTTTGTCACATTAATTATACTTAGGTCTTTCACTCTAACTATATTTAGGTCTGTAACCTTAGGTATACATAGGTTTGTGATCTTAGTTATACTAAGATCTATCACCTTAATTATTTGGTAATCGCCCAGGTGCAATCTCTCTTATCCTTTTTCATATATTTTATATATTTAATATTTTGATTCACATAACTACTCTCTCCTCCCTCAAATTTGAGGTCAGGTAGAGATAAAAACTAATTTTGTCGCCTTACTTCAGATTGGGTAACAAGATGACATTCCCACAAGTTAATTACAAACACCTACCAACTTATAATAAATACACAATTTAGAAAATCTCATGGGTTAGACATAAAGAGCTACTGAGTAAGTAATTTAGAAAATCATACAAGTCAATTATAAAGACTTACAGACTTGAAAGAAGTACTTCAGCCTGGTTAAACATGACTCCAAGCTTTCCTTTATTTTGAATTTAAAGAATTGTAATGAACTAGCCTAACTAAATATGGCGTAACATTTTTCTAAGTGGTGGCTAAACCAAAATTTTTCGTATGGCCTAAAATTTCATCAAGTCATGCCTAGCGACTATGATCAATTTTCCCCATTTTGAGTAGCTTGGCTAATCATTAGCTTGGTTGGACCATATATATATTTTTTTGTATTTTAGAGCAATGTTCAACTTAATTGGGGTGATAAATGACCCCTTGAGGGTTTTTTAAAATAATGTTAGTGCCATATTATATCATGTATGTCATGCTTCGTTGAGTTGTTATTATTTCTAGCACAACTTACTAATGTGGCGCTAACATAGCAAATCAGTTTCATAAGAAATTTTAAATTTTTGATAACTTGTTACAGCGGATGTTACAACATAATATGTCATAATATCTACTAGATTTGCTGAGATCAATCAGACAACTTATTCCTTCAAAATGGTGATTTTAGATTGTTGGATTAACTTATTTAAGAAGATCTAAACGGATTTTATCTAATTGATTTGAATTTAGTTGACCTTCTTTATTTAGAAAATATGGAAATTTTGAATAGTTGACCATATCTTGACTTTCACATATCCAAATTAAATCTGGCTGAATTAGGCTTGATTTCCAAAAGACTTTAATCTTATTATGATAAGGAAAGATTATTGGAGACTGTTAAAAAATTAGGAAGGAAAAATTTTGAAAATATTGGACCAGATGTTGCAACATGGAAGTCCCATTTTTGGATATTTTGAAAATTATCAGTTTAATTTCTTGGAGTTAGTTTTCTAACTTTAAAAGCTAAACAAATAGATGCTTTCAAAGGCTAATGAAGTAAGATTGAGAGGAACTTTATTGAAAGACTCTATTTAAACAATTGTGAACTCTAAGGATTATTTGGAAGAACTAATGTTCAGTTGACTATCATTCAAGGAGTTTTAAGAGAACTGCATTGCTCATATCCTTTAGAAGAAAGACATCATGGAGGCATAAAGCATTTCAAATTTCATTTGTCCACAACCACCCACTATATTGATCAAAGTGAAAAGCTACCCTCCAGAGAGAAGACTTAATGATTAATGCTAGGAGTTAAAGTCAAGGGGGAGTTTTGGCAAAGCGAAGGCAAGGAGACTTTCTGCCTATGGGAGCTAGGCTAAAAATATGTCAACGAGTTAATACAAAAGAGAGTTGGGGTAAAGCGAGCGATAATGTGTATTGGTATTGACCAGATGTTCGAACAATTGGTGTAACATTATTAGTAGATTTTCTAAGCGAAACCTCTTAGACGTAGGATGGTTGTCTCTGAATTGCATGAATAAATTTTGATGTTTATTTTACATTTTTACAGCGTATGTGAGTTTGTAGTACATGCTACAGCACAACATATAACATAACAAACCAAACTATCTATTAAGTGACATCAGAGCTTGGTCACCTAGGCAAAGCTTGTGTTTTAGGTGAGTTAAATTTGAATAGTTGGTCGACAATGTGAACACCATAGAAGGAGCATCCGTGTCACATCCACCTCTTTTCGATGGAGGAGCTACCCTTATTAGAAGGCTAGGACAAGAGTCTTTATAAAGTCTTTAGACGAAAAGGCATGGGCAGCCATGGAAGAAGAATAGACACATCCCATAGAAAATGTTGATGATTGACTTGTAGGAAAGGACATTAAGTCATGGAGTCCTAGTGAAGAAGAGGCATTACTCAGAAATTCTAGTGCTTTGAATACTATTTTTATAGGTGTTGGTGAGAAATAGTTTAAGCTTGTGCAACATGTACTACGACAAAGGAGGCATGAGTGATTTTACATAATGTGCATGAAGACACAAGTTCAGTATGTATGTCAAAATTACAAATTTTGGCCTCGTAACTTGAAAACCTCTACATGGTTGATGATGAGATAGTGGTCATATTTAACTCAAAGTTGAGAAACATAGCCAATCAAGCTTACCAGTTGGGGAAGAAATACTTAGAGACAAGGCTAGTATGGAAGACGTTGAGGTTGTTTCCAGACAAGTTTATCCGGAAGGTTGCTGCCATGGAGAAGGCACAAGATATTGCAACATTACGAATGGATGAACCGATGGGATCATTGTAGGTATATGAATTAAACTTCACACAAGCTAAGAAGGAGAAAGAAATTGTACTGCAATCATCAACCACCAACCGTCATCAAAATGATGAGGATGAGGATTTTGTTGAAGGAGAAGATGGGGTCACTTATCTAACCAGAAGAATTTCTAAAGCCCTTAGAAGACATAAGATAGGTTTAAACATCCTTAGAAACAATAAAGGGTAAAAGGAAGGATTTAATAAGAATCAAAAGGGATAGCAAAAACATAAAGTGCCAGAAGCAAGAAAAGGCATAAAATACAAGGAATATAAAGGACATGGGCCCATATATTCAAAATGCGCCAACAGCCAAAAAAAGCAAGGGAAATCCTTGACAACCATGTTGAGTGATGATGACTTTGATTTGAGCAGTGAATATGATGATGGCCATACCAGTAGCCATGTAGCGTTCAACTCCACCTCTCAGAAAAATAAAGGTAATGTTGAAATTAATGTTATATCACACCCTATTACATCTGATGTTTCTGATTTTACCAGTAATAATGATGAAGAGATGTTCTATAACGAGTTATTGAGTATGAATCAGACATTAGTTGAAAAGCTCACTGATGTTCGTAACAATTATAAAAAAATTGAAGTTAGAGAATAAAACGTTGCATAAGGAGAGAGAGATGAGGCACATACTTTCCATGATAAGTTGCTGGAAGACTTTCACAATCTGAAGTTGTCTTACCAGAAGACACAATAAGAGGCAAAACAATCTGCTGCGGTGTTAATCAAGTTGAATACTAGAAAGGCAAAGTTAGAGAATATCCTAAACATGGCCAAAGCATCTGGAGATCATAGGACTGGATACACTAGAGAATGTAGTATGAATAGTTTAGAAAGTAAAGGAATGTGTTTCGTGGAGGAGACGGAACATGTCACAACAAATGTTCCAACATGATGTAAACTTGAGCTGCACATGTTACAACATTGCCTAGAGCAAAGAAGCTGAAACAACCAACTAAAAGGCAATAGAATGGTCTTCTCTGTACTTGTTGCCATTTTAGTGGTCACTGCATTTCCTCATGTCATAGATTGTTGAAACACTTAATGAAAGAATGGCAAGTCCCTATCAACCAAACTTTTATAGATGAATATGGGTTTAAAAGTCTAAGAAATAAATCAAACCTGTGACAAAACCAGTAGGGTATAATACTAGAAAAAGCATAGAAAAGCCTCCAAATGTTCCAACACATGGTAGAACAATTACTGACAATTTAAAAGACGATACTAAAATTTCTCAATATTCATCCAGAGCTAGATGGATTCACCCTCTAGTAGTTATTGTAGGAAGCGTGATTAACAAGCAGAGGACAAGAGGTATCCAAAAGATTGACCACCTAAAGTTGGTAGGACATGACTGTGGCATACATCAAAAGAAAGTAGTTGTAGCAGAATGTGATCCAACATACTGATAAACAAGGATGCCAAAGAGTGCAATAGGCATCTGTCTACCTAACTGAAGTGTTATATTTCCTTATGGCTAATTCCTTTTCTATGTTCTATGTTTTTGTGTAGTATTTTTTGTAAATAGTTTTTATATTCAAAAGAATTTCAAAAAAAGGAATAAAAAAGCATCACTGTCATTGGATGGTGTTCAATTTGTGGTAGCAAAAGTAACTGACATGGCTAGGGTTATGTGGAATGCTAAAAATTAGAGTTTGAAGTGGTGGGCTGAAGCTATGACTACTGCATGTTATATCATCCATAAGGTCATTTTTCACCCAATTCGCATATAAATACACAACGAGCTTTGAAAGGACAAGAGATTGAGGATAGAGGACAGTTAGATGTAACCATCTACCTAAAATAGTGATTGGAAGCATAGCTGATATGATGAGAATAAGAAATGTCCCACGAATAAATTGCAGGGAGTTGTTAGGATATCTATATTTTACTTTCCCCATTGAACCCAAAAATATTAATGATGTGTTCTAGGTAGGAGCTATGTAGGAGAAATTTGTTCAATTCTAGCGCAATGATGTATAGGAATTGGTGGAGAGACCTAAAGGAGTGAATGTAACTTGAACAAATGGGTTTACAAAAACAAGACTAACAACTGTGGTAATATCTTTGGGAAAAAGGCTTGATTTGTGGTCCAAAGGTAAACCTAATTAAAAGGAGTTGAATTTAATGAAACTCTCTCACTTGTTGCAAGATTAAAAATTCATAAGAATTCTGCTGGTAATGGCTTGTAGTATGGACTTAAAAGTATACCAAATGGATATCGAGAGTTCTTTCTTCAATGATTTCCCCAATGAGAAGGTCTACTTGGAGTAGACAAAGGGGTTTGAAAATTCCTAGCTTTCAAACCATGTTTATAGGATAAAAAAGGTGTTGTGTGCGCTAATGCAGGCTCCTTGGGTACAATATGAAGATTATCACAATACTTCTTATAACATGGCTATCAACGAGGTGAAGTAGATAAGATCTTATTTTTGAAGAGGATCAAGAAGCGCATTATAGTGGCCCAAGATAGTTTTTAGCTCTACATCAAATACTTTACTTAATAATTTTGTAACTTGCATGCAAAGTGAGTTTAAGATGAGCATGATGAATAAACTCAAGTACTTTCTAGCGTTGTAAGTTCAGCAATTTAAGGATGGGTATTCATTGCGCAGTCCAAGTATGCGAGGAACTTGGTGAAGAAGTTTGAACTAAAGAACTCACGACATGATAGAACATTGCTTGCCATAAATGGTAAGTTAACTAAGGATAATGTAGGAAAGCTAATAGACCACAGCCTTTGCCAAAGTAGAAGGTGGACTTTCTTTATCTAACTATGAGCTGACTTGATATCTGCCATAGTGTAGAAGTGTGTGCATAGTATCAGACAACACCAAAGGAATCTCATTTATCAGCAATGAAATGAATAATTTGCTATGTCGATGGAATCGTATATTATGGAATTGTTGGGTTATACTGATGCTGAATGGGCAGGCAACGCTAAAGACAAGAGAAGTACAACAGGCAATTGCTTTTTCATGGGAAGCAATCTAGTTTCACAGTTTAACAGAAGTAGAATTGCATTTCGTTGTCAACTTCTAAGGTAAAGTATATTACTATTGGGAGCTGCTATTCATAGCTGCTGTGGATGAAGTAGATGATGATGAACTATGGATTGGAGCAAAGTGTGATGAAGGTTTTGTGTGACAACATGAGTGCTATTAACATATCTAAAAACACCATGTAACATTCAAGGACGAAACATGTTGACATCTGTCTCCACTTTATTCGAGACTTGGTTGAAAAAGGAGTAGTTGTGATATAGAATATTACAACAGATCGTTAATTTGCTAACATATTCACAAAAGCCTTTAATGTACCAAGGTTTGAGATGTTGCGAAGTGCTATATGCATATGCCTGTCTCAATAATTCACATTTCTTGAGAATTGCAAAATTTTGTATATATTATGTAAATATGTATCTTTTATTATTTTTGATTTTTTGCTAATTTCTAGATGATGAAGGATTATCAAATCTGGACCATTAGACTATCACTGACTATGGCCCTCTATTCCACTATTAGGTCTATGTTAGGGGTCGAGTAGTGGAATTCTTCCCTGAAAAGGTTAATGAATTTCTTGGTCTTCCTAACCTAGGATTTCCTAGCATATATCCCACTTGATTTTTCACCTAGTCTTAATGAGGTTATGCATGTTATAACTAGTGCTCCATTTATGGATTGCCTAAAGGGGAAAGCGATGCTAGTAGCACACCTTTTTAACAAATATTACTTGTTATTTAGGTTAGTCACTTGGAATCTTTTGCAATCAAGCAATTATTTTGTAGTACCTACAGACATTGGAATTCTAATCTATTACTTGGGAAGGTGCCAGCGAATGAATGTTGGCCACTTATTTTTGATAGTGTTGCAATACATGTTGACACAAGGATGATTACAGGCAATTTGCCTCAACTTGGACTAATTACTAGGTCACCACAAAAGCAAGGAGTTTCAACTTAAAAGAACGAGATTTTATTACACTGCTATCCATGGGATACACCTCAAAAGTTTTTAGAAATTAAGAAGGTGAATAATATGAAGCCTAGCTCTAATTTGTGCAATGTTTTAGTGGGGAGTCGGTCGCCTACTATATTAAAAAGATTATATATCCTAAATGAATGTCGCTATCACCGAATAGTAGTCGTCATTGTGTCTACAATTCTCACAACACACCATTATCCTCTTATACATGGTAATGTTTTTGATTCCTAACATATTTTCCAAGGCTTTTGGACATTATTCACCTATTCTTGATTTTCAAATAAAGCCTTAAACTAGTCTCACAAACATTGGCCTTACCGAAGAGAAAAGAAAAAAAAGACAACACAAATGGCAAAATTGCACCAAAAATCCCAAGTCAAACTGCAGTGGTCCCTATTTAATATTTTAACCTTATAACTATAGGGCAAGAGCATTCTTAACAAAAATATCCTGGATCTAGATATGTAAGAACAAAAACAAACTAGAGCCAAAATAAGAAATCAGAGTGAGGGAACCTAGAAACAAAACCACAAAAATATTTTACAGTAAAACCCAACAACAGGCCAAGTCCAATTTGTGAACTAAAGAAAACCATATGCGTTTTCTTTTACTATAAAGCTAAGCTAAGAAAATATATAAAGAATCCATCAAGACAAATCTAGGAGTCGAAAGATGTTGATTGAAATGAATTGTATGGAATGGTGAGGAGAGCCCTTAGATAGAGGAATAATTTGAACCAAAGTCAAAATAAAAAGAAGTGAGAAGAAACCTAGAAACAAGCCATCAAAAGCATGATGATGTCATGACCATTGGATTTCTAAAAACCATGATGATAATCAGATGGCGAAAGGGTGGTAACTAATGCTGACGTGGTAGATGCAAATAAGAATTACAAGGAAATTTTGAAAAATCTGTTGTTACCATAACTGCCTGACATACTGGCCTAGCCAAAATCACGCAAGAATTAGACTTTTTCATTTACTTGATAGTTCCCAAGATTTTGTGTCAGGACACGATACAACTTTCCTTATGGCAAAAGGCTACCAAATGAATATATATATTTAGATATGCTCAAACTATTTCTCTCTCTTAAATTCTTGAAGCAGACCTTGGAGAAGAAAATGGAAAGTTCTTTTCAAGAAATGGTGTAAGGGCTGAGGGTGTTAATGAGCCCAAGTCATTGAGGACTACCAGACTTGCTATGGTGGTTTATGAACTACCAGTTAAGGCTACACCATTGGCCACTCACTCTCTAGATGTTCCCATACTACAATTATGAAAGAACAAGACTTTCAAGAAATAGGGGGAGCAGTCGCCAATAGCCAAGAAATAGGACGTGTCCAAGAAATTGTAGCAACTAACTTTAGGGCCTTAGGTGTTCCAACAAACAAAGGCATTGAGTCAGGCCGTCATGTATCACTTAATGAAGTAGAATTCTTGAAAGTTACTATTCTAGGGGAGACACCATATTCCCTTCAAAGAAGACATTTGAAACAACGTTTGGTTATGAGTTATTCATTTTCTTATTCGCCACGATTGACTTCAGAAAGGAAGAGAACTAGAAGTTCTATGCTGGAGGCGGCAAAACTTCAACCAAAAGTGAAAGAGCACCCATCGGAACCAGAACTAAATAGAATTTCTACATATCATGCAGCCACTTTCAAATATAACAACAGGGTAGAAAATTGTGGTATTATGTTATTCACAAATATTTGGCAATTAAGAGAATGGTAGATAAATAAGTTTATATAGAAATTGGGTTTACTAAAGTTTTTGTCTAATTGGGGGTGCAGAGTATTGCAACAGCTATTACTACATACAACGGTGATCTTGTGCGGGGGTTTTACTTTGATGAAACCATCACTGACTATGGTTCTTTATTCCACTGCCAGGTTTATGTTAGGGGTAGAGTCGTGGAATTCTCCCCTGAAAGATAAATAAATTTTCTTGGTCTTGCTAACCATGGATCTCCTAGTATACATCTACCTGACTTTTTACCTCTTGATGAAGTTATATATTATTATAGGTGGTCAGTTTATGGATTGCCTAAAGAGGATAGCGTTGCAAGTAGCACACCTTTCTGTCAAATATTACTTGTTGTTCAGGTTAGTCACTTGGAATCTTTTGCAATCAAATAATTATTTAGTAGTGCCTAAAAACACTGGAATTTTGATCCACCGTTTGAGAAGATGCCTACCAATGAATATGAGGCATTTGATTTTTGACAATGTTATAACACATGCTAGCACAAGGACAACTGCATGTAGTTTGCCTTATCTTAGATTGATTATTGGGTTATAGTGCAAGCCAGAAGTGCGAACTCGAAAGAATGAGAATGCATTACATTGCTCATATTTAGGATACACTATGAAAGTTTTTAAAAATTATGCACGTGAATGATCTGAATCCCAACTCTAATTAGTGCAAATTTTTGGTTCGAAGTCGGTTGCCTACTATATTAATAAGATCATATATCCTAAATAAGTGTCGTAGTTGCCACCTAGCTGTCATCATCATTTCTACAATTTTCACAACACATCATTATCCTCACACATGGTAATATTTTTTTATTCCTAATAGATTTTCTAGGGATTCTAAACATTATTCATTTATCTATTCTTGATTTTTAAATAAACACTAAAACTAGTCTCACCTTAGAAAAAAAATACAAAGGCAACACAAATAGCAAAATTACGTGAAAAATCTCAAGTGAAACTACAATGGTCTCTGCTCCATATTTTAACTTTTAACTATGGGGTAGAAGCATTCATTAAAAAAATATATATCATGGATCCAACTATCTAGAAATCAAAACAAACCAGAGCTAAAATAAGAGACTAAAGTGAGAAAGAACTTGGAAACAAGCCTCAATAAAATTCTACAATAAAACTAAGCAATAGGATAGGTCCAAATCTATGAACTAAAGAAAACCATCTATTTTCTCTTTTTCTATAAAGTTAAGCTAAGAAAAATATAAAGAATCCATAAAACCTAACCTAAGAGCAAAAAGTTTTTGATCGAAATGAACTTTATGAAACAGTGAGGAGAGTCTTTAAATCGAGGAATGAGTTGAACTAAAGCCAAAATAAAAAAAAGTGAGAGGGAACCTAGAAACAAGCCATAGAAAGCATGATGATGTCCTAATCGTTAGATTTCTATAAAGCATGATGATGACTAAATGGCCAAAGGGTGGTAACAAAAGTTGACGTGGCAAAGGCACATAAGAATTATAAGGATCAGACTTTTCCATTTGTTTGATGATTTTCAAGATTTTGTGTCGGGGCATGATACAACTTTCCTTATGGAAAAAGGTTACCAAATAGCTATGTATATGGAGGTAAGCTTATGTTTTTGAAAATCATATTCAACCTATTTCTCTCCCTTAAATTCTTCAAGCATACCATGGAGAAGAAAATGAGAAGTTCTTCATCAAGCAATGGTGCAAGGGCAGCGGGTGTTGATGAACCCATATCATCGAGGACTACTAGACTTGCTAAGGTGGTTTATGAATTGTCGATTGAGGCTACACCATTACCATACTCTCTCTAAGAGTCCTTACACCACAACCATGGAAGAACAACACTTGCAAAAAACAGGGGGCAGCTACCAAAAGCAAAGAAATGAAAGGAGATGTCCAAAAAACTACAACAACTGACTTTGGGGGCTAAGGTGTTCTAACTAATGAAGGCACTGAGTTAGGCCATGATGCATCACCTGATGAGTAGTATTCCTAGGGGAGACGCCTTATTCTCTTCAAAGAAGATGTCTGAAATGGCAATTGGTTACAAGTTCTTCATCTTCTCATTTGCCACCATTGAGTCCAATAAGGAATAGAACCAAAAGTGCTATGCTAGAGGTGGAAAAATGCCAACTTGAAGTCGAAGAGCGCCCATCGGAACATAAACTAGATAGAATTTCTATAAATTATGCGGCCACATTCAAATATAGCAACAAATAGGCTAGATAGATCTAGAATTACGTTACTCAAGAATCTCAGGCAACTGAGAGAAAGATGGATAGGCAAGTGTATACGAAAAGTGGGTTTACTACAATTTTGGACCAATTAGGGCTACAGATTATTGCAACAGCTATTACCACATACAACTGTGATCTTGTGCAAGAGTTCTATTACAATCTTGATGAAACGATTGCTAACTATGGCTCTCCATAATTCTTCCTAAAAGTCAATGAATTTCTCAATCTTACCAACCTTAGGTTTCCTGTCATATATCCACCCATCTTTTCACCAAGTCTTAATGAAGTTATGCATGTTATAACAGGTTGTTGGATTATGGATTGCCTAAAGGGAAAAGTGAATCTTTTGCAGTCAAACAATTATTCAGTAGTGCCTAAAGACACTGGAATTCTGATTTCCTACTTAGTAAAACGCCTACCAATGAATATTGGACATTTGATTTTTGACAGTATTATAACACATGCTAACTCAAGGATGGCTAAAGGAAGTTTGCCTCGTCCTAGACTAGTTATTGAGTTACTACAGAAACAAGGAGTGCCAACTCAAAAAAATGATATTACATTACATTGCCCATTTATGAGATATACTTTGAAAGTTTTTAAAAGCTGGGAAGGTGAATGATTTGGAGCCCAACACTAATTTGTGCAAGGTTTTAGTGGGGTGCCGGTCACCTACTATATTGATAAGATCATATATCTTAAATGAGTGTCATTATCGTCACTTAGCAATCATCATCGTTTCTACAATTTTCACAACACACCATTATCCTCTCATACATAGTAATATTTTTTTGTTCCTAATAGGTTTTCTAGGGCTTCTAAACATTATTCATTTATCTATTCTTGATTTTTAAATAAACCCTAAAACCTTTCTCACAAACATTAGTCTCCCCTTGGGGAAAAAAATAAAAAGACAACACAAATAGCAATATTACACCAAAAATCCCAAGTAAAACTACAATGGCCCTATTTAATATTTTAACCTTATAACTGTAAGGTAGGAGCATTCGTAACAAAAATATATTATGAATCTAGATATGTAAAAATAAAAATAGACTAGAGCTAAAATAAGAAAGCAAAGTGAAAAGGAGCCTAGAAACAAGCTAAAAAATATTTTATAATAAAACCAAGCCATGAACCAGATCTAAATCTATGAACCAAAGAAAACCATCTAGTTTCTCTTTTGCAATAAAGCTAAGCTAAGAAAGATATAAAGAGTCCATCAAAATAAACTTGAGAGCTAAAAGCTACTGAATGAAATGAACTTTATAGAACAGTGAGAAAAACCTCTAGATTGAGGAGTGAGTTGAACTAGAGCATAAATAAAAAGAAGTGAGAGGGAACCTGGAAACAAGCCATCAAAAGCATGATGATGTCTTGACCGTTGGATTTCTAGAAAACATGATGATGATCAGATGGCAAAAAGGTGAAAACTAAAGTTGACATGGTAGAGACAGATAAGAATTACAAGGAAAGTTTGCAAAATCTGTAGTTACCATAATTGCCTAATGTACAGGCTTAGCCAAAATTACCTAAGAATCAGACTTTTCCATTTATTTGATAATTTTCAGGATTCTCGATAAGGGCATGATACAACTTTCCTTATAATAGAAGTTACCAAATGGCTATATATATGGAGGTATACTCCATGATTTTGAAATTCATATTCAAACCATTTTTCTCCTTCAAATTCCTAAAACATACATTGGAGAAGAAAATAAGAAATTTTGTATCAAGCAATAGTGTAAGGGCTGAGGGTGTTGATGAACTTATATCATCGAGTACTACCAAACTTGCTATGTTGGTTTACAAACCACCAGTTAAGGCTACATCGTTGACCACTCTCAAACCAAAAGTTCCCCATACTATAATTATGGAAAAATAAGACTTGCAAGACACACGGGAGCAGTTGCCAAAAGTCAAGAAATGAAGGGAGGTATCCAAGAAACTATTGCAGCTGGCGTTGGGGGCTCAAGTGTTCCAACAAACAAAAGTACTGAGTCATGTCATGATACATCACCTGGTAAAGTAGAGTTCCTAGATGCAACTGTTCCAGGGGAGATACCATATTCCCTTCAAAGAAGACTTCTAAAGTGGTGTTTGGTTATGAGTTCTTCATCTTCTCATTCACCACCAACAAGTCCAAAGAGAAAGAGAACCATAAGTGCTATGCCAGAGGCAGTAGAACATTAACCTAAAGTGGAAGAGCACCTATCAAAACTTGAACTATATATAATTTCTACAGGTTGTGCGGCTACTTTCAAATATAACAACAAATGGGCTAGAAAGATGTGGAATTATATCACTCACAAATCTTTGGCAATTAATAGAAAGGTAGACAGATAGGTTTTCGCAAAGATTGGGTTTGCTACAGTTTTGGACCAACTAAGGTCATGGAGGATTGCTATAACTATTACTATATACAACCGTGATCTTGTTTGGGAGTTCTATTGCAATTTTGATGAAACCATTGCTAACTAAGGCTCTCAATTCCACTGACAAGTCTATGTTAAGGGTTGAGTCATGGAATTCTTCCTTAAAAAGATCAATGAATTTCTTGGTCTTGCTAACTCTAAATTTCTTGGTGTATATCCAAATGACTTTTCACCTAGTCTTGATAAAGCTATGCATGTTATAATAGGTGGTCGGTTAGATTTCCTAAAGGAGACAGCGAAGTAGGCAGCACACCTTTCTATCAAATATTACTAGCTATTCAAGTTAGTCACTTGGAATCTTTTGCAGTCAAATAATTATTCAGTAGTGACTAAAGACACTAGAATTCTGATCTATTGCTTGGGAAGATGCCTGCAAATGAATATTGGACGTTTGAGTTTTGGCAATGTCATTACACATGTTGGCACAAATATGAGTTCAAGTAGTTTGTGTTATCCTGAAGTGATTACTATGTTATTGCGGAAACCAGGAGTGCCAACTCAAAAGAATGACATTCCATTACAATACTTATCTATGGGATACACTTCCAAAATTTTTAAAAACTAAGGTGGTGAATGATCTGAAGCCCAGCTCTGAATCTCTAACTTCTGCTCTTGAATCAACTCCACAAGTGTCGAGTGTTAAGGTTGCCGTAACTGCCCTAGTAACTCTTTCTCAAGACTTAAAATCTCAAATTTTACAATTGTAGGACAAAAAAGTTCAAACTTAATGAACAAATTACTATTCTCCACTCAACTTTAACATTTGTTGTAACAACTTAGTCCCATGACTTTGAAGCTAGACCATTTGGCACCGAAACTAGATTTACTAGTCCTATCCCTTCACTAGGGAGGTTTGATTCGGACAATGATGATAATGTTCCATTGCCCTTTGTCATTCTTAGGCCTAAATGGAAAGTACTATTACTGATGTTTCTCCAAATGATCAATCATCGATAAGTGCTTGCAAGAGGATTTTGAGAGATGATGATGATGATTCTGAGTGGGAGGCTTTTTAGGGGGAGTTGCTATTAAGTCCTTGCTTTGATATTTAATGAATTTATCTACCTATATGATCTACCTAATTGCTCTATTGCTCTGATACTTAATGGTGTTCTTTTGGGATTTTAAGATTTCTTTTGATTGCTGCCAATATTAAGTCCATGAGTAGTTAATGATGTAATTGGACTTCTGATAGTCATACCGCATGTTATATCATGTAGTGCGACAAATTTTCCTGTTGGGCAATATAAGTAAAAGTTGGCAAATGAGGGAATGTTAGTACCACGTTGTGCCACGTAAGCAATCCTTTGTTGGATTGTCATTATTCCTAGTATAACTTACCAGTGTAGTGCTGACATGACATAAGGAAATTCTGGATTTTTGATAACTTGTTACAACAGAAGTTGCAACGTGATCTACCACAATATCTACTAAATTTGCTGAGATCAATCAAACAATTTATTCCTTCCAAATGATTATTTTAGATTGTTGACTTAACTTATTTAATAAGATATAAATGGATTTTATGCAATTGACTTAGATATGATTGACCTTCCTTATCCAAAATATATGAAAAATCTAGACAGTTGACTATATCTTGACTTTTATATATCCAAATTAAATCCAGTTGGATCAGGCTTGATTTCCAAAAGATTTTAAGCTTATTATGATAAAAAAAAAAAAAAGAAGAAGAAGGTTGAAAAATGTCAAAAAATTAGGAAGGAAAAATCCCAAAAATGCCGAACCAAATGTTGCAACATGGAAAGTCCTATTTTCAGATATTTTAAAGATTGTCAACCAAATTTCTTAGAGTTAGTTTTTAGACGTTAGAGGTTGAATAGATGGATGCTTTCAAAGGCTAATGAAGCGAGATTGAGAGGAATTTCATTGACTTCATTCAAACAAGTGTGAACTCCATGAATTACTTGGAAGAACTAATGTTGAATTAATTATCATTCAAGGAGTTCAAGAGAATTACATTCCTCGTATCCTTTCGAAGAAAGGCATCACGGAAGCCTAAAGCATTTCAAGTTTTATCTGTCCACAACCACCCACTACAGTGACCAAAGTGAATAACCATCTTCGAGAGTGAAGATTTACCAATCAACGCTAAGAGTTGGGGCCAAGAGAAAGTCTTGGCAAAACGAAGGTAGAGAGACTTGTTGCCTAGAGGAGCTAGGCTAGAAATGCATGAATGAGTTGATACTAAATGGATTTTAGTTAAGGCGAGTGATAATATGTATTGACTAGATGTTCTAACAATTAGTGTAACATTTTTAGTGGATTTTTTGGGCGATGCCCTATAGATGTGGGAAAGTTATCTCCAAACTGCATGAACAAATTCTTAATGTTTATTTTATATTTCTATTTTGTGTGTGAGTTTATAGTACCACGTGTTACAACACAACTTGCAATATAATGAACCAAACCAACTATCAGATCAGTCTCTAGCTCAATTATCAGGTATTGATTAACCCTTGACAAATTCTTAAGCAACATCTAGCTTAGTACTCAGGTTATCTTAAGATCTTTGGCACACTTTAGAGCAACTTGTAGCTCAGTAATTGAGTTGTTTTGTGACCTTTGGCATATCCTTGAACAACTTGTAGCTCAATAATCAGGTGTCTTACGACCCTTGGCACATTTTTAAGCAACTTGTAGCTTAGTAATCGGGTGTCTTGTGACCCTTGACACCTACAGCAATTTGTAGCTCAGGAATTAGGTTATTTTGTGACCCTTGACACATCTTCAAGAAACTTGTAGCTCGGGGTGAGTTCATTTTTAGTGGCCTATTTATTCTAGCAGTTTGGGTTTGTGTCAAAAAATTGGTCTTCCTTCACTAGATGAAATAGTGTCTTGTATTATAAATCAAGGCTAGCATAGCAGATTGGTATAACAGGATTCTCGAAGAGGTGAAAGTGGTCCTATAGCTGTCACATGCAAGTTTACTTGAGTTTCATTGGCTAGAATCAAGTGGAGCTCAAGTTTAAGCTGCATTTCAATGAAGGCCTTTGGAATGAGTCCTGTCATCTTCCTAACTAAGAGGATTTCCACTTTCCTTGTTAGCCAATTCACATTTAGCACTTAATCTCAAAGTCTAGCTCGGGGTAGATGCGTTCGTGTAGCAAGATATATTTTCTTCCTCACTTGAATGGCAGGTAGCTCGGGAAATGGCCATGCGACTTAATAACTTTTGGATAGCTCATGCATGCATAGTTCAGAACTTATTAACTTTTGGATAGCTCATGCATGCATAGTTCAGAATGAATTAGTATCAACTTCCAATAAATATGGTAGCTCGGTATGGGTGCACTTCTATTTTCTAAATAGGAACAAGAATGGCTAGCCTCAGTTTGTCTTAGTCACTAGGATGATGCTTAAAAAACAAGTTACTTCTGAATGGTTATCTAGGTCGGTCCATCAGTACGTCGGATATTCGAGCTAAAAGCTCGAGGACTTATAATCTTGGGCCGACTACAAGTCGGGGGCTCAGCACTTACTTCAATGGCTACCTAAGATCAAAATACAAGTTCTCTGACAAATGATCGACAGACTGATTGATTCTAACTATGGTGCAACAAGCATTAAGTAGACAAGGTTTGTGCAGATTCTTGACTAATGCGTAAAAATGGTTGAGGTGAGAATATTGTGCTCATCTTTAAGGGAGAGTTCCAAATAGAGAAAGTTAATGTAGAGTTGCTGTTTCAAAACAATTTATCCTCATCTCTAACCTTAGGCTCCACTTTGGAAGACGTGAGTCCTTTGCCATTTAGCCTAAGCAAAAGATGGTTATGGACAAAGGAAGCTACTTGAAGAATCTTGGTTTCACATTTGCGAATAGGTAGGCGACGCTACTTGGAGCAATTTTCAAGATGCTGGACTAATGCTTGTCGTCTTTTCCAAGCTTCACACGATGAGCTCTAAATTTTGAAACACCCTATTTCTCCTTCTAGTTATTCTTTCATTCATGAACCAATACGTGGGTTATTGTTAGTTTTCTACAGACACCACCAAATGATACAACTTAAGATTAATTCCATTGATTAATCAATAATCACTCAAGGAATATAAATAAAAGAAGATGAGGAAACACAATTTAACATCTATCAGCCAAATGACACCTACATCCACGAGATAAATATTTATACTTACTTTGTTGGATAAATACATATACAAGAAGGTGGAAGGAAAACTCTATGAACATTACTATAGAGAGCAGTTGTCTTCTCTTCTTCCTCCTGTTGATGCCCCCTTTCTATATTTTCAAGCATTCGTACTTACAAGATCGTCATCCATGCTTTGTGGGTCATTGTCATAGTCGCCCTCCCTAAGTTGTCATCATCCTAACTATACTTACACCTCTCACGCTAGTTATATTTAGGCCTATCACCTTAATTATATTTAAATCCGTTACTCTAGCTACGTGGTGGCCACTTAGGTGCATTTCCCCATGCCCTTTTTCTGTTACCCGGTAGCTCTCCTAGTCCATTTTTTCATATATTTTATTTATTTAATATTTTTGACATACATCACCTTTGATTTTTAAAACATTTAATACGCATTCATTGCATATTTATATATAGCGTTTGATTAATTATACTCCTATATAAAAATATAATGTTTATTTTAAAATCTTCAAAGTATGCAGAGATTATTAATAAACATTAGTTTGATATCATTCAAATAAAAATATAAAATGCGATAACTTATGTCCTAAGCTCGCATCAATATTTCAAGAAATTTGTAGGCAATCAACCGAGCACCTCTAGGCAAGCATTAAACCAGATAGGCCATGTTTGCTTTTAAGTGTCAGAATTTTTTTAATTCAATTCAATCCGGCACTCTTTTTAAAAAGTTTATCAAAAATTATGCCATAAATAATCATAGTTAATAGATATGATAAAATTATAACATTGGATAAATATTCTAGTATATTAAAGATCACCTTAAGCATTTATTAATAATTAAATTATATTAATGTTGAGGCTATGATGAAATGTGTGTGTGAACTAGCACATGCTATATAATCACGTCAATAAAGATTTTTTATTACTAAGTGAATTTATATAACTATAATTATGTTAAAATTCTTTTATTCTCTTTACCATTTTTCTTTCTTTTTATTTAACTTAAAATTTATATTTATGTTTTCTCAACTTTTTACATTTTTTAATTATTATAACATTTCTTTATTTTCTTATTTTAAATATTTTTTCATAATAGAAAATCACACAATTTTCTTATTTAGTATTAGTTTTTTATTTTTTCTCTTTTTTCTTGTAACCTATTATTTTTTATTTGTATTTTCTCTTAAATTTTTTCTTTTTCAAATTTGTACATACATAAAATATGCATCTTATACCGGTAATATTTATAGTTTGAAAGTAATTAATGAATTTATAAGATTACCATTAATTAAAAAAACTCGAATACAATTAATAATATGCCCTTATTTATACATTTTATTCTTACATTTCTTCTCTCATATGTAACTATATATTAATAACATAAAAACAATTAATTACACAATGTGTGATTACTAAAATACTGTTAACTCTTTCTATATTATATTTTCTCTCTACTTAGTCAATTTTTATTTATTTCTTTCACATCACAATTCTAACTTTGCCTTTGTTATACTATATATTAAAATTAAGGACTTGGTATTGAATACACAATGTTAAATCATTATAATACCTCTCACTAGATTTAATTTTTCTTTCCTTCCCCATCTTTTTGACTGTATAAATTTACATTTTTTTCTCATATTTTAAAATTCCAGAAAAATTCACTCTTTTAATAAAAAATTTTGCTTACAAATTGAATATGCCACTATTACTAACATATATAATCGTCCGAAATATTCTAATTTACTAGACCTAATTGTTAACAACCAAATGATTAATACTAATTTTAAAACTCTATTTATGACGTTTTGTTTGGAATCTAACCATAACATACCAAATAAGTCACTTAATATTTTTCACGTAGACAGTATTATTATACATAATATAGCTTCATAGCTTACACAATTTGAAAAAGTCGTGTCTGAAAATATTCACCGAAAAGCATACACTAATGAGCATTTCAAATTCAGTCTTTCAAGCATCAGCCGCATCCCCAAGCATTCCAAGACCTTACCTGCATCATGATGAAAGAAAAGACGCAACTTAAAATAGTCTTTCATAATGGTGTAATTTAGAAAGGAAATTGGAAGAAAATGCATCGTTGTTGAGAAGATATTCGTCTTTCATTTTACGTTAGTCAAGCTGTTTGGGCAAGAGATGGCAACAAGAGAGCTATAGTCAAGTAAAACCGTCACGTACTCAGGACAGGCCAACCACGATGAATACATACATTTGTAATGCAGTGATAGTACAACTGAAAGGGAATACAGGGCTACAAAATACTACATAATCAGAGCACAGATTATAATGGGAAGCCCGTGTTGAAGATTTTGAAATCCACGCCAACAAAAATACTGGGTACATCCTTGGAGGCATCTTCTGTTTTAAGTTTCTTTCCTTTTAAAGATTTACTGTAGTTGGTAATATTCCCAGTAAGAATAGTACCAGTCATCTATAAATGCTTCTGTTCTTTTAAAGATTAATGATGGTTAATTTACAATAGGAATTGCTTCTGTCATCTTATTTCCATGGAGTTAACGATTATCGAGAATTGACATTAAGTATGTTGAGCATCATCAGCCCTTGAATCAGGGCTAGAATTAGGTACTTGTGGGTTTCCAAGATAGAATCTAAAACTCCATTCTCCCAGTAGGTCCTAGTACTAATTGTCTACAAATACTATTACTTTCTTATTTCAATGAACTAGATGGTTGTTGATGATTGACATTCTGTTCATTGGATTTACTTCGACCCTAGCAAAGGAAAACATGCTCTCCTTTCTTTTCTGTGATTATACTTTTTTGTTGCACAAGTCTGACATGTTAATAATTAACTTCTTTTCACCATAACATTATATTATAAGATCCATTACCTTCACATACACAATCACACTAAAACAGCCCTGATTTAGTTGTACTTAATGTTTCCCAGTATTTCAAAGCCAAAAAACAGAGGTAGGTTCTCCAGCACCAACACAGAGATACAGAATCTGCACTGTAGCTGTTGACCTGAAGGGTGTTAACAAGCCAATTTGTAGTCGCAACTCGAGCTTAACAATTACTCGAACATTGCTTGTCTTAATTTTGTAAAACTTAAGATCAAACTAGAATCAAGCAATAAGATTGAGTTTAAAATAATTGTTTAAGTTCAAATTTGAGCTCAATTAGGCCCTTAAAATTAGGCTTCAAAATACTGCCGAGGTTAATCGAATTCACATACCATAGCTTGTTTTATTAACACAAGATATTATAGCATATGCATTCCTTGTAACTAACAGTCCACAATATTAAACACAATAACACACACATTAGTAAAAAAGTCCAGTCCATGATCTTTTCTTCTGCAATTCAATTCTACACTTAAAAATGCATTAAGTGATGCCAATTTGTGGAGTCAATCTCAATTCATGTTTTCTTCGACAAAGATCACACAAAAAAGAAAAAAAGAAAAAGAAACTCTCCTTTGATGACCCCCTTCCCCAAAATCAGGTGCCATGCGCCACTTATTATGACCAATACAACTAAATCAAGATTCGTGAACAGTTGTTGAACAAATCAAAGGGCAACAATCTCCTAAACTAAAGCGTTGTTACGTCTACAACAACAAAAAACCAACTCAAATCATAATCCGACTCCCCACCGTCATAATTCCAAAACATAGCTATTATCCATTCCTCCCCCAAGATTCAAGTGAAGAAAGTCACTGTGCCAATATTCAAAAAGTGATTCATCAAAACGAAAAATAACAATAAAATTCTTAGAGTCGAAATCCGAATACCAAGGAAACAATATCAACACAAGGAACCCACGATCGCCGCAACACAGAAACACTAGAAAGACAAACATTAAAATCCCAAACAAAATTAACGACAACACAAACAGCCAGGCACAGAGAAAGACAGCCAGAGATATCGGAAATTACTTCGGTAACAAGGGTAGCCGCACTAGTTGTAGTAAAGCTCGAGTCCCATGCCGTCATGGATCTCGTAGTCCTTGAGGGTGATGTGATCCTTGTAGATGTTGTACCACTTCTGGATCCTGATCTTGTCGGCGCGCGTACCGGTCTGAGCCGCCACGAGCTTCTTAAGGTCTCCAATGGTATCATCGTCGTTGCACTTCACGCGAACCTTCTTCCCGAGCCGATCATTCAGCACCACCTCAATCATTTTGACTCCCTTTTTCTCCTCGCCAAACCCTAGAAAGAAATGCCTCCCACGGTTCTGCCCTATTTATTTATTAACTATCTAGGGGAAAGAAATTTAACGTTACCCGAATGGGAATCAGATTCGGCCTTACGCGTTTTGGATTTCAAAATTATATTTCTACCCCCTTCAACATTAATATCCTTTTATTAAAATAAAATTAATTTTGTATTATTATATGGATTCCAAAAAACAAAAGAAAAGGAATAAATTTATCCATACCAACCGTAGGAGTAGTTGTGCTTTATTGACTTGTACCTCAACATAGTGCATGTTTTCTGCACTAGCACTCTTATCATATTGTAAATACATAAAATAAATAAATAAATAAGTATCACATAAAATTAAATAAGGAAATTAAAATACGAATTAAATAATTTTATTTCAAAATTTTAAAACAAATACACTTTTCTTAATAAATAATTAATCAATCAAAATTGTTCAAATCAAATGGCGACAAATGGCACAATCCGGTAAGAAGGCAATAAATAATGAAGAGGGCCAATCAGAAGGCGACAAGTAGCACAGTCTAGCAAGAGGCCAACAACCCCAGCCAATCAGAACGCTCCACATCAGCGGGTTAGGTGGCTACATTATCTCTCCTACAACTATAAATAGAGGTCAAAACCTCACAACACTACAACAACAAGCCAAGGAGAAGAAGAGAAGACACAAAATCCTCTCAAGGCGTTCAAGAACATTCAAGGCGTTCTTCGTCAAGTTTAAAGAGTTCATCTCCAAATTCAAGGCGTTCTTCGTCAACGGTCCTCAAATTCAACGTTCGATTCGAAGTCAGGGCGCCAAGCTCGAAGATCAACGTTAATTGAAGAAATCAACAAATTTCAAAGAAGATCAAGCACAAGCCCTTCTCTTGAAGATACTCCAAATTAAAGTCACAGCTTCGATCCTAAACCCAAATTCAAAGCATTCTTCGTCAACGATCTTCAAATTCAACGTTCGATCCGACATCAGGGCGCCAAGCTCGAAGATCAGCGTTAATTGAAGAAATTTACAAGTTTCAAGGAAGATCAAGCACAAGTCCTTTCCTTGAAAACATGTCAAGTTGAAATCACATCTTTGGAGGAAGAATCAGAGGACTAAATTAGAGAACAGAGCCCGCATCAAATTCATTTAATTCAAGTTGTAATCGATTTGTACAAATTTCTTGTTAGTGAAAATCCAAGAGCAAGATTTTGTCTTACACATATAAATTGCGTTTTACTGCCTTTAATTTGAAAGCAAATTGTCTGAGTTTAATTTGCGATTTTGTCAGGGGTTGAACATTTTGTTGACCATGAAAATTGTGTTGAGTTAACATGTTGATAAGATGAAAATTAAAATTTATTTAAATTTGCATAGTTTTTATATATAATATATAATAATAATTAGAATAATTATCTATATTGCAGTATTAAGTGTTTGAGTCAATTTTAACTGCACAATGTAAAATTATACATTTACCAATTTTTAGTTAGCCAATGCAAGATCACGCATTTACCCTATTTACCCTTACTTGTGTTTTCTTTCAAATATTTTCATTGTCGACTCCTTTTTATATTTATTTATTTCTTTATTTTAAATATTTTAATAGTTTTAATTTTAAACAATATTGGTTTCATGGTTTAAAATATAATAATTTTATAATTTATATATAATTTTCACACACATATAGAATGTGTCAATTTTACTAGTATAAAAATAATGATAGTTTCTATGATTGATATATTTATATATTTAAATGTGAGTATATATGTACATATGTGTGTGTGTGTGTGTATATATATATATATATATTGATTTAATTCTAAATGATGGTGATAATTAAATTTTAAATATTCGTGTATACGAGGAAGAATACTTCTAATTTTAGTTTCAATAAAAATTTATTAGTTTTGTTTGTTTTCAAATTTAATATTATTCATCACCACTTAAAAATCTTATAAATCAAGTATTTTACCAAACAAATTTTATTCAAATTCAAATTTAAAATGTTTCCTCTCTTACTTTTTATAACTAATATTTTTTTCAATTATTATACTTATTCAAAATCAATCAACACTTATCTCTATAATTTTTCTACTTATATTCATTTCTTATTACTCCACAAGCTTATATTCTATCACATCATCTAATTATCATTACATATTAAATATATATATATATAAATATAATTTTTCTATCTATTTAAATCTCACAGACTAAACATAATTTTCATCCCTGTCCCCTTCCTAATCGGATAACGAACATAGCCATCGAGATGTATATTTGATTAGACAAATTTTAATGAAATAAAAACATGTGAAAATCCTGAAACAAAATAATTCAGGTATTGATAAATCAAACGGCCGTATCGGTGACGTAGTCATCACTCATCAGGAGCCGTTGATTTTTTATTAGAATTGTTGAGAGTACAAATGCAATTGGCTTGAAAGGATACTCAGGTGAATCTCGTGCAATATTCATTTGGCATGCCAAGTGGAATACTTGCATCAATTTTGTATCATCCAAACAAAATGCAAATTTTAAATTAAAATATTACAAATTTCTGAGATCAAAACTACTTGCATTATTATGTAAATTTAACGATTCACAACTGAATTGAGCACATAATCAATTATGAGCCATTGCATGAGCCAATTTCTCATAAATATTTACTCATTTTTTGAAATAAAATAATCTTAACAGAAATTTTAGAAATTATCTTCACTACGCATCCGACGATCATCGTCAAAGTGTCTACGCGGGTGCACACACATATATATAGATAGATAGATAGATAACAGAAAAAAAAAAAATTATGGCCATGGTTGGAACCCATTTTCAACTCCTAATATCTTATATAATTTTACACTTCCAAACATATAATTCAACAAAACTTTATTTTCAATTTAAATTTAAATTTTTTCTCTCATACATACATATATATATATATAAAACTAATTACATTTTAATCATTATACCTATTTATAATTAAATCAATACATATATCTATAGTTCACATACATATACTCACACACACACACACATATATATATACACTTATAAACTAATAATTATACTTATATACTATTATATTATACAATCATTATAATAAAATTTATACATATATTTAAATAAATTTTCAAAATATAAAAAATTTTACAACCAAATATATTATTCATTCAACCAAACATTTTCTTCTACCAAAAACTCCCTTCCAAACATAACCTATCCACTTGGAACTATAATTATTTAAAAAAAAAAAGCATATAATGCAACACGCATTGTTCTTAATAACGAGTTACACACTAAAAACACTAAAAAACTTCTTGAAACGATGTCACATAATGCAAGATGTGACCCACACCTTATTAAACCATGGCACAAATTAATGCATAAAATATATTAATATTATAAATTATTTTCACAAAATTAAAACAAACAAATCCTCCATAACAATGACGAGTTCAAATATTTTTAATCTCTAATTTTATAGAAAAACACAAATAATGTTAGTCCCCACTTAGAAAAGGCTTGAAAAATGAATAAATAATGATATGTAATGACACTATCTCTTGAAAGACCTATAGCTAGCCTGACAATCCCTTTTTTTTTAGATTGGACAATTAACTTATTATTAGACGGTTAACTTAGCAGTAGTAGGGCAATGATAGTAGGCTATGATGGCTGATTTACCTTATATATAAACACCATCTTATTGAATAAACACAAGTTACAAATTACTTTTACTATTTTTAGCAATCCCCATTCTCAATGGTTACTATTTTTAGACAATTACTATTTTGAAAAACGAGCCCACGTCAGTAGCACCATCTGTGGAAAACTTTTTCTGAAGAGTTTAAGAAGAAAAGTGGCAATAAGAGCAGGAATAAAATATTATATATTATAATAGAGTAAAGAAGTGAGCCTAAGTAGAAGGCGTTCCCAACTCCTACCCCCTAGCTCTGTGCTTTTAGGAAGAATTGGCCACACCGACAAACCCAACTGTAAACATCCCTTTAAATCAATTGAATGAGATAATTTTGGAAGCAGTTAACACCGCTAAAGCTAAGAGGGCAGAGACAACTCAATGAACAAGTAGGGAAGACACACCCCGATCTGCGAGCTGGAAAATGGGACATAACAGTACAAAAATGTACATAGGGCAAAGCACAGAGAATAAAGGTAAGGAGAAGAGCGTGTCTTCTTTTATGGTGGAAAGAAGGTTGGTAGAGCTCCGGGAATAGCTAGAGAGGATGAAATACCAGAAAGGGCATACCTGAGCTGCATAAAATTTACCATTTACGCTAGAAGTTTTGGCAAAGCCTATACCCAATAATTTCAAACAGCTCAATATGCCCAAGTATAGTCAAGCTTTAGACCCAGTGGAACATCTAGCTAAATTCAAGCACTAGGTGCTGCTTCATCAATACCCCGACAAAATCAAATGCAAGGTTTTCCTCGCAATGTTGGCAGGTTCTGCTCAGAGATGGTTTAACCAATTATCAAGTGGAGTCATCAAAAACTTCGATGATTTCACAAATTTGTTTCTTCACTAATTCGCAAGTTGCAATTGATACAAGAAAAGTCTAATGTCCTTGTTCAATATGAAACAGGGAAACGATGAACCCCTTTAGGACTATGTCCATTGTTTCTCAAGGGCAACTTTCGACACTCTATCTACAACTCATGAGATTTTGGTCAGTGTGTTCATGCAAGGATTTAAGGAGGAAGACTTCTTCTATTCCCTAGTTAAGAAGCCAGAAAAGGACTTCGATAGATAGGAAGGTAGCTCAGGATAATAAGAGGATTAGACCAGTAATAACCATTATGATTGTATCAATCGAGGGAAAGACTTTAAGGAAGCCTACGCCTTTAAAAGTAAGTACGGAACAAATCTTGAATGCTTTACAAGACTCCAATATGAGCTAATGACCCTGAGGTGTGACCCTACCTCCAAGAAAATTGTGAATTACACAATAAATTCGAACACACACAATTAAGGGGTGCTTCAACCTTTAAAAACAAATAGAAAATTTGATCAAAAGATATTTTCTCCAAGAATTTGTCGACAAACAAAAAGTTAAGAAAGGTAAGGAGAAAATAATAGGAGAAAAGAAAGACCAACAATTAGAGGAATTATAAGCATAATAGCCAAAAGCTAATATCTCAAGGAAGGCAAAAGCAGTATCCTCCTCATAGCAAATATAGGCAATAGAATGAAGTTCATAATCGATGAATCAATAGGAATCGTCCTGACATTTAGGCTAAAAGACCTCTAGGGAATTGTGACTCCCCATTCCAAAGCCTTGGTTATTATAGTAATAGCTAATTATGATGTAGCATGATATCCAGTGGATAGTGGGAGCTTACATATTAGCTCTCTCAACATTTGGAAAAATGGGAATTAGTAGGGGAAAATCTGGAACAGGTAAGCCAAAACTTGTTTAAGCTTACTAGAAAAGATGCCCAGCCATTAGGAAGGATCACGCTACCTATTATGATAGGGTAGGTCAATGTGTCCAAAACAAAATTCGTACAATTTTTCATAGTAAAAATAATGTTAACCTATGATGTAATTCTAAGATGGTTAGCCCTGTCTGAGTTTCAGGCAGTGGTATCTCCACACCACCGGGCCATAAAATTCATCATACGAAACAAAGTCGAGATTGTGGTCAGAGACCAATTGATATCTAGGAAATGCTATGTTAAGACAATAAAAATGGGCCGAAAGGAGGCGAGTTGGAAAAAATAATAAACATACCCTTCAGATAGAACCTGTAGAAGAGTTAATGCAAATAAACTTGGCAGTAAATGTGGTCACTCAAATTGGAGCAAAGCTAAAAGAACCTTACAGATCACAGTTAATTTCTTTTTTGAGAACAAACGCCAACATATTTGTAGCATCAACAAAGAAGCTGAAGGGAATCAATCCAAAGGTAGCAAAGCACCGATTAAATATAGACCTAAGGTTCAAGCCCATTAAAAAAATTTAAGGCAGTTCAACTAAAAAAACAACGTTGTTATGAAAGAGGCAATCAAGAAGTTAATAAGCACTAGGCATATTGAAAAAATACAATACCTAAAGTGGTTGTCCAATGCAATCATTGTGCTAAAGACATGAGGAAAATGAAAGATATGTGCAGATTTCAAAGATATAAATAAAACATGCCTTAAAAAATTGTCACTTGCTACTAAGGATAGACCAATTAGTTGATGCCATGGCAGGATCCGAGATGCTTTGCATGATGGATGCGTACTAAAGATATCATTAAACCCCCCTAACTAAAGACTATTGGAAAACGATGAGCTTTATTACCCCATTCAAGATATACTATTTTAGGGTTATGCCACTCGGACTTAAGAATTTCGGAGCCACATACTAAGGTTAATGGACAAGATATTTTAGAACCAAATAGGGAGAAACATAAAAGCTTATGTCGATGACATGTTGATTATGACAAAATACAAGAGCGACCAAATAATAGATTTAGAATAAATATTTGTAGAATTAGGAAAATTTGAGTTCAAGTTGAATCCAACTAAGTGTGCTTTCGACATCATAGATGAAGAGTTAATAGGGTGTATAGTAACCTAAAGAGGAATAGAAACCAACCCAAAGAAGACATAAGTTGTGTTGGACCAACCACTACCCCACATTATAATGCAAATGTAAGGATTAAATGGGATGACAGCCGCTTTGAGCCGTTTCATCTCTCCCTGTTGATAGGAGCCTCCCCTTCTTCAAAATCGAAAACCTTTGAATGGACGGAAGAATGCCAGCATGCTTTTGATGAACTAAAGCAATATAGGTCTAGCCCATCACTATTAGCAAAGCTGTGAATGAGAGAGAAGTTGTACTTATAGCTGGTGATATTTGAAAAGGCAATTAGTTCAGTCTTGGTCAAAGAAAGGAAGGACAACAAGCATTAATCTACAACGTCAGCAAAGTCTTATAAAGCGTGGAGTTGAGATACTCTAAGATAGAAAAAATAATACTTACATTAGTAATGACTACCAAAAAACTAAGGCTTTATTTCATGGCTCACTCAGTTACCGTCTTCACAAGGCACCCCTTTAAGGCAATATTGACCAAGGCTGAAGCCTTTGAAAGAATAATCAAGTGGGTAGCCGAGTTAAGTGAATTTGACATCTCCTATAAGTCAAGAATTACTATCAAGGGACAAGCCTTGGCTAATTTTATGGTAGAAATGCATGAAGACATTGATGCCCAACCTTAGATACTGCACATAAATAGTTCATCAACTCAACATAGTAGCGAAGTGGGCATTGTTCTAACTAGCCCAAAAAAAAGAAGAATTCAAGCATGGGCTACACTTGGCCTTCAATGCCTCAAATAACGAGGTTGAATTCGAAGCACTTCATGCAGCTTAACGATTGCTCTCACGTTAAAGATCCCCAAAATAATAATATACCCAAATTCTCAATTAGTGGCTAAGCAATATAATGGGGAGTTCAGCATGTAGGAGCAAACCATAAAAATTTACGTTCAACATATTAAAGAATTGGAAAGGAGTTTTTAAGACTTTCAACTTCACCAAATTTCTGGAGAAAATAATCATAAAGTAGATTCTCTAGGCAAGACGGCAACAACTTCAAAATGGAAGCCCCTAAGAAAATTACATCACAGGGGATGGGTAACACCATGGTGGGACAGATAATTGAGGAAAATGATTAGAGAACTTCTATACTAAATGCTTTAAAAGGTGAAGTGGTGGACAAGGAAACATGACGAACAGTAGTCAGATTCCTAAAAATAGGAGAAATTCTCTACAAAAGATTATATGACCAACCATTCATCAAATACTTAAGCCCAAGGGAAATGGAGTATGTCTTGAACAAAATTCACAAAGGATGTTGTAGGTCTCATATCGAAGGTATCAACCTCACAAGAAAAGCTATTCAAGCTAGGTATTTTTGACCGACCTTAAAAAAGATGTGATGCGAAAAGTCCGAGCTTGTGACAAATTCTAAAAATATGCTAATTATCCTTGCATGCCAGCCCAAGAGATGAATAGCATAGCGTCACCCATTCCTTTTGTAAAGTGGGGAATTGACATAATAAGGCCCTTTCCACTAACGACAAGATAGCAAAAATTTTTCCTGGTAGCAGTAGACTACTTCACGAATTAGGTAGAAGCAGAACCTGTAGTTCAGATAACTGAAAATGAGGTTATAAAATTTCTATGAAAGTATATAGTGTGTCATTTTGGCATGCCTAAAGAAGTGATCATAGATAATAGGAGATAGTTCATAGGAAAAGCCATCTAAGGATAATGTGGGAACTTGAAGATCAGTCAAAACTTCAGTGCGGCATACCACCTACAAACAAACGAACAAGTAAAGATGGTCAACAAGATCTTTATTCAAGGCTTGAAGACCTAGCTAGAACAATCTAAAAGGAGTTAGGCGGTGAAGGAATGCTAAAGGTCCTTTAAGTATATTAGACAACACCAATAAGCACAACGCAAAAGAGCCTACACACCCTAACATATAGAGTAGATATTGTGATTCTTGTAAAACTAAAGGAGGAATCTCAACAGTTTATGACATACACCTCAAAACAAAATGAGTAGGCAATGAGAGTTGAATTTGCGCTAATATAAAAAAAAAAAAAGAATAATGTCTTGTTAGAGAACCTGAAATATAAGTAGCAAGTCTCCACCTTATTTAATAAGATATGCAAGAGGAAATTCAAGAAGAAATGGTGTTGTGTGCAAACTATATAACCAGTGGAAAAGTTAGAAGCAAAGTAGAAAAGACTATATATAATAAAGGAAGTCTTACTTAGGGGAAGCAACAGACTACCCGATCTGAATGGAAAATAATTAGGGAGACTATAAAATGTACTTAATTTAAAAAGATATTATAATTAGATTGTTCAAGTGACTAGCTTCCTAGCACCACCAAACTACAAATTGCCTAAAACCTTCATAAGCTTAGCTCACGAGGCTATAAATTGCCTAAAACCTACTAAGTTATAAATTCTTCACTTGAATACAAGTTATCCAAAACTAAACAAGTTATAATTTACTCATTGAGTTACAAGTTGTCTAAAATTTAACTACAAGTTGCTTACCAAACTACAAATTGCTCAAAACCTCCCACCCTATAAGTTACTCACCAGACTACAAATTGCCTAAACCCTTCTGAGCCACAAGTCACTCACCAAATTACAAATCTTTTGAGCTAACTACAACTTGCCCTAAACGCCAAATTGTTCAAATTATCACTTTGCGCCATACTTTACTAATAGGCCATAAGTAGGGCAATAATTTGATCAAAGTCCTACGCATTTAGTAAGATTAGTTTATCAATTGCTTAGCCTTGCAAATAATTATTCATCACCCAAGGTGTTTGGTTGTGTTGGACCTAAAAAATATTTTGCATAAACTAGCTCTTACTTGTTAAATGCCATATCTATTACGAAATCTGTAAGAAAAGAAGACAAGACAGCATCATAATAATTTTTGATTTACAAAAAAATTCAATTACAAAGAAAAATACAAAAAAAGCAAACGAAAACTAGAGGTGATTGTACTCCTCTTGAGCTTTGACCTCCTCTTCAACTTTGCAAGCCCTAACTTTGCTTGGGCCTTCTCCCTTGTGAACCTCCTCGACAGAAGTCTAGTTTGGAAAGCCACCTTCGAGAACCCAACCAAAACCAACCTCTAGATTAAGATTATTGAAGTCCGACTCTGGGAAAGAGATCGAGGAAGGGAGGTTGTAGGGGGAACAATATCCTCTTCCTCGTCCTCCCCTCTTTTCCTCTTACTTTTGCCTTCAAAGCAATGGTAGGAGGCCACTAACAATTTCTTTATAATTTCACCTGCTACATAACAAAAATAAGTGAGCAAAACATAGCTCTAAATTAAACCAAAAAAAATACTTACCAACTTCATAGAGATGCTCCAAGTAATGACTTAGGCTAAAATAAAATAAAATTCCAAGGGAAGTTGCCGGCTCCAAATTTATAAAAAAATTATTTAAAAAAAAAATCTTCACTACAATATCAAGAATAGTGTTTTTAGGAAAACTAAAGGGTGAAGGAAAATTAGGGCATAAGACGACAAGAAAGTCCCATGGTTTGGGTCCCTTCAAAAATAAATATTTTAACTTTCAACCTTTGTTACTATTGGAAGGCTAATACTTCGAAGGACAGTTCTTTACAAAACAGATCAACAAAAAAAAGGAATAGCAAAAAATGCTTCTAAAAAATAGAACTCCATCCTTTAGAGGAAAGGTGTCGATAACATGTAAGAACTATCCAAAGTCCGCCTTGATAGAAAAACCTCCACAGTTAGCTTAGCATCACTTCCTCACAAAATCGATCCCAACCATGGTTCCCATCTTAGGCTTCTACATCAGTCGCCTTCAACAAGCCCTCCAAAACGAACTAGTCAAGACAATTATTAAAGTCGAACTGATAGCCCCGTTACACGTACTTGAGTGTCAAGCCTCAAAAAGTGGGAGACACGTGGTAGCGTTCAAGTTTGTCATCCCAAAAGTGCTGAAGGTATTATTACCCTTTAGAGCTTGACATATATTTTGACACCAAGCTCCCAAGGACAACCCAACATTAATGCAGCTCCTTGTACAAACATTCATCCAATTGTAAACACGTGCTATCAAAATGAAGTTAAAGACGTTTCAGCTATTCATAAAAGAAAGGACCTAACACAACAAAACTCCATGGCTAGCTTTGATTTCGTATTTTGATGTATGTTTTTAAATATTTTTATCTCAAAAATTATGTAAAAATAAAACAGAAAGATATAAAAATTTAAAAAGTATAACAATTGAGTGTGTGCTTTTAGAGCCCATAATTGGAAAACAAACATAGCCCATGTATTTTGATGATATTGCTTTCAAAAGAAAAAAAAAAGCAGTCACAGATGTTAGGAAAAAAAAACCATCTAACTTGACATTTATAAAAGTTTATATATATTGAAAAAAGTCATACAAAATGAAAGAATGAAATTGTAAAAAATAGACTTACCAAGGGGAAAAAGGGAAAAAAAAAAGGGCTTTAAAAACTATTGCCTAGAATTGAATGAGATAATGAAAAATAATAAGAAACTTACAATAAACAAATCATTCTACCAATAATCAAAAAATAAAAGCAAGAAAATTGTCATAAGACAGAGAGAGAATTTTGTCTGTTATTTTATTGAAAAAATACAAATTGTAACACAAAAATTGTAAAAGAGCACATTGTAACGCTCTCATCCCACATCGATTAGGGAGCAGTTCCTAAACTTCTTATATAATAAGTTACCATCTTCTACAGATAACTAATTTTCTATAGATTGGACTGCCCGTGACAAATCCTATCAGAACTAAGACTAAAGGCTTAAAAAGCCGGCCCAAGGGCGCCCACACAATTGAAGTCCAGCCTAAAGGGCCACACTTGCGTGGCTGCATAGCCCATTGTGGGAGCCATACCACACAAGAGCATTTATGAGTTGGATGAAAAAAAATATAAGGCTCCCATCTCACATCTGTTAAGAAAGAGTTCCTAGATCATCTTATATAATGAGTTACCTTTCTCTTTACATAACTGGTTTTCTAAGAATTAGATTGATTCTGTGACAGTGCATGCCTTAAGAAGCCTAGTGCCATAATCTAAGAATGGCAAGCTTTCACCGAAGTATTCCATAAGTCATAGCACACCTTGACAAGAACCATAAACAACTATGATTTGCATGACATCAAAATGTTTAAACCTTACACATCGCCTTCAATCAATTTAATAACAACACGTGCAATCCCAATCCATCTTGGTGCATGTAATCATCACATGGAAACTTGAAAGAGATCAAGTGCAAAGAAGTATGGTTCAGTAGCATAGCAATAATGTTGTCATCTAAGACTCTTAAGTACATACATATCATGCCATACCTGGATACCAGGAAGGGACCACATCCAGTTCAATTCCAGTCTCACCAGAACAGCATGTCGTTGTACTTTTTGTGGCAAGGGGGTTTCCTTGTGATTACCAGATACTTGACAATACAGTTGAATGCACTTCGATACATCTCGGAAGAAAAGCAGACTGTCTATTCAAGATGAAAGGAAGCTCCCTACAATAGAAAGAACATGCACAGGAACACAAGTATCAATTAATCTAACAGTATGGAAGAAATACGGTAGAGGGCTTGCAAAGAAATAATGAATACACCCACTTAGTATAAAAATCTATGTTCATATTTCATCTCATACAATGACGAATTGCTTCTTCTTTGGCGAGATAAAGTGAACAATAATATTATGGAAGAGAAGAGGAGAACCAACAAAATCTTTAAACAAAACTGAAGCCTAGCCTAGCGAACAAGTGAGAAAATAAATACCCAGTAACAACTATGTAACCTAGTAAGATGTGATCCCCATTTAAACAAAAATATGCTGTACATTGATTTGCGGCATAAGCCCCTGTTGACAAGAATGGGATCCTCAAATTTCATTTAGGACATTGACAATGATCAATCCATATTCACTCCAACACTGCAACCTCCTGATCAATTCTCCAATAGTTAGCATCATTAAATTCCTTCATGTCAGCACCACTATCATCTGATGCCTATTTTTGTGGTTTCTTCGGTACATTATGCTTTTTCAGTGGCCCAGCTTCCCCAACAATCCCTTCCTCCAAAGCATGTTCCATAGCTTTCTCAGTACCCTCTACCTCCAAACCCACAAATTCAACATCCTCTTCAAACAATGAGGGCACAGCAACACTTTTCTGACTTGAATCAGATTCACCTGAAACACCACTGGAATCTGTGGAACTAGGTGTCCCATTTGGTATGGAGTCTCCAATTGAAGTGGCACTAACAGGAACATTACTGGTGTCCAGTCTGTTGTCAGCTATGTCACTTGGGTTATCAAATGGGTTAATGCTAGAACCACCTACTTGAAAATCTGATGGCTCTCCCCATGCTACGCATTTAGGTACTGGTCTATCTCCAAATGGATCATCATTATCTGGAGTCTCAAAATGAAAGAAACTTAAGTCTTTAGAGTGGGCATTCTTCTTAGTCTGGGAAGTTGAGTTGTTTCCTCTGTCAATGGATTTGTTTGCATCGAATCCATTGAAAGGATTTGACTCAGAAACGGACAAGCCATTGGTAGAAGTTTTACTCTCATCCTCTTCAAGCACTACCTCACCATCACAACTGCTGTTACCACCATTTGATGTTCCATTCAACTTAAGGCCATCCAGTGGGTCAGATAGTGAGGTGCCCATAAGTACATTACCATCAATTCTGTCATCTTGGAATGCAAGCCAGTTGGAATTCGTGAACAAACTGCAGCAAAGAAGAAATAAAAAATGCCATAAATCAATGAAATACACTTCAACAAAGGACTTGCAAAGCCAGTCATTTTTCTATTGTCCTTTACTATCAGAGAAACTATTCTTTATCCCTCAGTCTTTAAAATTTTCCCAGTTGGAACACCAGAGGAACCTCAGCAGTCCCACTGGTCGACAGGTGCAGGGAAAAATTAGTGAGGAAAGGATGATGACAAACAAGACGTACCTCCCTTGGTCATCAGCCAACCTTAAGGATGAAATCACAACTTCTGCAGATTCATCATCAAAGTAGACATCCTGCAGATTCAGAACTGGGGCAATTCATTAAAGGAGACAATGCAAAGCCTTATTCCGTGCAATTTGTTCCTTAGATTTAACAAATTTGGATTAAAGAGGCACCAACAATTTCATGTTGTGCAGAACGAGCAAAAGTAAATTGGATTTGCATATTACCTCCTCGTCACGATCAAGAGATCCATGACCCTGGAGAGTACAAACACACAAATGTCAAAAGAAATCATGTATTACCTTTAAGAGAGTTATGAGGGATTACAAAGCAGGTTTTTTACTCCAACGCTGTTTATATTTACCTCAACATCATCATTATCATAAATGGTGTATCTAAATGCTTGGCTTAAATTATTTGCCAAGGCTGCAACATCATAATCCCTATCATGAACATCTTCCTCATCAGTATCCCTGGTCCTGTCTTGCAGTGCAGTAGGCCGGCTGCAAAGGAGGGAAAAAGAACTACCATTTCAGAATTACAATCCAGTAGAACATAGAAAATGGCCAAGCAAAAGAGAAGGCTCTGCACGAATGGATATTCAAACAACAGACGCACAGACTAGTGTGCCAAAATAGATCAAAAAGTAGTAACAAAAACATCTTCAATCATACAGTGAAATTTGTAAACTTGGCCCAATTATGTAAGTTTGACGACTGCCTAGCAAAGCGACAATGACAACAATTTCATTCTTTAAAAGCAACGGCAGAAGAATGATAGGACATACCCACAAGCCCAACGGTAAACGTTTTCGATCATATTACGCTCCTGCAGGGCAGTAGTCTGCCACTCACTCCACTCACTCTTTCCCTAAGAAGTGAGCAAAAGTGATATCATTAGCCAGGGCATACAAAGCAATAAACAAATCGAGAGCCATAACATATTTTCATACATATACAACCTTACCCTACATAGCAATGTCACTTTTCACATATTCCGGATAAATCATACTAACAACAGGAAAACATCACCAGTATAAGTCTAAACTTAATTATTACAAATATAAGATGAAATTCCAAACCATCTGCCAACCTGAAGATGCATTTGAATGTGATTGTTGCTGTTTGCCAACTGAATTAATTTATTTGATATGCGTGTTAAGTGTCCCAAGTATCCCACTCGAAGAGATTGTCTACCAGAAGATGGCAACATTGGCTGCATTTGGTTAAAGTCATCATTAGATACACCACTTGTAGTCCAGGAAGAATTTAAAGAAGATAGAAAGAAAGGTACAGTGAGCTAAAGCTGAAAGTTGGGGTACATCTCATGATCACACCAAAAAGCATGTAAAAATCTACCAGGACTAGTGTACATGTGTATTTATTTCAAACTGATATGCACCACAATTAAATTAGATTGGGTTGTTTCCTGTACCCAAACATTTGCATTTTTGAGCCAACTAACACTTCTTGAATGCAGAAGCCAACTTCATCACTCCCCCTAAGGTGGCAGGGGTTATAAAAAGCTACAAAGACACAGATAAACATGAACACCAACAAAAAGAAAGGAACATTTAGCATTTACCAGATTGAGTTCGCCACAAAGTACAGGATTTTTATCAGCTTGAACAATTTTGCCAACCAAATTACAGTCTAGGAGGAGATGATCAACTATGGTGTCATTTTTGCTCTCTAAGCATGAATATATGATACTCTCCACATGATGATGCAAAGCATTATTGTATGGATACCTGCATCAGGAATACATATATGTATCATTAGAAACAGAATTAGCAAGCATACCTTCTGACACCAAGTTTCAATAAAAAAGGGGTTAAAGCTTTACTTTAATGTTTAAAATAGTGTTTGCTTGAAAGGCATAAGATATGGCAGAGGCATAAAATCCTGTTAGAAGAGAAATTTGGAATAATGGTAGTTGTTTTTCACTATTAAGGAGAAGTCCCAATTTACAGTAGGGATAACATGACATAAATAAATCCTATAAACTAGTAAACAAAATATTCACCTATGCTAGAAAACACAATAATATCAAATCATACTAAATATTAAAAAATATTCTTTAGCAAATCCTTACTCAAAAAAGAGATCAATAACTCTCCAAATTGACCCAGAGCTGACCAATTCCTTCTCTGCCTCCTCATTGCCAGTTTTAAGCAGCACAGCAAGGAATTCCACAATCTGAAATCAGGTGTCATAATGACACTTAAAACATGTTATGGCCACTAAGGACAATGCACAAAAGAGGGTATATGATTATACCTATAACGACCTATAGGACTTGTTTTTCCAATTTTCAATGGGAATGTACCCACATCAAATCTCAGAGGTAAATTATAGCTTAAAAAAGTGAATTTAAAGCTAGAGTCTGGATGATGAGATAAAGTCCTCAATTCTTGCAAAATGGCATAATTTCTGTTCCCTTCCCTATGATAAATGACCTACTACCTTCAACTAACTCTAGAAAAACAAGTTAGCCAACCTTTAAACGATGTTTTCCAAGAGGAGGTCGCAATTCACCATATGTTGTAGGTAAAATCTTCTTGTCAGATGAAACATTCAAAAGTATCAACAGCTCTCCTGAACACAAAACATGTACATGCTTATCACCGCAGCTCTCAGAAAATCACAAAAAACAAATGATCACACAGAGAGAAAAATACAAGCAGCTTAAAATAAAGGCTTCATTTATCTAGCTGTTTAACTGTCAACTATTCTAGTCTATCTTTTCCCTTCAAGGGCTGTGCAAAAATTTGGCCACAAAATTCACCCACTAAAAGACCAACAGAGAGGAACAGAGAAAGAAGAGAATAAAGAATGTTATGCTTACATACATACACATATGTAATATAGCCACACGAGTTTTAAATTCCTCTCAACTCCTATCATAAGCCACTGTACACTGAAATCCATATGGAGGCAGAGTACTAATGGTTTTGATAAAATTGTTAAGCACATGGGAAGAAACTAGATAACCAGAACCATATAAAGTACCAATCAGTAGGTTGTAACGGTCTAAATGTTTATTAACAATCACAAAAGTCCTATGCAAACATCACTTTCACTTGCACAACACTAAAAAGGGAAGCAAATAGGTGGATTTTATAAATTTTGATGTAATCAAAATGAAAATAAAATAAAATACCCCTTCAAGACCACCTCTACTTTACATTTTCAAAGACATTTGAACTAGCAACAACAGTGAAAAAGTCTGTGTATTCATTTTATTTCATTTGTAGGAGCAATTTTGTGACTTCATTATATTCCTCAGAATCCAAGCACAAGTTTTGCTTTTTAATAGTAAAAACTGGACGAAAGCAGTGGCCTGTGATCAAGACCAAAACAGGGAAATCTTAACAATACACTATTTTCTACTGAGAGCTATGTCACATCCTGTGCATATAATAAAAAATAATTGATATGTAGCATCCTGTGCAAATAATAATAATAAAGTGGAAATGATTGATTCAGCAAGTAACTAAGTTTCCAGTTTATACGTGACAGTAAGAACAAAAGGCACAATATCAACAAATATGTAGCTATTACCTAGTTTTGGAAGCATAGCATCAACAGTATCTGGGTTAACGTGTATTGGTGGTTCATACATATGTTGATTTCCGAACGAGTACATTACTGATGAAGGAATTGATCTCTTTGGATCCAATAAAGAAATACAAACACACAGAGAGTGAACAAGGGCAGATTTCGAAAGGGAGTCTTCAAGTGCATGATCAACTATTCTTGCCACAAAACTGCATGTTAAGAAAGCCATCGAGTCAAGACATTCATTCCACTGAAACAATTATGGGACCCCATAGTAAAGGAAAAACATTTAAATGTGTTCTACAAACCTTGGACTGGATAGTTTAGTGGCCAGAGGAGAAGGTGCATTCCTGGTTATAGAACATAATGTTTCCGCTGCATTAGCATGTACTTCAGGAGGATTCTGTAGGACACCAAATATTGCATTTTTAGATAGCACAAAAATCTATAGGTCATAAGTTTAAGCATGCATTGAGCAAACAATACGATTTTAGAACAAATACAGGGTAAACCATATACAAATGACGTCAGAATAGCAGAGACCTCCTTACCCCGTATTTTCAATTTCAAAGAGGCCATAAGCATTCTGGCAGCAGTAAAGACAAGAGTGAAAACATAAGATATCAAACTGACTGATACAGGATTATCAGGGGGAGAAAAAATCTAAGCCATCCTTGTCAGAATGAACTTCCATACAGTATTTTTCACCCACCCAAGAACATGCGGCAAAAAGGAATTAATACATATAAAGTTCGCCTATTTAATGGAACTATTAATTGCAGATACATAACAAATGCTCACTAACATCACATTCAAGCAATTCTACAAGCAAGTAATTGAATTGCAGATGTTGCATAATCCAAGCACAATAATTGGTCAACATATCATGTTGACAACAAAAAATAAACAGTTAATGAATTAATAATCAAATTCAGGAGAACACATCCAGTGGCACACATTGTTCATTAGGATCACAGACAAGACAATTGTAAACAATGAGGGAAGCTAGAGAATTTCTTACATAAAATCTAAGTCAAATACATATAGTAGGATGTAATAGATAGATTTATACACATACCAGCTTCCAACTAGCCATTAAAACTAGACAACATCAACTTGTATGATTCCGAAACCAACAGCAGGAGGTTTCAACTGACTTACTGAGGTATACAGTTTATCCACAATCATTTCTAACAAACTGCCCTCTGCCAACCACTGCATCACATCCAAAGAATTAGGGTAGAGATGGTCATCTGCAGCAAAAAGTTGGACCAAGACCTGATAATGAAGAGCTAATGAGAAGAGAGTATTGACGACTAGCAGCAGTAGTAACTGTAATTTAATGAGCAAAGATAAAATGGAGCAAGCATCAGAAGCCAACATAACAATATAGATATAAAACTCAACCTCCATGACAGATGTGATACCAATCAAATCAACCAGCTGCTTCAAAACATCTTGATGCGCCTGCAAGAAAGTGATTTTAGTTGAAAAATAAATTATTTAAAACAGGGAAATTTTTCTTTACAAAAAAAAAGGAAAACAAGCTTTCAAAAACACAACATGCTTAAAGCCATAGTTAGGATGTATGTTTAACAGGCTAGGGGATAAACGGAAATGATAAACAGGCACTCCAATCTCATAGAGAAGAAGATCCAGCACTTCACCAGTAATCCTTCTCCCCAGCTAGACTTTGAAATCCATACAAGTAGGTTACTTAGAAACAATTTTACCAGAGGGACAACAGGTAAAACAACAGGAGTACATAAGAGAGGATTTGGGATTTTATCAATTAAAGATCAGAAAGGCATTCATACCATAAGACTCAACCTTTGCAAAATCCATTCCCACAATAAATATGGATTTTTCAAGTTTTACCAAATTTTGCATATTTTTTTCTACTAGCATGCAAAATGCTAACTATTAAAATTTTTACTAAAACCACCTTGACATAGTTCACCAACGGAATAGTCCTCCGCAACATTAAGCATATCACAACCTGCAACATAACAAAATTTTATCACAAGTTTGTTGGCCAAAAATCCAGAATCGACACAAGCGAGTAATACTGGACAAACATAACCAATCAATCCAAACCTTACTAAAATACCCAGCCAATAATGCACTGTGATGATGGTTTGGCTCCAGAAAAGAGAAGAGTAAATTCATAAGCTGCAACATGATAGAAAAATCAGCATGTGGAATAAGCACCATATTTTTCATCAATTCAAGTTTCCTCAATTGTACAATAGGATAATCTCACCTCCTCCTCCTCCACCAAAGTCTTCAAGATAACATCAATTTCACACATAAAAATTTCACAAGCAATGAAAGGAAACCTGCACAGCAAAACAAAAGTCTGACCACAAATGAGATCTTCCCAAAGAACCAAATTTATTGGCTATCTTCTTTTGTCTCCGTTTATTCCTTTCTAAAAGAACTCCATGAATTTAGGAGCTGCTTGGCAAAAATATGCACGAAACTTTAAAATTTGGAACAAACTTATTGCTCTCCAATCAAGATTGACATACTTGAAGGTTCGTTTGCTATCTGCATCCTCAATGGGCTCCTCAACAATATAATGTAGCAGCTGCTCAACCTGAGCTCTATCTCTCAAACTGAAACCACGAAATTTTAGAAGTTTCAATTGGATCTACATATAATGATTTCCAAAGAAAAGTGAACCGGAGTACAAGTCTTTGTGGCATAAGGATTGTCAAAAGAGATAAAGGTTAGGAAGTTCATACAAATTTATGAGTCGACTGTTCAAAGCTTTGCATTCTTGAATGATCTCTTCTTCTTCCAAAAGCTCTTCCAATGTAAAATTTTCCTTGTCCAGCACAGCCTCAACCTAAAGCCACAATACACAGATGTCAAAACATTACTTGATATAACATGAAATAAGCACTTAAACACAGAGGTTAAAGCTGTATAAAAGAGTAGGTTGGAGCAAGTACTAGCATCCAAGCTTATTTCCATCTTTTAGCTACTCTTAAACAAAAGATTCAACTTGAGTTTTAAATCTTTCAACCAATCAGTTGAAACGCAAAATATTAATTCTGAAGCCATCTAATTGCTACCTGTCACAAAGCCATGATTGAGCCAGGCCCATAAATTTCATAAGATGGACGTATGCCACAATTAATCTTGGTTAATTAATATAATGCAACTAAATGGGGAGCTGATATTCGGGCTAAAAAACTAAAGGACCAGGCCATAACACAATTGGTTCAACAATTTGACCAAACAAGCCATACTGCTTTCAAACAGGATTAGCCATGGCCATAATGAATGAAAAGTTTTCTAACAAAAATTTATACTAACATCACTACTAAAAAATAATCTAAATTGCCTAACCTGACACCTTGAGATGTATAAATTCATCCCTAGCAATTCCATCTGCTTTGTTCTTTTTATGAGTGCAGACATCATTTTTTTACTTAACAACAAAATGGGCCAGCTTGAATGTGAATAAGAGGAAGATGGCACTCTAAAAGTAATGTGCTCTGATTTTTCTCACGTAGCATTGTAGCAGAAATATCAAAAATTGAGATGCATTATGACTGCACACATGAACAAGCTTCTCATCAGTTCCCAAGTTTATTAATGAGTAATTAGCAATTTGGATGTCTGGTAAACTTTGCATTTTTCTTAATAAAAAAATATTTGGTCTGGTTTATGTGAGTGATTATTTGATTACTGAAACTTTGTTAATTCAAAAAAATGGACTGACAGTTCAAGCCAAAACTACTATAATAAGTACAATCCATTTTGTATAGCCTTTTATACTAGCATGATAAACATTATTTTGTCACAAAATTGCTGACAGTGCCACCATAAACACAACATTTGCACCTATAGCCACACAAGGACAGGCCAGATTTAATAAATCAAACCTGAGCTCTGAAATTCCATACTTTAAAAAAGTCATAAATGATTCGAGTTTAATCGGTTCAATAATCTTATAGGCCAACCTAGTTAAGAAAAAAATTAAGTTTATGGTGCACTCTCAGTTGCTTTCTGAAATATCAAGACAGCAGACCATCAAATCATACAGGAAAAGGGATCCAGAACTTAAAAGAAAAGGCAAGTTGTATAGATGGACAACAAAAAGACCTGAAAAAAAATATGTCAATATCCACATTGTTTAGTATTTTAAAACAGAAATTTATGACCAACTGGTGCTACAGCTCCATGATGAGATGAACAACAATATGATCAAAAGATATAAAACGATCGAGAATAAGTATCCTTTTATTTTCTTCGTGCTTCCTCGACTATAGTAACGGAGGAAGACCATCCAACTGAAAGTTGAAGTTCGTTCCAATGTAATCACAACCCCATCGTTAACAGAGATTAATCAATAGCCAAAAATGCGGGAAAATAAGCATCTGAAAACACATAGCCAGTAAAACTCTCAGTTCGCAGAATAATACAAGCAAATAATTACTAAAAACCAGAAGTACCGTTACCATAATACATGGAGAAAATGTAAATTAGCCCAAGCATAAGTTTATTCCGAAGTAAATCCAAGCCCAGAACAACTTCCCAGATCACATCCAACACTTAATTATCATATGCTAAAAAAGCCAACAAAAATGCGTAGCGTCTGAGAAGAGGCGGACAGAGGTGGACTTACAGGAGAAGAGGCGGACAGAGGTGTGAGCTTCCAGAACATACCGTCTGTGCTCGTCAATTTATCAGCGTTGAGAGAAAAGCTGGGAGGACCTGAATGAGCCGTGAATCCTGAGCTTGAATCCATAAAAGGTTAAAAACCAAAACGGGTGAGATTCCAAACGGGGTGCTTTGGAAGAATTTGGAGCAAAATGATGAGCTGTGGAGAAGAAAACCCCTAAAATTGCAAGATCTCAAGAGGAAGGGCAGAGGGCAAAGATGAAGCGCGGCCTGAGACTGCCTATTTTCTTTCAATTTTAATTTACCACTTGACATTTTAGACGCCGGACAGGTGTCTGTAAATGGGAGTTACAGATATGTATCATTCATGTATGTATGTGAGCCATGTGCATGCACGGTTAGTCAGTATTAGTAATTATCTTAGATTATATAATATATTTTTTCAAATATTTTCTTAATAAATTTAATTATAATCACTTATTTTATTTTTTAATGTAACAATAAATAAGATAGATGATTTATTGATAAAAATATACTTTTTTGTATATTTTTCATTATAAATAATTTTATTTATATTATCATTAAAAATATTTCACATAAGTTACTAATTATTAAATTTTATTAAGTTCGGTGTAAATTTTTAGACAAATAATAAATTGAACTGCACTAATTAATATCAAATATATGTTATTCATGTAATTTTATTTATAAGTGAACATTTATTATAAATTATGAATTTTTTATATTTTAAATAATATAAATAAGTTTATTTAAATTAAATTTATAAAGTTATTTAAAATAAAAATGAAGAAAACGTAAACATTTAAAAAAGAAAAAATTTTAAGAGACAAATTTTAAAAAACAAGATATAAAAAAGGAGGAAGAACGTGTTATAAAAATAAAAAATAAAATAATAGTAGTTTTGTAATTTTATCAAAAAGTCATTTCTATGTTTGCTCATTTTTATTAAACTAAAACACATGGTACTCTAAATTTTCTATAATTCTCTGAATTACTTTCATGAAATTTTAATAAATATGCATGAAATTCAAAACAAGCAATGCTCTTGTTCATTCAATGATAAATCCTGCATATATATGTAGGTGTGTGGATTTAAACTCCTATTTCAAATTATGACATTAATATTTTATTTTATTTTTTTAAATTGGAACTCGTCTCATATAAAAATATATATTTATATATGTTTTTTGTTCTACACAATTTTCTGAAATTTTTATGAAATTGATTGCAATGTAAAGACCTATTATTAAAATATTTGAAATTATAATTATTTTATCTCATTTAATTAACCTCCTAATATTATTGATGACTAACAGACTACTTCCAATCAAGCATTGAATAAAAGTATAGAAAAACTGAGACCATAAAAATAATATAAGAATGAATTAAACATTTTCTAGTACATGGAAAACAATTTAATGAAACGCAGATAGTTCACCAATACCAATACAGTATTAATTAAATTTTAATTATTAAATTTCAATCTCTATTTTTTCTTTTCTTATTCAAAACTATCAGATATTATTATTCATTTATTAATATACAAACCTTGGCTTTTAATCTTCTCTCATCAAAATGCTCCTCCCCTCAACGGGAATAGAGAATTGTCACTTATCTAAACAGTTGATATGTGACATGAAGTAGTATACATGCAGTAGTTTATTGGTAGAAGGGTAGAGTTCTCTATGTAAATTTATTCATAAATTACAGAGTAATGTTATTTTTAAATGAATAAAATAAAATGATTTAAAATAAAAATTTAACATATATTTAAAATAAGAAAATAAAGAAAATTTCAAAGAATTTGAAAAAAGAAAAAATATGACATAATACAAGTAAAAATAACGAGTTAAAAGGAAAATAAAAAATAAAAAATAAAAGAATAGAAAAATATAAAGAATTTTATATAAGGGTAATTGTATAGTTTAAATGTCTATACTTATAAAAAAACCTATATAATTTCATTAATAATAATAAAATATAATATTATTATATTTTTTAGTAGTTTAGTAACAAAAAAACTACATAGTTCTTTATTCTTAAAAAAGATACAAAGAAGAAATTAAATTGATAAAAAAAATGAAAAGAAAAAAACTGAATATTAATTAAAAGAGACAGAAATAATTAAAACGATAGCAATGAAGATGGAAGATATATTAATTCATTTATGTTTAACACTAAAATAGTTATTAAGGATTACTGCTACATTTATTAAGATAGATATTTTAGAGAATTTATTAAAATGACCCAAAAGTTAGTTATTATAAGAAGAATCGTAATAATGGCAATAGCACGGATAGTATAGATAATTAGCTATAAGGATATTTTAAAAAAAAATATTAAAAAACAACTAAAATTTTAGCAATAAATGCATAGGTAAAATAATGGATTATTTAAAAAACAAATAATGATATACATTATGCAATCCTTTCAGGCTATGTTTGTTTCCTGATTACCATGGGAGGAACACTTGATAGGAATAAAAATTATATTTAATTTATAAAATTTAAGTGAATAAAAAAAATATTTTTATATGTATTTAATATATAATAATGATTGAATAATATAATAGTATATAAATTTATAATGTAATAAAAAATAAATATAAATAAAAAATTATAAATTATGTGTTTTTTTATATTTTAACATATATTTTTAAGTGTATTTTTTTAAAATTTGTGTAAACATAAAAAGGATGGAAAAAAATTTAAAAATATAATAATTATAATGTATGTTTTTTTGATGTAAAAATAAAAACAAATATAGCTATAGTAATAGATATTGATTGGATTATAAATAAATATGATAATTTAAAAAATTGTTAATTAATTATAAAATATAAGAGGAGAAAATTTTAAATTAAAATTAAAATAAAATTTATATAATAAAGTATTTAATTTATAAGATTTTTAAGATATAATGTACATCTATTAATTGGTAACCATCGTACTCTTTAAATTTTGTCGTGATAGATGACGCATGCAGACGTGAAGGGACGGGGACAGGGTCACGTGCAATCACAAGGGTATTATTATTACTATATTATTTACACTATTTTTAAACATGTTGCCGGTACGTTGTCGTGTTGCGGTTCAGAAGAAGGTCGTGTGGACGTTGGCAGCGGCGCACCACCTGCCTTTCCATTACCGTCAAATCCAATAACGCTTAATTAAGTAATCCTAATCCATTAACAATAACCAAAATAAACAATTCTATCCACAAATAATTAAGCTTTGTTTGTTTTGCAACTATTAAATATATTTTTAGTTATTTTTATTTTAAAAAATATGTAAAATTAAGAAAAAAATATATTAAAAAAATGTAATAATTGAGTGTGTGTTTTTAAAGGGTGGATAATTGTAAAACAAACAAAATCTTAAACTTTTAGGTGACCAAAAAGTTTTAAAAATCAGGGCTTTGTTTGGGATCTATTTTTGAGGGTAAAAATAATTTGTATTTTTAATATGAATGCAATCAATACTAAGTGTATGTGTTTGATTTGCTTTTATATACTTAAAAATATCTATACTATGTATTAAGCACTTATTGCATAAAATCAAATTAAGATATTACGCTCTATTATTTCCACTTTTTCCTTCTATTAAGTACAAACATTTAAAAATGAGTGTGCGTAGTAACCATCTGATGTTGAATATTAATTTTCTATGTGCATAAGAGATATAGTTTTTTTATTAATTATCGTGTGTTTGATTTTTTATTGGCAAAACATTCCAAAAACTATATTTATTTTACAAAATAAACGAAAAAATGTTTGCAATAGTTGATGAGCTTATTAACTGGTTTTATTTTGGTTCAAGCTTTTAAAGCTCGAGTTGAAAGTAAAATTGCGTTTTTTAAGTGCTGAATAAAAAATAAATAAAAGGTTCACTATATTTGGATGCACGATTGTTTTTGTTGGCGAATAACGTTTGACATAAGTTGTGTTGGTATGAATAATGTGTTTGATTGTAATATTTTAATGAATGAAAATTTTAAATGTGTATAAAATATATAATAATAATAGGATGATATGGTAATATATAGAAATAATTATTAATTTTAAGGTATAAATATATATATATATAAATGTGAGTGTATTTGTGTGTATGTAAATATTAATTTAATTGTGAACAGGTACAATAATTGAAAAATAATAAGTTGTGTGAATGTTAGTATGGTTCCAAACCTAGCCAAAAAAATTATTTTACATGCTTTAAAACTAAAAATATTATTAATGAATCTAAAAGACAACAAAATATTTGGCAATATTTTGTTCCCACGTTTTGTCGTTGCATGTCTATTTCTAGGTTATTGTGTTATTCTAATTCATTCCTAAAGTATCTTTTTTTTCTTATACATACTTATATTTAAAATCCATTAATTATATTTGTTTAAAATTAGATTATTGTTAATATATACATACAAATAAAGCAGCACTTACAGCATGCTCAATTTGTGAGCATGCAAGTTTCGAACACCACTTATCTTATGTAAACGTAGATATCTATATTTATTATATAAAAATTTTGAACTATATTGCATTTTATATATTTATTTTATAATAAATGATATTGTATATGCATTTCATGTTTTAATTTTATTACTTAACAAAACTTTTCCACATTATATATGTTAAAAGTAAATAATTTTACTAATGATAATAAATGTCATTTATTCTAATTTCGTATTAAAAATATATTATAGTAAAAACCAAAAAGGGTATTAAAATTTGTATACAACTAGAGCAAAAGAAATAAGTTGAAGAGAAAAGACAACAACAAAAGTATTGGAATTTGAACAGGTGAAAATAGACAAAAATAGAATATGGCAGTTACGTGATTTAGTCATTTAACTTACAGTCATGGACAAATGTCTCAAAATGTTCAAACATATTTTCTCTTAATTCTTTTTAACAACTATATTTCAATTACCACCAGGATAAGTGAGTGCCGCGACACGAGGAGAATAGTTCGTTGCATGCAATTATTGGTCTCAATAGATACAAAGTAGTGATCAACTCAATATACTTCGAATGACTCACTAATGATTTTGAATAACAATTGCAATATTTGTTTGTTGCCGAGAGCTAAATTCATCATTCGCAAATTTGAATTTTCAATTGGATTAAAATTGAAGATAAGCACAACTTTTTGTATAACCACCTAAAACAATAAGCCCTCACACCCTTTGAATCTTAGGGAAAGAAATTTCCCCCACCTTATTGCTCTTCTTGGCCACCCTTTTTCTTCGAGAATGATCATGGGATGATTTCTCAACATGTATTGGTGATTGTTGTCATTCAACATCTTCAATTAATATAAAATTTTCAGCATGAACAACCTCTTCACATCTCACATTATCATCCTCACCTCTTCCTTCTTTAAGTAATGTAGAATCTTTCAATTCCACGCCATCTTCTTTGTCAATTAGTTTCTTCGGTGAACAAATAATGTCCTCAACTTCCTTATGTTCCATGGAAATTTCAATGTCATTCACCTCTTCGAAAAAAATAATTTTTTCCTATATAGCATCTTACCTCTCCACCTTATGTTTTTCAAAATTTTCCAATTATTGTCAACTCTCTTGTGATTGTCATAGAATTTCTTAAATTTTGTACAATAAGAAGATTGCAAAAAGCATACCTTGCATAATTGGTTGGAAAGGTAAGACACTTCACCTTCTTCCATAAGCACACAGGCTGATTTTCCATATAAGTGTCTAAAATTTTGTATTAACCAAATGTATAGCATTGTTCCTTGCAATTGGTGCACCACCAAATTAGTTTGACAATGTTTCAAGACCCCTAGAGCCCCAAGAGCTTTCTTGATCTATTTAGTCTAATATTGGAATTCCTTGACACTCCAACTATCATCACAACATGGAGCACACAATCCTAAATGAAACTCCTTAAACTCAAGGTTTGTTATCAAAATTTCTCATAAGCATTAATCTTTATAAGGTCTTCTAGTTCCAATAAGATTTGGTTCAGAGCCAATCTCTAGCCCTACTCAATATTTGTTTACATGTAATTTATATATCCATGGGTTTTAATTCAAGAATGTGAGTAACCTGCTATGATATCACTTAACAGGGTGAAAAGCATGATGGTAATAAAATAGTTGTACAAAAGAATTCAAAACATTAGGATTGCAAGAATTGAAACATGCTCAAAGTTCAAAACACACACAAGATTATTTCTTTTATACAAAAATACATGAATCATTGTGTATTAACTAAGAGAGAATACCCATAATTTGTTTAAAATAATGATTAGAATGAATAGAATTGTTCTATGAAACTCTTTACAGATTAGGAATCCCAACCCTCATTGAATTGAAACTTTAGTAGAAATGAAAATTAAATCAAATCCAGACTCTAGAAAATAATTTAAACTAAATAATTATCACGTTTAAACTAGTAAATAACATCATAAAGAATCCCAATCAAAATAGAAATTATAATCAAATTAAATTCAGAAATAAATTTAAAAATTTTGTTCCACACCCATGAGACATAAAGTGAAACTAACAATTATGCACACTATATGTGTGAGCAAGAATTAAAAAAAATTAAAATATCAATATATTTAAAATTTAATAGTAATTGAAGATAGATTATATACAAGTATTGAATTTATTTTATCTAAACTTAATATTAATACAACAAATTTAAATCATGATTTAAAAAAACGCCAATAAAAAATTACACTAAAATAATATTTTATAATTTTTTTATATAATATGTGTGAACATGTGAGAGAAAGATAAATAACATTAGTGTCTTGATATTTAAAAATGAATTAGAAAATATTTTAAAAAATCATTAATTCTCCATTCAAATTTAAAAAGATATATCATGGTTAGTAGATGTTAGTTGATTAATTGCGAGGTATATCTAGTAAAATATTAAAGGACCAATAGATAGTTATTATAAAGATGGAGTCTTATAATGGAAACACATAATTGAAATGCATAATTTTCAATCTTATAAATATGATATTATATCATACGATTTAATCATATTTAATTAAATTAATTCCTACCATACTTAATTTGATTTTTGATATTATCCCTCAAGTTGATCATGAACATTTCAACTAGAATGTACAACTTAAATAATGGAATCAAATAGAATGTACAACTTAAATAATGGAATCAAACTTCCTTTCATGTTTTCAATCAACAATCATTAGACAAATCAACTAAATAGGTTTAAACCTACTAAAACTCTACCATTGGATTGAAATGATATTCCAACTATCGTAAACAAAAACATTCTAGAAGTCTACTTACTTGAGCAAAAAAAACAAAAATTCCAAAATTTCTATATGGGATAGCAAAACAAGTATTCATTGATAGGAAAAGAAAGAGAAAATCAAACTTGCTCTCTAGGGCAAATATGTGTGAAGATAATATTGGTAATAATGGAAGCAAAACAATAGTAAGATTGAAAACTACTATAATTCCATATTGAAATTTGAACAAGACGAAGAGATATAAAGATGGAACAAAGTGGATTAACCATTTAGCCTATACTCACATAGAAATGATTTGATTTTCAACAAAATGAAATCAAATAAATGAAATTGCATTCAAGAATTAAGAAAAATAAGAGAGAAAATTGGCATTTTTTCATTATATTTTGAGATCAAATTGTAGTTACTAAAGAGTGTTCACGAATGCATGGTGTATAGTAAATATACGTATATACACACAGACCAAAATATTAAAATTTACACTCGTTATCAATTAAAAATATTAAATGATTGAATTGCTATATAGTATTATATTTATATTTTTGTAGAAAAAGCATTAACCAAGTATTATTTAATAACTATTATGCTTTGTGTTCTACAAATGTATTTACATAGTAAGCTTAAATATACTTTCAATTATTTTTAACAAAATATCCTATTAAAGAATATAATTGAAACAAAAATAAAAATTTTATTTTCATTTTGAAAGTCTAAAAATGGCTCTTTACAAAACATAAAACCTCTAAGGTAAACACACACACACACACACATATATTCAAACTTCAAAAATTATTGATACTCCAAATCAAATAACTATATAGACTAGCCCTTGATGCACACCTGATCGCACGAAAATAGAATTCGCGATGTACTATAAGTGCGCAATATCAAGTTCTAATACTATAATGAGTGCAAATATCATCCCACAGGGTCAGTAATCAAACTGCTACCAACTATTGCTACTTAATCATAAATTCAAGTCAAGTAATTTAAACAATGCCAGAAATAAAAATAATAATAATAAGCAAATTACGTGGATAAAAATGGCAAGTAAGTAATCGCCAGGCAACACGAGATAATAAGGAGATAATCAATATACAAAAATTACATAAAAAATTAATTTCACTCCTTCTCACCAGATCTAATTATGTAACCAGTTTTAATACTTATTTAATTCAATTATTAATTCAAGCATTCAATATTATTTCATTACCTCTATCGAGTGTTAACTAGAAACTTATGTGGATTAACTAAAAAATTCATTTCAATCTCATCCTATTCTAAATGCATATGTTGAATCACATCTTTTATGATTCATTAGGTTTCACAGGTCTCTCAATTCAAAATTTCATCTAATATGTGTACTTCAATTCTAATACATAAAATTGGCTATCTCAAATCTACAATCTCACATCAAAAAGATAATCCAACTATAGACATAATTGAAATTCAACACAAGTAACACAAATAATTGAAGAGGAAACACTGTATTAAAATTGAATTGAATAAATCAAATCATGTTTGGATATGTTTGAATAATTTCTAGACACTAGAAACTTAGCCACACATATTCTCAACTAATCCCATAAAAAAAATTATTCAACAAATCAATCATAGGGAAAAGATGAAAAGTTAGGGAAAATAGATGAATCGTCAATCTTTGGATCTCCACAAATTTCTTCAAGAATTTCTCCATTTGATTTTCAAGTTGCTTGGAATGATTCTCTCTATATCACTCTAAAAACCTTGGAATGATTTTCTCTTTTTATCTCTCTAAAAACCTTGTAAAAAAATCCCCTTCTATATCTTTCTAATGTCTTCATTTATTTTTTGAAGGAAAAGAGTTATTTAGGTGTGTGAATCTCTCTCTCTCTCTCTCTCTCTCTCACACACACACACACAAAACCAAGATCGATCTTCCATATTCTTGGATCGATCATAGCTCATCAAGACCGATAATTATTGGTCCTTTATCTCTAGATCATAATTCTATAGCTTCTTAAACCAATCCTTCTCTTCAACAATGTCGATCTAGGAGAAGGTAGATTGATCTAATGAATCCAGAAGAGGTATGGAAAGAGTCGATCGACACTACAATAGACGAACTTTTTGGAATTGCGATCAGCCTAAGACACAATTGACTCACACCTCAACTTCGCAACACTTACTACTCTAAATTTGGCCAAGGTTACATTGTATAAGAGCTCACTACATGAAAGTGTGTATTGCCTCTTCTAGCTTCTTAATGCTACCCAATTTAATTCACAGGTACTAACTCTTATCAACCTCTATTGTGAACATGGAGCCTCATATGCTTAATAATCATATTAATATCATTGACATGAATTGAAATTGTCTACAAATGTTAAAAAACTTCTTAACATTAGTTGAAACTATTTATAACTGTTCAAATGCCTTTTAACACAAGTTGAAATTGTTCACAAATGTTTAAGAGCTCTTTGACGAGAGTTAAAACTATCTACAAATATTCCATGACGAGAGTTAAAATTGTCTACAACTGTTCAAATACTCCTTGACACAAGTTGAAGCTGTTTACTAATGTTCAAACTCCTTGACACGAATTGAAACTATTTGCAAATGTTCAAAGGCTCCTTGACATGATCGACACTATTTACAAATATTCAAATTCAAGAACTCCTAGACATTGGCATAAATTGTCCAACTAAATTCAAAATCAAATGCTCTTTGGCCCCAAGTATAAACTTTGAAATCAAACCAAATTCAAAAGCTCCTTGACATGAGTCAAAATTACCAAATCAAGTAAAAACAAATGTTCCTCGACATGTGAGTCTAAACTGTATATTACTTCCAGTCCACATGAGTATAAACTGTGAACAGCCCTCCACAAAACTCTAAGTGTTTGAACTACATCTCAACTTGATCCCCTTATTGGGGTACGTAAGTGGCTTGAGTATTATTCAAATTCAATCATAAATTTATGATAAGTTTTACACTCCTTATTGTGTGAAACCAAATGAAGAATTTTTGATACAAGCATAAACTATTAAACAAATTTCAAATCAAATAAGGGCTCTTCAATATGGGCATAAAATGTCAAACAAATTCAAATTCAATTGAAAGCCCGCCTTAAGATCGATGTCCATGGAAGTTTCATGAGCTTTATTTTTGGTCCTTCATAAACTCTCGTTAACTTCTTCAAAGCTAGCTTTCGTGGACTTCTTATCGGCTCAATAATGAAGTTGCCTTGGTGGATCCATTGTGGATTCTATATTGAAATTGCCCCACGAACTCCATGTTGACTCTACCTCCAAATTGCATCTTTGGACTTCCTGGTGTCTCATCTCAAATTCACTTCTAAGGACTCTTTAGCGACTTCAATTTAAAATTAGTTTCTAGGGACTCTTTGTTGACTTTATTTTGAGGTTGTCTCCATTAACTTTTCATCAATACCATCTCTAAATTATTTCCATGGACTCCTCGTCAACCCTAACTTGACGATTAACTCTCCTTGTTGACTCCAACTTAAAGCAAGTCCTTCATGTCAGTTTTGTCTTCAAGTTGGTCATTGACTTCATGTTGAAGCTACCTACACAAGCTTCTCAATGGACTCCATCTTAAAGTCACCTTCATGAAATGGTCAATAGCCGCAACTTAAAATTGTGTTCGTAGGCTCCTCAATGACTTCATTTCAAAATCACCTTCATGAAATGATCAGTGGCTGCAACTTAAAGTTGCATCCATAAGCTCTTCAATGGCTCCATCTTGAAGTCACCTTCATGGAATGATTAGTGGCTACAGTTTAAAGTTGCTTCCATAGGCTCCTCAATGGTTCTGTTTCAAAGTTGTCTTCATAAAATTGTCATTGGCTTTAGCTTAAAGTTGCTTCCATTAGCTCCCCATTAGCTCCAAATCAGATTTAATTTCCAATAACTTTTTGATAACTCCATCTTAGAATTGGCTTCTAACATCAACATCTCGAAGTTGATCTTTGTAGACGCCTTGGTAGGTCCTTTCTCAAATTTAAACCACACCAAAATTGACAAGTTTTAAGACTAAATAGATCCAAGCCCTACGTAAAGTGAAAATTTGGGCCCCAAGCCCACCAAAAAATGGTACACATGAGCTAAATTAAGTCTGATACTCAAAGATAAAATTCAATCATAAGTAATACCTGGGTGCCAAAAAATGAATTCATAAAAACTAGTTGAACCATCTCCACAAAGCCCAATGATAAAAAATAATGAAATCCAAACATGGCCTTGTTTTGTGGCTCCGAAACATGGCCTTATTCAAAAAAATGATGATAACAAAACAAAAGAGGAAAGGAAAGGAATAAAATCAATCAAAATCAAATTTTGAAAATGCTGCCGTCCAAACATGGCCTTATTTCTAAGGCAAAAGGATGCACCAAACACACCCTTCTCTTTCTAAATTAAAATTGATCTCGGATCTACTCCAAACTTGAAAAGATTTGTCCCAAACACAGCCTTGTTTCTTAGCGCCCAAACACGGCCCTGAATCCCTCACCAAAGGGACTCCACCCAAACGTGGCCTTGTTTCATACATCTTTTTCCACATCGCCATTGCTGGAGCCATCACTTAGAGACCTGTTGTACCATTAGGATCCAATATTTAGTCGCTGTTACTTCTCACACATCTCCTCTTTCTAGCTGGTGCCCATTTAACTATTGAGCAGTCACCACCATCGCCAAGCCCATAAAGCCACGCTGTCATGTCAGATGAATCCCAACCAAGTCCAATAAGAAGGCCAAAGAAATTATATAACCCATGTTTTGATGCTTTTATCTAATTGGAAGTTGTAATAGTTAGGAAGATTTTAAAGTTGTTATTGTCCAATATTTAATTGGTAGTGAACCTTTTGCACACTTATTTCACTTATGCAGTTTAATGTTCATATTTTGAATACATTCATGTTTTAATGAAACATATTTCAAGTTCATATTTTAGTGAACAAATTGCTAATGATGTTTTAGTATTCAATCCTTTGATTTGAATTCAAAGTGTGCATTGCACATGAAAAATTGGTTAATATTGGCCACAACACATCATCATTGTACACATTAAACAAAAGCTTGAGCAATACTTGGCCTACTACAATAAACTCACACAACCTACAATCAAAGTTTTTAAAACCGGATCAGATCGGTCAATTCAACTGATTTGACTAGGAACCAACCAGTTTTTGGATCCGATTTCTCCATATAACCTAAGCATCATTTAACCCAATGAAAAACGGTCAAAACCGACCATAAACAAGTCAAAACTGGATTTAATATTTTATTTATAAAACTTTTTAAAAAATAGAAAATTTTATATTCTTTTAAAAATGAATAAATAAAACTATTTTTTAAATTTTCTTATGATTTCTAATATTTTAACCTCCTAAATAATTTATTAACATATAATTTTTACTACATTTTTATTTAAACTTTTGTTTATTTAATTATTTTTATCTATATATTATTCTAACTTGACTTAAAAAATTAAATATTACGGCTTGAAATTAATTTTTCCATATTAATTATTTATTTTTCTTTTAAAAAACTAATTTTTCAATAATATATTTTACTTTAAATTTAGTTTAGCTTCTATGTTTTTGCTAAAATATTTTCATATTCATAAATTATTAAATTTTTAACGTTATATCTAAAACTTAACATTTAACAGTTTAGTAAATAAACTTATATTTGTTTTATGAAATTTATTTAATATTATTATATGTATGTATATATATATTTATATAAAATTTAAAATATTCAATTTTTTAAAACCGATCCAACTAGTAACCCAATTAATTCTCCAATTTAATGAACCAGTAACCCAATTAGTTCTCCAATTTAATGATCAGTTTTGCCTACAACAACACTAACATCAACTATAATAAAATCAAATCCAATAACTCCAACAGAATTCCTTCTCCACAACACCACATATCATGCCATCACATTTCATTTGCCTCACCAGCAATGCCATTATGCCTACCCTCACATTTCATTTACTTTATCTACAAATTCTATAACCTATAAATATATAGCCCAGACCAAAGAAATAAAAAGCAACTTCCTCAATAGCCCAAGCATAATGACCATTGCCTTGAAACAAACTGGAGGGTCCTCTCATAAAAATAACTTACAATCTCCTCTATGTCAAATTAATGAATAAATCTACCCAAATAATCCTCCCAATCAAGTTCAAAACTTTTCTTAAAATGTATTGCAAGCATGCATGGAAGCACTGTATTGAATTCTTGCCCATCCTTGATGTGCGCAGAACAGCTCTCCTTTCACAATAACAATTCACATTTCTAATGACATACCACATTTTCCTATCAAGTTCTTCCTACCTTTGTTACAACTTCCTCTTTGTGATATCGGAGCAACGAATTGCTTTCCCCCCTCTTGTCCTTACAAGTGCCTATGTCGTTTCAACACAAACAATGTACAAGTAGATTGGCTTGAGCTAGCATCGCTAGTCAAATTAAAAGAGCTACAAATAGTTAAGGAATTCCAATTGAAAGGGAGGAGGTGAAGATAACATCTTTCATGGCTTCATTTTATGCGTCTGCTTTCCAACTCATGTCACCTTCGACAACATGCAACTTATTGTCGAAGAGTCCCAAACTAAAGTGCCATGTAGATTAGACATGCAAAAATCTAACAAAACTAAGACATGTCTCAAAATATCAAAATTTTCAAAAGTCTATAGACATTTTTCCTAAATAACTGTATCTACAAAACAATCAGTATCTCACATGTCATTCAAAACACTCAAATCTATATGTTTAAGAAAACGTACAACATCAAAAATAACTGAAACTATTAAGCCCCTTCTTTAAATAAGTCATATTGGCTGGAAACGTTGATAGATTTCCTAGCTATGAAAATCCATCATCTATTGTTGTTATTATGCTGTATGCAGTCCAAAACACAAGGTATCGATTTTGTTTTAAATCACTTTAAAATATATAAAATAATCACTAAATAATCAAATTAATCATGACAGGCAACAGTTTAAAATGACTCAACCAATTAAGCCTACCAAGGTAACGTGTGGGGTATTTCATTATCATGGTAAAAAATAGTACCAGGAAAGTACACCTAGAGGAGAAGACATCTCAAATTCATCCATCTCGTCCTCTCTCCCATCCCTACCTTCTCTTCCCCCTCCCTCATTTTCTACAATTTTCCACCCCTTTCCACACCATTTACAGTGGTTAATAGATAATAATATTGGTTATTAATGTAAATACTTAAGGGATTTAATGGCGGCAAATTCATTGATTGGATATATCAACAGGTAAACAAGGAAGCCAGACAGAAACAACTTTTTCAATAGCAATGGCAGACCACCACAAGCAGACTGTACATTGGAGGAAGAAAATCGTAACAGCATCAATAGAATTTGATTAAATCAACAAAAGATGCAGACGTGGAGATGTTCTAGAGCTTTACAAAATTTGTTCAATATCTCCACCAGAGGCCTCCCTTCCCAGCGGTCAATGTACACCAACACTTCGTCCAAAAGGGAATCTAGATTAACTTATTTGAACTGTCACAGAAACGACCAATTCACAAAGGAGAAAGCTAGGCAGTGGACGGTGTTCTCGTCTCCTGCAAAAACTTTCCACACAGTAGCTTGTTCATACGAGACATGGCGCCCCATTGTTGACATGCAGACACCACCAGGCAGATGAGTGAACCCCTGCAAATATTTTGTGATGTTGCATTGAATTATGACTGATGCGAATGAATGCCAGGCTCCAACATAGCAATGAATCCATCAAATCAAACAGTTGAGAATTTAGCATAGCATTGTTGACAAGAATACCTGTTGCATGACCTTAGCAAATTCTGAAAACAATGCTTTGCGTCCAGACTCATCAAATATCTTATCTAAAGTGATATCTTGCAAAGCAACTAGAGTAGTCTCCAGCATGTCTAGCCCAGGCTGGTTCGCGAATGTAAAAACAGGCACAGCCTGGTATACCAGAAGATTAAAAATAAGAAACAGTAGAATGAAGAGTTTGAGTAGTGACCACATCAGCTCAGCAGCGCAGGCACACTAATCAAGCAATAGTGTGGCTTGTAGCAGGTGGACAATAGATCTACTTAATAAAAAGAATTTAAAAACCCTTCGTATTGCATGTACCTTCAGTGAGCAGCATAAAATGGCATCTTGATGATGCCAAAGAGTTTTTAAAACTGCTTCACTACTCAGAGAATCAGATCCAAGCAACTCCGCCCCAGCATGGTATCTGCAAATGATAAAAAATGTCTTGGAACATAAAAGCCACAAGAGGGACCGGGAGTGATGATTTCAATTGCTTTCTTCAAAGTTTTGATGTTAGTGTGGTCTGCAACAGCAATGAAAACGAGTGCATTAGGTCTCAGGAAATGTGATGAGATTGGAATAATCAGTACCTATAACTCCGGCAGATCCAATGTGCGAGGGTTAAAGCCTCCGGAGAGGCTGGCGATAGTCTTGGTCCCACTGTAGGGCTCAATCCAGGAGATATGGCTATTGCAACCCTCTGCACAGAGGAAATCACACTACGAACATACTGGCATGCCATCACAGCAACATTATCCTGTAAATTGTGCTCCAATGGGAATTGGAAGGCAATTGTGAGTATTGATCGAGCACAGTAAGATGCTGGTGTGTTTTTTCCATTGCTATTTCTTGTTTCTGCGCCTACTTCAAAGCTTGATGTCAAATCCAGTGTTCTATGAGGAGTTGATGAGCCCTGCAAGTCACCCTGCAAGATACATCAGTAGTTAGCCAGCATAAAGAACATTGGCCAATAGTTATCTGCTAGCGTCAATCCGTCGAACTTAAAACTGACTACAGTCACCAGCGGGCTTGGACTCGTGAGAGGCTAAACCACAATGCAGATGTAAATTCAAGGTGAAGGCCTTCTATCTATGCATACACTATCCAATAAAACGAGTATAGAAGGCTAAAACTTGATGGCAGTCACACTGATTAAAGATCTTCCACATGTTTCTGCACATTCACTATCCAAACTCGATACAAAGAGAATAGCTTTTGATGCATCACTATGGCCTAGAATAGTGCATGAATAGAAGACTAAACCTTTAAGGCCTTAAGAAACAGGTGTTAAATCGGTAACTTAACTGGTTTTGAATCAAGTGGAATTAAGCGAAAACCAGAAGGCAGCAATTGTGCATCATCAGGGAACATTTCATCAATTGGCGCAAAAACCAGCTCAGAGCAGGCTCCTACTGCATTTTCATCAATTCCGCAGCACATCTGCAGATAAAGACCAGCTTGTTAAGCACACCAGAGTAACTTGAAAGGTTCTGCTTATAAGACATCAAGATTTAGAAAAACAGCTTGAAAAGTTCTGCTTATAAGACATCAAGATTTAGAAAAACAGCCCACCCACCCCCAAAAAAAAATCCACACCTGCAGAAGGTGGATGTCCCTGGACATGAAAGCATCTTCATCACTGAGGGAATGTCCTTCCAATCTAACTACTTCCAGCATCTGGAATGCAAGCAATTTCAAAACTGTGAGAAAATGAATGTCCACAACAATCCCCCCCCCCCCCAGGGTGTTGTATAATGTTCGTTATGATCCAAAGACATATGTGCCCAGATCTAACACAGAAAGTTAAACCATAGAACCACACACACCTCTTCATGTTCAATTGTGTGACCTAGTGGCATAATAATTTGGCTTCCCGTAAATTTACTTGGCCTCATTCCTGGATATGTGTTTGTGTTCTTCAAGGCTGCAGCAGCATAGGCATCAATGTTGAAGTCCGCCCACTCTGAACGGTGCTCCCTCAGAAAGCGAACCAGCACTGCAGGAGGGACATTCTTTTTTTTTTTTGTTGGGGGGGGGGGGGGGCGAAGTTTGTCAAAAAGTACCACCAAAGTCATTTGGTCCTCAGAAAGCGAATCAGCACTGCAGGAGGGACATTCTTCTTTTTTTTTTTTTTTTTTTTGTGGGGGGGGGGGGCGCGTTGAAGTTTGTCAAAAAGTACCACCAAAGTCATTTGGTCATCTGAAGTATCAGCAATTTGTCAAGAAAGTTTTAGAGAAACACTTTCCCATCTCTTATTGAAGTCAAGGTAGAAGGATTTGCATTAATGATTTAAGGGGGGAAAGTAACAAATTTTTCATACAAATATAAGTATTTTTAGGCAGCATATTCACAATGGCTAAGATCATCTTGATGGTATGAGGCATCAGCTAAATTAACAAAAAAAGCAGATAAATAAGCAAATATGAAGAAAATAATTCATGACAGATACATGAAAATTGCCAAAAGCATTTTCACCCAATTAGATAAGAAAACAAGAGCACCTGAAGAAGCATGGATGCTTTTGCACAGAGAACACCTCCGAGTACAGAAAGGGTATTTGAACTAGTGCTCAGATTCTTAGCTGAGTTGATTGCAACTATTACATCTTCAGCACCATCACAGTTCAATAGTGACCACCCGTCATCATTGAACCCATTGATAGCATCACTAAAGCCTCTGTGCAGGGTGACGGGGGGGAAAAAGGGGGGGAAAAAAAATAGATTACCAACAGTCCCTACATACTAGGATGCAATACGCAGAACATGTATAACTTATCCTATACACAGTGTATATATGCAATATATGTACAAGATGAATAATATTCACCTGCTTAGCCTCTGACTAAAAGTGTGCAGAACAGCTGGTTGTCTCCCAAGACCATATGATACCTCACCACTAGTCTCCTGCGCTATCTGCCGGACATACTTCAGCGCCTATTGAATTATGATGCAACATTAATTAGTTATATTCATACAGTAGAATAAATAAATTATTTATAGTAAATTTCTGTCTTCACTTAAAACCAAATTTCAGAGCCCAAATTAGTATGGCTATGTTTGTTTTAGTTTTTGGGTGTGTGTTTTTATGTGAACTTTTATTGACAATTGTATAAAAGAGAGAGAAAATTTAAACAGCATCATGATTACAATGTGTTTTTAGAGTGAAAATTTGGAAACAAACATAGCCTATGTCATTGGCACATGAAAGAAAAATGTTTTACTCACGGCAATTGTTGTTTTCTGTGCCAAAACTTTTGAAGATTCATAAAGCGGACGCAGCACCTCTGGCACACTCCACGCCTGGACAGAGGAATGTAACATCAATCAAGTTTCAGCTGTTAACAAAAATTTGTGCAGCTCAGTGAACAGAATATAACCTCCAGATTAAGGTGATCTACAATATGAATAATCGATCCCCCACCCTCACAAGGCCGAATCAAAAATCCAGATGGAAGCATTTCAGCTCTCACAAACTGCGAGGCCGCAGCAGCATTTGGGCCAGCCCCAGTACCAGACAGCGACCTCTCACATACCTTTACAATAAAGTGGAGAAATATCACAATCTCATGTTCACATTACTTGATGGTATGAAACATTTTCAGCTTAAAACACCAACAAACTCATTAACATCATTTGACATGAAAATATATTTCATTAGCAAACAAAACTGAGAAAATGGTTGTTGGGCAGACAACATGTAGCTTTTGAATACAATATCAGTTTATGTTCCTCTACTGTCATGCTGTAATGGAAGCTTCTAGATCTTAGAGACTGGAACCAAAAAAGAGAGAGATTATTCACAGGCAAGAGAAAAAGATAAATAGGGTGTAATAATAAACATCTCATATCAGAAATGGAAGCAAATCTAACTTCTAGGCAATGCCCAGCATCAAGGTCCAGAGATTTTCCAAAAAATCGCCTGTCTCATATACCTATTGGCCTTGGCCCCCGTATAAAATAGTAAATTTGCATCTAACAGCTACAATTGCCCAAGAAGAATCATCACCAAAACAAATACAATGAACTGTTTTTCAAACATATACATACCACAAGACTGCCATTTTCCAAAGTGGTCGTGTATCTGAGAGTCCAGAAATCTCGTGCAGGAGCCAAAGTAGTTGGAGCATATGTCTGAAAGCATTAATAGATTATTGGTACGTCCAACATGGCAACATGATAAGAAACATACAGAAAAAAGACTTTGCATCCCCTTTAACCTGAGTATATAACAGTTCGATGGTTCCTCCATTTCCAGCTGGAAACATAGTAAAAACTTCAACACTTCGACACTCACGGAACCAAGATGGACGATCTTTAAGGATCTCTGCAATCTGGAAAAGTTATAAACTCTTCAGGCAATGATCTATTTGGGCAACAAAATCGACTTATGAACTAAAATAATGAAATAAGATAAGAGCTAACTGCTCTGCATACCTTTGTAGGTTCTAAACTTACAAGACCACAGGCTCGAGCAGCCACTCCACGACAACTCTGAGAAATGGCAAAGATCCCAACCGAACCCGGACCAGGCTGACAAGAAGATTAAAGGTTGCTTCAGTTATTTTAGAGTCAGAAAGGACTGCACATTGATTGCAAACAAAGAAGGAAAATGATTGAATTTCATTTTGGATGACTGAGACCTTCATCCCAGGCATCTGGACCCAATCGACAGCAGTTCCCGTAGCCTTTGAAAGGAACTCTGCCAAGCTCTCCTCTGCAATAGATAAGAGTCTGCCAAAGCCAACACACATTACAAAAGAAAGATATTGAGTTATACATGGAAGACTAAAAAGAAATAAGAGGTAAACAAGTTGATGAAGTACCCAGCAGGGTTATTAGCGTCTCTGAGAGAATGCTGAGGCGTTGTGCCTGCTGACTCAGAACTTGCATCCGTCGCAGGAGCAGATGTCTGCAGGGAATTCCACAAAAGGAATCATTTTATAGGCTAAAGGACATGAGAAATAATATTCAAAATTAAAATGACCACAAATATCAAAGCATGTACCCATTGCACGAAAATTAGGCTAATAATTTGACAGCATTAATATAATAATTATAATAGTGCTAGACTGCTAGCTGCATCAATAATAATGTTGAAAAAAATACCCCAGTTTTAGAATCAAGAAAGCAGCCTTCGAAATCTCCAATAAGAAACAGTTCTGTTAGGTCGTGACAAACCAATTACAAAATTGTTCAGAGACTATAAATACCTAAGATGCCAAGCATCATAGTATAACAATGAAAATTTCGTATGACTCATATATAGGATCAACATTTGTTGAAGAATTAGCCATATCTTTCCTACAAAGGACCAGCGATCGGAGACAGATGATCCAGAACGAGTAGTAAACAAGACAATAATCAATATAAACAAAATAGATGAGGAAAATCACATACAGTGTGTAACTGTTGTCGCATATATCCATTCTCGCACACGAGCTGAGACACCTGCTTCTGCAGGCGGTCGTTTTCCTCCATCAGTAGCTTGTTCATGGCAGTCAATTTTCTGTTCACATTCTGAAGTCTCGAAGATTCTTTCCGCTGCTTCTCTCGACACCTACATTTGTTAACACGTAATTGAATTTTTCTAACCCGCACCAACGACGAAAAATGCATCATTAATTTATGTACAATCCACCCAAATGAACAAGAATTCAAGCTCACTCAGAGCTCTTAAAAATAGCCTACTAATGAGTAAGCACTTACATCAAATTCAATTAATTCCTCAGACTACCAAATGTAGAAATGCTTGACAAAGTTACGCAGGGATCAAAATCCCAATAGATGGAAGAGCAAAAAACTAAAAAACAGCTCAAGATTGATTATTCACAAATGGACAAGGAGAAGGAGCGACCCCAGATGCAAAATTTTGCGGTACCTGCGGTTCTGGAACCAGACTTTGATCTGCTTGGGCTCAATGTTTGAAAGGATGGGGCATTCCCTGATCAGCTGCTGCCGGCGCAGAGAGCTGGGCTTGGGGCACTCGGCGTACACTCTCTCCAAGGCCTCCACCTGCTCCGCGGTGTAGCGTACATACTTTCCAGCATCTAGCTGCTTATTGATGCTCCCACTGCTGCTATCCCTGTGCTGCTGTACCATCATAGCCATCCTCTCTAAGAAATTCGGGCACGACTCAAGAAAAATGCAAACGGGAACACCTCACCAATTATACAGTCCCACCAGAGATAGCTGACAGAGATTCTCTGAAACAGGGGCTAATTATCTCGGGATATTGTTTAATAATAAAAACCTTCCTCGTGATCTCAGAAGGATAAGGTGGACGATCTTGATTGAGGCAGAAGATTCTTGGGGGCTTTAGAAGGCTGAGAAACACACTTCTACCCCTTACCTCGTAAAAAAAGGAAGAGCCAAAATAGCTCAACTAAAGCTAAGCAGCCTTGTACGTATAAATCATTTGCATACTGACCAATAACATCTGTTTTCCCCCCTTCGCTTTACTTTTTTAACACGAGAAACAACCCTCCGAGAGCAGGAGGAAATTGTTCACACCAAAAGCTCTAAACTTTCACCTAATGGAAGGTTAAAACAGCTACGTTTGACACGCAAAACCCCTGATTTGCACACAAAAGAACAAAGTTTACCAGTTTTTAATAGGGATTACTGTGGAATCTCTCAGCATTTATTCCCTGATGCACAGTAAGCTAGTAGTAGCTATTAACTTTTAGCCTGCCCGGAAATACTTCCAAAACCCAGCAAGAAGCTAGCTGCGGCTGATGCCTAATCTTGCGTATTTTCCGTTTTTCCACCTACAATACCGTGAAAGGCCAACACTTCAACGGATGGGTCTCCAAGAATTACACAAGTAGACGAAGAGGAAGAAAAAGCCTAAACCTAAAATAGAGGATCTTCAAAGTGTTTATACAGAAAATATAAAGGAGGCTCTCTCTGTTATTCTCTGTCCCTTTAAAGAGGAAGATGAAGAAGAGACCCAAGTGGCTTTTAAGGCACCACTCGGGTCTTCAACGATCTGCTAGAGCAAGAGAGTAAGGGAGAGAATGAAGGCATAATATTACTTAGAATGGTCTTTCCATTGCCTCAAAAAGAAAAGATAGAAAAAACAGAATCGCCACAACGAACACACAGGACGCAGAATTTCTTTTTGTCTTTTCGGTACACAAAGCACGCAGAGAAAACAGATTTAGATGGATTTCATTTCGTTGCAAGAACCGGAAAAGAGAGAATATTTGGGAAAGTAACTACATGCAAGTCGGCTTGAGAGGAGGAGGCGCTAAGGAAAAAGTTCGGCCGATGGGTGAGTAAAAGAGAAGACAGTGACACAGAGATGGAAAGAAAGAGAAGGGACGTGTGTTTGGTTTTGCTCGAAAATCGAAAATGGCAGAAGTGTTATTAATTTATGCAGCTGTTGGGCGCTGCAGCTGCTTCTGTACACACAGGCGCTGGCTGCACCTCTGGAATTCTTTTTCTTTCTTCCACATTTTCGTTTTCCTTTTCTATTAGGCCATTTTTTTCCCAGCGTTAATCAAAGAATTAATATATAAAAAATATAGGTTGATAAACTTGTTAATAGTTTAGGACTGTGGAGTTGTTGAAATGACGTGTTTAGACCCACAGAAGCAAGATTTGCCTCGATTGTCTGCTTTAAATACTTTTGTCAAATCACACCAGCAATATCTTCTGCCACCACAGCCCCAGTTGTCTATCAGATTTGAGGGGAGGGCTTGAATCTCGGTTTTCTTGTTCACAACACATGTTCTCTTTCTTGCTTTTCTATTTTCAAATTCTGGGATATATCACAAGCGGCTCGTGGAGGAAGAAAGGATCAAAGCTGGGGAAATGGAGTTTGAGTTCCTGTTAAAAATTGAACCTTTTCCATAATACCAATTTTCTACTATTTTGTGCCCATTTGGTCTCTTTCCCTAGAAAATACTTGTAATGGTTTCTTTTCTCAAACTTCTTGTATTTTTATCATTATTATTTTTCAATTTATGTATTCTATACCCCCCCCCCCCCTCCCCTCTCTCTCGCGTTTCGCAATTTTTGGTTTGTCAGCCTTTAAGCAGCCATACTGCGATAGATATACTTCAGCTAGTATATGTATGTGGTGTTTCCCAAACGAGCTAAACTAAAACTATTCCATTTTCCCCGACTCTGTGTTGACAAGACCATCTATTTAGTTGCCATGCAGTTGGTAATCTAGCAAGTTGAGCTTGTTTTTGGGCGAGAGATTTTTATCTGAGGCCGTATTTGTAGAAATTGTGTTTAGATGAATAGTATATTTTAAAAGAAAATTAATAAAATAAATAATATAATTTATATAAATACATATAATATATAATAATTATTATTATATGATGTAATTATTTACAGAGATAATAATTATGTTAAAAAATATAAATATAAATAAATATAACTACATATGTAATATATATATATATTAGTTTAATTGCGAATAGGTATAATAATAGAAAAATAATTAGTTAGTTATATATACGCGAGAGATAAATTTTAAAGTTAAATTTTGATAAAGATGTTGAATTATATATTTAGTAACGTAAAATTTAAAATGTTTTGTAATTTGATAATTCTATTCCAAACATAAGCTTGTATTAACCGTCTTTTTAATTTAGCCATAATATTGAACTCTATATTACTAAGATTTTTAATCAAATTCAAATTTAAATTTTCATTTTATATATATGATTAATTAATTATTTTTTAATCATTACATTCATTAACAATTAAATCAATACTTTTATATATCAGACGTATTTATTTTATTTATACTTTAAAAAATAATTATTTATCTTTATATATTACCATATAATCTAATAATAATAATAATATTATTATTATTATAATAAATCATACTATTCATCTCTTGAAAATTTCATTCCAAACATTATCTCCGACGAAACAAGAAACAAAAGACAAATTCAAAAAACAAGTGATTGCCATTAAACAAAGCTAAAATGTCGCAGACAGAGCCAATGAGAGAAGTGATGCCAGAAAATATCACACATCGAAACTAACAATGGGAATAAATCGAAAATTCCAGAAAAATCCAAGAGTGTTGATATTTTTAAGTAAAGAAAATTTATTGTTACCACGTCCAATGGAAACATTTATCATCGTAAGTCTCACTTGGATCATCAAAATGGGAAACTAATTTAAATTTAAGAATAATACAAAGGGTGTTGTGAATTAGGTGAATTGGGACAGAGAGATTTCATGTCCAGTTAGTTAGTGGCGATCTCAAAATTATTCATGGCTGTCCCAATCGTTTTTTGGCCCTTTATTACATGATGATATGACTTCCCAACACACGCATCTTACTCACTAGTAACTTTAATCTCTGCAGTTAATATTGTGTGCAGAGAATTTTGCACAAATGGTTAAAAATTGGGTTGGCTTTACATTTTTGTTCCTTTTCACCCAACCTTTTTCCTTTTATACTTTGTCTGTTTTAAGTCTGAATCAGTATCAGAAGCATTCAAGAAAGAAATACCCTCTGCTCTGCTCAGATCCTGAATGGTCTTCCTTTCAACACACAGAAATGGGGTTTTAAACTCACATTCTGTGTACCAACCCAGCTGAATTTTTTGCCCCTGGGCATTGTTTGCTGCTGAGTCAGTTGTACCTTCAGCATTAACTCCTGGTACAACATCATTGCCCTTCTTGTTTGTTCCTTGTTGGACTTTGAATGTCCCTCTCTTTTCATTCAAAGTAAAAGTTTCTTTTCATGGTAACGTCATTTATTGTTGATTGGGATGGCAATTGGGTTGTCCCCCCTCACCATCAAAAACAATTCTAGTTTATTTACTTCATCACGTTTTAGAAAACGAAATTAAATTTTAATGTCACAGCTTTAATCTTTCATGAGGACGTGTCCAACACTGGGTCGAAATTCTACTTGTCATGTTAAGTGTGGGTGTATTAATTATTATTTATTTATTTTTTTAAGTCATCTTACATTGATTTGGTGGAAATTAAAATAGAGGGTTACGTTCGTCATCCTCAAACAATCAATTTTTCAAAGGATTCCGTGACAAAATGGTATCAAACCAAAATAATACATAAGTGTCTTGAATATTGGATTGGCCTCCTTACAACATGATGTCAAAACAAAACTCTGTGTGTGTGAGTGAGTTTGATCAGAAACACACGTTGGAGTTCAATGAAAACCAAATAAGTAATCGTATTATACGAGGACATATGGTAAGTTAAAAAAAGGTTTAAAAATTAGATTGAAATTTATAATGTAATACCCAAATTTATGGGTAGTATGTGAAGATAGAGATGCATGATCACTGTAGCTCAAACAAAAAACTTTGACTCATAATAAATGAGTTTTATATCATACGTCATGTTGTGTCTTCAACATAAATTTTATGCCATTGGCATTAGAGTATAACTACTTTATTGCTAGTATCTATACTATATTATTATTAAGTATTTAATTTGATTTTAGTTTCATAATTGAAAAAAACACATTTACCACGTTTTAGTTTTACAGTGTTAAATTACATGCTCATTCTTAATTTGAGCTCTCTTATTTTTTTAATTCTTTAGGTCACCCTTTGGTTTTAGTTTGTTTTTATTAGTATTTTCTTTTTAAATTTTCCACATTTATTTTTTTAAATTTTTGTCATTTTAAGTATTTTCTATATATTAGAAAATTATTTATATTATTTAAAATATAATTATTTCATAATTTATAAATAATTTTACACAATTTTGACTAATTTTAATTATGCAAAGAGGATAGTTTACTATTAATAAACAGGACAGGATTCATTTTATCCGCCTGTCTCCTCCAAATAAGAAATACTGTTGTGCTTTTCAATTTTAACTTCGTTCTTCGAAATATTTGAGAAAATTGTAGTTAATAATTTCCACATTTTATTTAAATTCAATAATTTAATAAATTCAAATCAGATCAATTGTTATATATTGATCACACAGAAACAATTGTGCACTGGATCAGTAATGTTATTTAATAATAAATTATTTCAATTTTTGTTATACTAAAATATTTTCAAATAATTAATACTTTCTTGGGAAATTAGGAAGATTGTGAAACAAACTGATAGTTTTTTTAAAAAACAATAAAGTAGTCAGTGGAAAAATTATTAAGCTGCTAAAAGTCTACAAATATATTAGCACATAGGAAAAACTAGAGTACAAACCGTCTAACGCACAACATTTACAATTTAAAATATATATTGCATGTAATTATATATACGCGTGTGTGTGTTTTGAAAAGACTAAAATGCCATAAAGGGTTTATGAAAATTTTCATATATAAAATAATCTTGTTTGGTTAAAATTTGATATATTAACTATCTTGAGTTAATTAGCTCGGATAAAGAGCAAATTGAAAGTTATAAAAAAATTATCAAAGAATAATAGAGTTATATTTTAAAAAATATTTTAGTAATTTAATATTATACAATTGAAAAAATGAAAAAAAATTGAAAACATATAATAAATTAAAATAAAATGGTGAATAATATGAGCGAAAAGAGAAAAAAGAAAATATAATATGCGATGAATGAATGACTGGTTGGTTCGACTAGGAACAAAATTATATATGAAATTATATATTTAATTTGATTAATATTTTTTGCTATTATATATCATTTTGTTTTTAGTAATTTTTATCTATTCATTTTTTTAATCAAGTTTTTGAAATTTAAATATTGTTTCTTAAAATTAAAATTATTCATATTAATTGATATGTTTTTATTTTGTAAGACCATTTTTTGGATTTTATAATTTAATTATTTTGAATTTAGTAATATTTTTAAAATTTGGGTAATATTTTTTAATTTTAGTTAAATTATTAAATTTTTAACACTATATTTAAAATCTTTTATTTAGTATATCATTAAATTAAATTACAAATTTTTTTGATAAAAATAGTTTAATAGTAATATACATGTGTATATATATATAATATTATATAATTTAAAATAAATCATTTTTCAATAACTCAATAATCTAGTTAATTCTACAATTTAATCGCCAATCACTTTTAAAAACATTGTTGGAAATACATAAATGTAAGAAGGGCGTGGGGGCCAGTCATCTCAGTATCTTGGAAAGAAGGAAAGTGCTAGTCTGGACGAGGTTGCCCAATTCCACCCCAAAAATATACTGGGTACAGAAAAATGATAAAAAAAATTAAAAAGTGCGCATGATAGCGTGGCAATGGACCTTAAATTCTTCAAAACTCAACTGCTGCGCTTATCCTTTCCGGCGCAGGGCGTCGGCGCACAATAGCACTCGGTCGGCGATACCTTGGGATTGATGAAATTTTCATAATGTAATACGAAATGGTACGGACTTTTTAATTTTTTTTTGTAGTATAATATGATAATATATTTTTTCAGAAAAAAATAGGGAATTATTTTCATTATCTGATTCTCACACACACTTTTGTGCACGCGTAAAAAGGGTAGTCACGTGCTTCCCATGAAATCACCCGGCAAAACGAACAAAATCTCCGAACTTTTATGGCCTGCTTGGAGATCACATGTTTTTAGAATTCTCGTTGAGGTAATCAGGCTGTATTGACGTCATAAGGGCGTAAATGGTACATGAAATGAGTTGGAAATAAAATAAATATTATCGATTTTATTTTTGAATCGCAAAATTAGATAATTTTTCCATAAAATAAGACATTCTTAAATAAATGTTGATATTCAATAATATAGAAATTACTATTCTCTTTTAATATTATAAGTCTACGCATCACTAATTTGTCAAGAATAAACTTATATTTTTATTTGATAAAATTATACTTATGCAATATGTTATAACTGTATAATATATAATTACTAAAACACTCTTAATTATTTATATACTTATTTTTCATTATACTTTTTATTTATTCTATTTACTTCTATAAATTTATATTTATTATATATTTTTTATTTCTCAATTAGTTTAATCAGAAAAAAATATTAATCAAATTAAATATATAATTTCATACACAATTTAGTTCCGAGCAATTTGATCCCATTTAGAAAATGATGATTTCCAAAACTAATATATAATATTATCTACCCATATTATATTGTTAAGTTAATAAAAAAAAATCAGCTGTACAATATAAAATTACTTAAATATTATTCATTCATCACATATTACATTTTCTTTTTTCTCTTTCGCTAATATCATTCACTTTTTTTATTTTAATTTATTATATGTTTTCAATTTTTTTCATTCTTTTATCTAATTTATAATCTATACCAAGATAAGAGACATAATTTCAATGGTACAATATTAAATTATTAAAATATTTTTAGTTAAATATTTTTTAAAATATAACTCTAATCTTCTCTGGTATTTTTTATAACTTCCAATTCACTCTTTATCTGAACTAATTAACTCAAAGTAGTTAATATATCAAATTTTAACCAAACAATATTATTTTATATACGAAAAATTTCATAAACTCTTTATGGCATTTTAGTCTTTTCAAAAAAAAAAAAAAAACATACACACACACACATATATAATTACAAGCAATATATATTTTAAATTGTAAATGTTGTGCATTAGACGGTTTGTACTCTAGTTTTTCCTATGTGCGAATATATTTGTAGACTTTGAACAGCTTAATAAATTTTCCACTGACTACTTTATTGTTTTTTAAAAAAAAACTATCAGTTTGTTTCACAATCTTCCTAATTTCCCATGAAAGTATTAATTATTTGAAAATATTTTAGTATAACAAAAATTGAAATAATTTATTATTAATAAAATTACTGATCCAGTGCACAATTGTTTCTGTGTGATTAATATATAACAGTTGATCTGATTTGAATTTATTAGATCATTGAATTTAAAATAAAATGTGGAAATTATTAACTAAAAGTTTCTCAAATATTTCGAAGAACAAAGTTAAAATTGAAAAGCACAACAGTATTTCTTATTTGGAGGAGACAGGCGGATAAAATGAATCCTGTCCTGTTTATTAATAGTTAACTATCCTCTTTGCATAATTAAAATTAGTAAAATTGACACACTATCCTATCCTACCGTATGTTTAAATTATGATGATTAATATTTATTTATATAAATTAGTAGTAAAAATTTTTAAATTAATTTGTATAACCATTTACGTAGTTTTATTTATATAAATTAGTTGTGAAATTTATGTATATTAATTTATACAGCTTTTTGGCAATTAATAAAAATAAGAGAAAAAAAGAAAAAAAAGGAAAAAAATAAAAATTTTAAACTGATATTTAATTTTATGTAGTTATTTAAAATTACAAATTAGGTAGTTAAATTGTAATAATACGTTTAAATTATGATGATTAGTCATTATTTATATAAATTAGTTGTGAAATTTATGTGTATAAATTTATACAACCTTTTAGACAATTTTATTTATATAAATTAGTTGTGAAATTTATTTGATATTGATGTAATTGGTGTATTAATTTAGACAATTTTTTTTTAATTTATGCAGTGCAATATTATACCAATTTATTTAATATTAATGCATTAATTATTATTCATATGTCATAAATCATGGTTCATATATCATTAGTTATATTCAATTCTAAAACTTATTATTTAAATAATTTAATTATCTGTCATAATTTATGTAAGTTTTAAAAATTTATGTTTATTTGATGTTATTGTAATAGTTGCAATTTATATGTCATTATTTATATTTAAATTTAGATATTTTTAAATAGTTGATCATTGAATATTTGAACATTCGGTAATCAAATTAGTTTTAGCAATACAACACTAACTTGATAATTATTTTGTTATTAACATATAGCAATGGGAGATAATATACAAATTAATTTGTATTGGGGAGGCAATATAGTGCGAAATTGGAATTATATAGAATATGATCATAACATGTGTAGAATTGATATAATTTCTCATTACACAAATTTTGATTAATTTCTGACAACTTTGTGTCACTTGATGGGGTTTGACAGTAGATAAGTAACACTAAAGGTTTTTACAAAGTATGTTCTGAGAGATATGTTCGAAGCCTAACAGTTTGTTTTATTGCCCATAGATGGTGATCAAAATTTGAAATTCTTGTTGGATCTAAACAATTATATCAACTACTTAGAATTATGCATTGATACAAAATAAAAGAACCCCAATGACAAGCCAACAATGTCATAGGGGTTTGCGAGTGCATTGGGCTATTCTGCTGTCGAACAACAATTCACTATTCTACTTGCGGTGATCGAGTCTTTATCTCAATTCCATATTCGAAACTCTCCAATGGTACATCAATATACCACAACTTTGTATACTAATACACACTTAGAGGAAGAGGCACTAGTAAATGAGGAACATGATCAGGCTTTAGAACATAATGCGGGAGGACCATATACAGATAGTTATGAACAAAGAGATGACAATGAGACTGTATCCAATGATGACAACAATGTTGAGGATGATAACGAGGAAGTTAAGGGTGACGGAACAAATGATGAGAAAGTAGCTAACATCAAGGCCTTTGCAGGGACACCAAGTTACCAACAAGATGAAGGGCATTCCACTTGTAAGATTATATTGAAGGGCATTCCACTTGTAAGATTATGCTTGCAACTGGAGAAGGAATGTTATACCCAATTTTCCCATTTTTTCTAGTATTAATTCTGACATCAAGTAAGATTCAATCGACCTTCTGACTAGAAAATGGGGGCAATTTTATGATTATAACAAGGAGGTGTTCAAAGTAGTCATTGTTTTTAAAGATAAAAAATGATTGCATGCTGCAATTAAGGATTTCTTGGTGCATGTCGTCAAATGTGAGTATGTTGTGCAAAAGAGCACGACAATAGCTTGGTATATCACATACAGCCACAATACACCCTCACAAATGTCTGATTGGTATGCTAGGGCTAGTATTCACAAACATTACGAGTTGTGGAAGATTACAAAGTGTTAAGGTGAGCATATATGCTTTCCAATTGATCTGTCAATGGATCATGCTAATTTAGATAAAAACATAGTCATTGGTACGTTGTTGGGAATAATTCGAGAGAATTCAGTGTACAAGGTACAATATATTAAGCAAATAGTAAATGATTGATATAGATATGAGATCAAGTATGCAAAAGCCAAGTATGCCTTGAAGAGAGTTATTGAAAATGTATATGGGATTTAGCATAGTTTGGTGAGAAAATTGCCATATTATTTGACAGCTCTACAAAAGTTTAACCTAAGCACAGTCATAGAGTGGAAAAATATTTTCACGAAATACCTGAATCAGTATATGTTGTATTATGTGTTTTAGGCATTCAAATCGTGCATTGATGAATACTAACATTATCGTAAGATGATGTGTGTTGATGGAACTCACTTATACACAAAGTATTAACATAAGTTATTAACTACTGTTGTGTTGAATGCTAATCACCATGTCATACCTCTATGTCTTGCATTAGTAAATCAAGAGACTTTTTTTGTTGTGGTAATAGTTTTTAAACATGATCAACAAGCATATTATAGGAGGGGTTTAAGGTAATTCTTTGATTTTAGATTGACACTTGGGCATCACATCTGCAGTGCAATTTAATCGTGATTATTTAATCATAGAATTAAGTTTTTGTGTAACTTTATACTGTAATATTTTTCATACGTTAGTTTTCATTCTTTGAATAATTTGACTTTACATAAGGAAATAATTAATCCCTTTTCAATTTGTAGGATAGAGGATGTTATACAGCCTCGACCAGTAGATCATACGTTGTTGTGGAGATAGGATCATTATAGGTTTGAGAAAGTGTAGGCTGGTCAGTTAGATTCCATGATACGGGTTCACTATCCTGACAGAGCATACTCTGTGCTAGATGACTTGTTAGATCCTATGGTATGAATTTTTTGTGATATTGGATTCTATGTAGTATTTAGGTGTCGTCACTTACTACAGGATTGGCATCTGATCATAACCTTAGTCGAGAGGAGGCAATGTGAGACGTATACATTCCACTTAATGTCCAGTGAGGCCACTGTTACATTAGAGAACATAACTGTTATATAGCAACTGCCAGTTATTGGTGAGTCAGTTATTAAGACTAACCTTGTAGGGAATAAGATAGCATGGTAGACGTATTTTGAGATATTATTAGGCATCAGACTCAATCTATCGGAATTTTCGAAAGGTGCCACAATTTAACTATTTACACTTGCTCAGCACATACGAGATCACCACCCAAGATATGACAGCACTGAGGTATTGATTGCATAGTATGTCCGCTGTTGTGTACTGTTATTATTGGGGAGTAGGATGATGTTCGATTCATTGGGCAATAAGGTTAAATTGTTTTATTTGCAATCATTGGAGGGCTTGGATAGGGTTGGCTGTCTTAGTTGGGGTTTAGCTATGCTTGCATGTCTATTCCGTGAGTTGTGTACATCAGCAGCAACAGACAGTAAATGCATAGGTGATGCTTATATGTTTTTACAATTTTATTCATTCTAATGGTATTATTGTTTAAGACACACGTTTATTTATTAATTGTGTATGTTGTGTATGTAGATATGGGCATGGAGTAGGATTCCTGGCGTAGCTCCTGTATTGGGTTAGCATGAGAGTTTTTACATAAACTTGCTTCAACTGCTTAGTGAAGAGTTGTTAGCTACGCCCTGTGGCGCATGGTAATAACAAATATACTTTAATGAGTTTTCAATTTATTTAAATAGTGTATGCTATTCGTTTCTAATTTAACTTGCAATGTTTTTTTTGCAGATGAATTAGTAGGGATAAACACCACATTGTGACTAGGACCTATGCCTTACATACGCAATATTTTTGACACTGAAGCATATAGTTAGGTGAGTGCTATCTTCTATAATGCTAAATCTATCAATGTATATTCGTATATCATATTGCTAATAAGTTTTCATTATGTGATAGTTCATGTGGCAACCCTATTTTGAGGCATGTCATGCTAATCTACTTAGCCACATAGAGTAGCATATGTGGACCTATTCAGGTCTACTTATGCTGTATGATATTGTTGAAATGTATCGTGCTAAGAGGGTGCTAATACAATTTAAGATCATACAGTACATACTGGATGACCCCCCACGTCAGGAGGACCCTTCACATAGAATTAGTCATCGTGGTAGTAAGCGAGTAGATTGATCCAGACGTTATGCTGACTACATTACACGATGGATGAGACATGAGAACTTAATCAGGGGAGAGGTTTACCATGATTGTATACCTTGCATAGTCTATGAGTACACCAAGTGGTATGAGCAAATTATGCGTCGGTATATTAGTTTTGTCAGGGAGTTCGTGGACAGTGGCTACCAACCGAGCCAGAGCGGCATCTTAGCATATCTGGTATGTATTAAAATAGTCCTTTGAATATTATTTTCACAAATTCTTTTATGTTATATCTATGTACATATTTATGTATTGATGTCTGGCCAATCAAATTTCATTTCTGGTAGATCAAATCGACCACCTGTGCGCATCACGCATGATGAGGAATTTCACATTATATGAAGGTGTCCTTAGTCCCCCGTCGCCTACTTCACACATAGAAGATACAAGCATATGATACTCCCTAACTTCATATCATATAAACATGTTGAGACCTTCTACTTATTATCAGGTAGAGGTACCTGATTTATCCACTTCATATCACTCAGTAGAGTGTAATAATGTCTACATACCAAGTTCACTAGACACCACTTACAGCCAGACGCCAATTACACTTGGTTAGGCCGATTTTGTTCTTCCAGTCAGCAATAACGTACTTACAAATCTTCAGTTGGGATTTGGATTTAACCCATTTCAGTCTAGATAAATAGTTTCACTAGGATCTCACAACTTTGATACATCACTCATACCACTCATCGATTTTTTGTCTTTTCCATCACATGATGAGCAGTATGACCCCGAGGACAATACTACATTTGAAGCAAACCGAAGACATCTTTGACAGTGCATAGTTAGACCACCTCTATGTGGCATGGGGAGTTGTTGTGGTTGTTAGGTTTAGAGTTTAATTTTTTGAGATATCATCTTTATTTGTGTATTGAAAAGTACATGTAAAATCATTACTACGCATGTATTACACTTTTCTTAGAAAATTTTAATTTAAATTTTTGAAGCAATATTTTTAAAACCAGACCGATGATAGAATTGAAAAATTTATCAGCTCACTGAATCACTGATTCGACCTATTAAACCAATTAAACGAATTTACAAAATAAATATAATTCAATTTAACAATATACTAAATGATGTGTTTTAAATGTAATGTTAAAAATTAAATAATTCAACTAAAATAAAAATTCACTACTCAAATTAAAAAATCATGTTAAATTTAAAATGATTAAAAGTATAAGATTAAGAAATTAGTTTTGAAAAATAAAGCACATTAATTAATATGAACAGTTAGTCTAAATTGTTGTGAGCAAATTAATATGAAAAAACACATAAACATGAACAATATGAAAAAACACATTAATATGAAAAATAAAATACATTAATTTTCTACAAAAAATAATTTTTGTGGGTGCAATTATAAATTTTTTATTTTGGCTATTTTCGCCCTTTGTGAGGGCGGAAAATATTACAATTGCTTAAAAAATAGTTGCTCCACGAATTGTTAGAACCTAAGTAAAAAATAATAACAAGCCCTTAGCCACCGTTATTGAGATTGAACAACTTAATTATTATTTACTTTTGTATACTTGTCTTCTCCCATTCCACATACATTAACACTTTTAAAGTCAATATAAAAAATACAAAAATGTCCAAGAAGTGCGACAAGCGTATAATATGATACAGTTGCCTTAACTCCAAAAGCTTTTATATATGATAACATGCTCTGTGTACATTATTTTAATTTACAAATTTTACTATTACTAATATGGTGATTTTATTTATGAATAAATAAATAAAAGGATGGCACTAGACTGATCAGAGGCTGGGCCTCATTCTCTCCCCTTTTATATGGGGAAAGTAGAAATTGATACTAACAATTTTTCCGTCCTCTCCGAGGGTGGCAAAATATTAAAAAAATTACAATTTCCACCATTTGCAATGGAGGATTTCTTAAATTCCATTGTTAAATGGCAAAAATGCTTTGTTTAGCTTTTCCTCTTACAATCAGTCATTTTGGTAAAAGATTTTTAATTTTGAATAATTAATCAAAAGACTAGGGTCTTTTAAATTAACTGTTATTTTTTATATTGAACATTATTGTAATTTTGTGATTATATATTCAAATTTACAAATTTAAAATTTATTTATAAAATATAATTTTACATATAATTAATCTTAAAACTTTAAAAAAATTTAAACCACTAAACTCACTACTATATACAAAAAAATTTAAATTATTGAATATATCACCTACCATAAACCACTAAATATAAATTATAAATTTCATACATAACATAATTTTGTATTATTTATAAAAAAAAAAATTTATTTTGTCTTATTAGTAGAACTAGAACATATATAATATTTTTTCAATGTTTTATAAATAAAATATATAAAAAAACAAAAAATTTTAACAATGAACTTTTGTTTTTCCGTTGCAATTCCACCCTCATAGGTAGAAGAATTGTTATATATATTATTTATGTATTCTGCCCTTGATGAGGGTGGAATTCATAAATATTTTTTCTTTTTTTAATTAAATTCTGCTCTTGGAGATGGTAGAATTAATTAGTTTCATCGTCCCCAACAACAGGAATGCCTATTTTGTTGCACTTTCCCAACCCAATTATTTTGATAATTTTTTTAAATTTAAAATATTTAATTAAGAAGTCCTTATTATAAGAGGTTGACAATAAATAACATAGGATATATATAAGTAGTAGTATTAATAATAATTATTGTTATAATTTAATAATAAATAAATAAACATTCTTCGTCAGCCGAGTCAACTTGTGATGGTCTGGACTTGAGGTGGAATTGAGTCGTGTCGATCTCGAGTAGTACTCTACTCGAGCTTGACTCGAAATGATTTTTCATGAGCTTGAGCTTGAGCTTGCTAGGCTTAGGTGGACGAGCTTACTGAACCTATTGAGCCTGAGTTTACCGAGTCTATCAAGTCCAATCTCGAGCTCTAGCCTATTAAGTCCAATCTCGAGCTCGAACTTGAATTTGTTGAGCCTATCGAATCAAAATTGGGGAGAGAATAGGGATTTGCTTAATTGGAACAGTAGGGATATTATTAAAATAAAAGGAGAGACTCGAGCTCGAGCCTCCTGAGAAGCTTGTTCGAGCTCGACTCGCTTAGCAAATCGAGTCGAGCTTTGACTGAGCTACTTGATCACTCAAATTGAGAACACCCCTAGTTTGGACTAGGGTTGAGTTCGAGTTGAGTCGAGCTCGACTAGTAGTACACTCGAGCTCGACTAGTAGTACACTCGAGCTCGACTTGACAACAAAAATTTGAGCTCGAGCTCGAGGGTGAAAAAGAAAGCTCGAGCTCGAGCTCATAAAATCGAACCAAGAATTTGAACTTCATGAGCTCGGGTAATCAAGCTCGAGTATCGAGCATTGAGGAAGATTTTCGTCTAAAATGTCACAACTAAAAATTAATAATTACAAAACTGACATCGATCTCGAGTTATTCGAAACTCGTCGAATCGACATAGAGACAACTCGAGCTCGACTCGTTATGCGTCTCAATAGCTCGAGATTGGTTCGAGTTTGATAATGTTCGAGCTCGAATCGAGTTTTAAGTCGAGCTACTCGAGAGCTACTAGACGAGTCGAGTCAAGTAGCTCGACTTAGACCCACCCCTAGTATAGACTCGACAAGTTGACCTTGTGATGATGCCATTTTATCAAATCAATTTTGCCTAGATTCATTGGTTACACATGGAGCCAACTTTCAAATATAAAATAACAATTTGAATTTTATATTATTAAATATATTATTTAATAATATTTTTATTTAAATTTAAATTCAAAATTTTCTTATATATATAAAACTAATTATTTTTCAATCATTACACTTATTCACAATCAAATTAATACCTATACATGTCACACAAATACTTATATTTATTTTTATTTATACCTTATAACATAATTATTATTTTTATAAATTATCACATTATTATATACTTTATATATATATATATATATATTCAAATAAATTATACTATTCTTCTCGTTCAAACATTTTTTCCAAATATTCGACTCATCTTAACACAACTCATACTACGTATCATATCAAATAAAAACCTCTCTCCCAAACATAGCCATTGTTCACGTAATATGTATGATTTAGGACAAATGATTAACAGTGTGTAACTTTATTTATAAACTATAAAATTATTATATTTTGAATAATAGGTATGCATTTATTTAAAATTAAAAATATTAAAAATAAAGGAAGATTAAAAAGAATCTTAAATGATAGAAACTTGTAAGAAAAAAAAATAAAAAATAAGTTAAAAAGAAACAAATAGAAAAAAAGTAAAAGAATTTAAAATGACGATATTTGTATAATTACGCTTTATGTCAGTATAATCCTTTTCCATAATAATATATTCTATTAAGCGTATTTTTATTTGAAACAGTGAAATTTTGATCAAGTGTAATTTGAAATATAATCAATTAAATTCGTTATATTTAATATAACACTGAAAAATAAGATTAATTTAACACAATTTCTGATCAATACATGCATTAACTTTGCCAAAAGCGTATTAGCAGTAATTGTAACTAGCGTGTGTATGTATGTATGTGTGTGTGTGTGTGTGTGTGGCGCAAAAAAGGGCATATTAACAGTAATTGCTTTTAATATCAATATTCTATATAAAGAGTTGATGAATCTAGATTTCGAAATTATTTAAATAAACAAATAAAAGTAGTCCTATTTTCTAATACTTATCTATAAAATCATTTTATTCAAAATAAAATTTTCAATTAAAAAACAATTTCACTAGGTTACGAATTTTAACGCACAACCTGTAGCAAAGTTGATAAGCATTATATTCATAAAAAAATAAAATAACAAAAGTTGCTCATCCCCATGAAAGATTCTTTCGAGCATGAGATGAACTTTCCTAGGCATAATAATCATCCTTTGATCACTTTTTGGTTTTACCTTTTGCTCAATATTCTTGCCTTTTTAAATTACTATATGCTTAAGTAAATAAAATTATTTTACGTTAATTAACAGTGAAGAAAAGCTAAATGCCATCATTAATATTTGAAAATTGTCCCCATTTTAAAATTAAGATTCGATATTGTGAAAACGCAAATGTCAAAAGAAAAGATTTTTTCAATCACATAGTGCCACGTGAAAGTTGACTTTTATTGACATAGTGAAAGTGCGACAGATTTTTCCGATTGTTTTTGAATTTTGATACATGTTTTTACATATGTTAATCTAAAAAATTATATACAAAAAAAAATTTTAAAAAATATAATAATTAAATATATAATTTAAAAACTAACATAGCCTTTTTCACGGGCCTTCACATGGAAATTTAGAATATTTAATAAAAAAGTTAAAATAGCCAACCCAATATATTGTTTTTTTAATTGTGTTGTCCATGTAATCAACACGTTTGTTTTTACTAAATTTAGAGAGTTGAGAAAATGAAATAAATTTTTAAATATAATAATAAGGAACCATGTCGGTATGATTTGCATAAATACACAGTCTAGGAGAGGCATTTCCTCTCTATACCACATCCCATCTTCAATAAAACAAGTTGCTACACTATTTATTGTGAACTATTTATCCATTAATTCAATTTTGGTGTTATTCATTACTTACTACATAAATCAATATTACCTAAGATGCAAAACAAAACATTGCACTAAATTAAAATGTTCAAAATTTATATTTTTAAATCTACATATGAAATGAACTAGTAAGAAGAGTAAAGAAGAGGAGGAAATAATCCAAACACAAGAGAACGCATCCACAAAAACAAAGGCTAAGAAACAAAAAGATTTGCTTGAAATTCCATGAAACAGACAACATTTAGCTCCATGCCATACGTGTATGGTAGTACAAACAATGGTCCATGATGATGAGCAAAAAACAAAGTCAAATTGTTCATTTTCATTTTCTTCTTTAACTTTACATTTCTTGATGGATTTAACATTCCTCCACTTTGTCCCCTCCCTTGTTTTTCTCTTTTGTTCTTTTTTATTGATGTGAACCTTAAAGGGGTGCAGGGTTCTTTTTGCCTTTAAGCCCCCCCTTTCTCGTAGAGACAGGAATATATAGATACACATATTGAGTATGTACATATAATATATATGTGTGCCAGTTGCTCATGTGGGCCTGGCCTGGGCCCACTAAAATATTTGTTTGAGTGACATGAACGCATGGCTTGCTTTGATGGGTTTGGTGTGGTTGAAGTGGTAAGTGAGGCCTACCACCATTCACATACTGGGAAAATTCCGAAAAAAACAAAAAAGGGGGAAAGGAAAAAATAAAAAATAAAAAAATCAACATATTCAGAAAAGACTCCCAAATCAAAGTCCCCCCCTGCTTGGTTTAGCATAATAGTTTCCCCTCATGGTGCTTTTTAAATCATAAAGTTTAAGCCCTCATATGCGAAAACGAAGGCTGTCCCCCAACAGCATATGGCGGTAGAGAGTTTTGCAGAGCATTTGGTCCAACTCTTTTATCTCTTTTTTCAATGAATTCCTACTTATTCCAATAATGTTTCGCTTGTAATAGTAATGGAGGACTTGGAACGTGGATGACTTTGTCATTTGTTACCAACAATTTGCTTGTAGTTTTATACACCCCAATCACCAATATTACCCACCACACTTGACATGATAGGTTAGGGATAAAATCAAGGCATTCAGTTGTTGAAATAAAGTTGTATAATCAACCCCACATCCTCAACAAAATAAATAAATAAATAAATAAAGAATAAATTGTGCTTTTTAACTGTGTGAAATGAAAAATAATACAATGGTCCAAACTTGAACAGTGATGCGCATGAATGAATAGTGTGTTAATCATTAATCAGTTGACCACCTTCACGCCTCAAATCTCAATCAAGAAAAGATAACCCAGGTCTCAGCAGCTAATATTCATTAAATCTGCACATTTGAAATAATGGTTTGAGTCTCAAGAATTTTGGTTACATGATTGTTGTCATGACAGTGTGAAACTGAAGGTGGAAATCTTTTGTCTAAATACAGTCTGCATTAATTCAATGCTAACCATAGCCAAAAATACAATGTATTTAAATTATTGGGTAGAGACAAGCCACATTCATTCAATGTAGCATATTAGCATAAAGTACAATGCATTTAAAGTGTTGGATAAACACAAGTTACATTAATTCAACTCTTAGCCCAGCAAAATACAACGATCATCGATTCTTGGTTAATGCAATTTTCCTCTTTTTCACATTCATCTCATAATTTTCTTCCCGCGACCATGTTTGGATGTGAGATTTTGGACGGGAGACTGGTGAGTGGGGATTCCAAAGGGGGCAAACAAAAGCCCACTTATGGAGGATTCCCCAGCAAAGACAGTCCATCAATCATAATGTACTGCGTGTGTGTTTACATGCTCGAATGCATCTTCCAAATACTAACATAGACATAGCATGATGTCCACATCCAACGGGGATTTCAAAATAACAATTGATAAACAAAAAGAAATTCCCTTGACAAGTAGTGACATATACACAAATGCCATGACATCTAAGAACCCTATACCCGTCATATACGTGACTAACTGGCTGGAAATTTACTAAAGTCGTCTAGCACAACAATTGCCACCTAATAGTCCATTACTCATTTTTTATTTTATTCTACTTAATATATTAGTCTAACTAATACTTATAACATAATTAGTATGCATGAATGAGATATGAGTGGAATGGTGATTCTCACGTTATTCTTATTCTTAAGATCGGTATGATTAGATATTGGGAAATCATCATTCCATTGAAAATCAACATTCATAAAAATAAGGAATATCCATTCCTCTCTACTCCAATGGATTTACTCATTTCTACGTTATTGAGAATAACTTATATTTTATACTATTAAAATAATTTTATTAATTTTTAGATTTACAAGATTTATATCAACAAATATAATAAATTATTAATAAATAAATTAAATATAAAAATGTCATATTGGAAAATATTAATGAGTGTGTGTGTGTCTATATATTACAGAAGTATACCTAAAATTAAATATATATATATATATACATATGTATTAATAATATATATTATCTTTTTTTTTATTTATAATAATATTAAGATATATTCTAAATATGTAAAATATATATTCATATTTATGCATCCAATAAAACTACCAAATTAATTTTTAGCAATAATAAAAATAAGTTTTAAATATGACATATGTTGGTATACTTAATAAATAAACATAATATAATGGAAATGTGTGTGTGTGTGATAAATGTTTAGTATATTACTCATAAAGATAGCTAATATAATAATATCAATTGAATATTTACTTTTTTTATATAATGAATATTTATATAAAGTTAAAAATAAAACTATATAAATGTTTATTTTGCAATAAACAAATTAAAGATCAATTATATATATTCGTTCAAGTATTTGCTATGTATACAAATATATAATTTTTGCATGCAATATAAATATTGTGTAGTTGTATAAATATTAAATATTTATTATATATCTAAATATAAACAGTCATATAACAAATATATAATAATTAATTAAATATTTTCAAATAACATCCTTTTTCTTAATTTTTTCATTAATTCTTTATATTTATTTTAATTATCATTCTTAAATATAAAATAAAATAATATATGACAATTTCATTCTATTTTTATTCCTAATGCTATTTTTGTGCATACCAAGTGAGTATATAGTAAATCATCTCATTCTTTTTTTAGTTTCATTTCATTATTAAATCTATTTCATTCTTAATTTATTCCATCCGTACATATCAATCGTATATCTTTAGAAGTGTAAGAATCAAAAGAATGACTAACCTAAGAATTATCGCTGTCCATTGTTTTTTATGCAATTTGCTTGAATCAATAGTGTAATTAGGTTGTAAGACATAGAAACTAGAGAGAGTTTTCTAGCTTATAACTTCTTTATAGGCTAGGTTAGGACCCTTTTCAAGATAGAAGAAAATCACCACCATCTATTCCTTCCATCAAAGGATTCGCAATAGATGATAAATATCAATCAAAATCTTCCCAAATATAATTATTCCATACTAAATATTTTCCTTATGCAAGTGGTAATGAATTTGTCTAATATCTTGACTAAATACATAAATACATGGTCCACAATAAAGATTCTTACATTCCACCACATGGACCTCATATGATTGTCTGATATATTTTTTTGTTAAGTGATTGGAAATCATATAGCCATAAAACTTTATCATCGTTTAATCAACTTGTTGATTGTGCAATAAATACTTAAATGGAAATAAACATGCAAGAATCATGGTGATCGTGCCTTTTAAAAATTCAAGCATTTCATTCCATATATTACAATGCATTTTATTTCTAATGATCAACTTTATGAATAACTTATTATAAGTTATTCAATGCAATTTATTAGATTAAAAGATTACCATACAACATGTGCATTATCATGGACATAACAAATAGCTAGAGATAATAGATTAAAAGGGTTTAACAAGTTCCATACAAGTTACATGCTTCTAAAGACGCTAGTGGGCAATACTTTAAGTCATAGGATTAGCTATCCTTTACTCAATACCTACATGCTCTATAGAGACATTCATTCCCTCTTCGACTTTCAAATCTTTTATGTCTATACATTTGCTGCCACTCCGATTTTTATCGTTCTTCAAAAGAACTAAGCATCTAAGTCATCACAAAACATCTTCAATGGTCTGCCTTGAGTATCGACATTTTTAGATTCAATATGAAGATCACTGGCCACCATGCCTGTGATATAATCTCATAGCATATGATTAATTCAACTTTCATTATAAATGAAACAATTATGAATTGCTTTATACTTCTCAAAGACACAATACCTCCAATAAGGAAGAAAATGTGTTCAGAAGTAAATTTACTTGTAATCATGCATCCACCAAAATCTGAATTATCGAAACTGTCTATATTTGAATATATAGCCTTTGGTCCCTTATTTATCTCTCAGAAATCCTTTCAGCAGTTCTCTTATAGGCATCCACCAAGTACTCCAAGTACAGATCCAATGTCTGCTACAAACTGTTGCATATGAACAACTTCCAATATGAAATACTTTATTTTCATTTCAATGTATGTTCCAATGCCTAATATTTTTTCCTTGACTATGGTTATTGCAATTGTTATGCAATTTTATTTCTCCAACCTTTCAAGAACTTTATCAATATACGTCTTTTAACATAGGTCTATTAACTCTATAGCTCTATCTCAACGAATTTCTATACCAACAACATAAGAAGTTTCACCCATATCCATTATGTAAAAGTTTTGCCCTAAAATAGTTAGTCCTTTAATTCTTGTGGATTTTCAAACTCCGACTCTTTCAAAGATAGTGAGATTGGTGGGTTCAAGTCTTATTGTTAGTTCTTGATGTGATGCATCTAGTTGATGATGCACAATTGAGATAGCATCTAGTATCTTATATGCATCAATCTAGTTGATGATGCACAATTAATTGACCACCGCTCATGTTTAAAGATTGCCCAAATATGTCAATTTAAAGCGAGTTACTAACAATCTTAAAACCACTAAATCACGTTGAAAGATTGTCATAACTTTATCCTGTCCACATTGAAATCATAATTTTGATTAAATGACAACCAACAATATGTCATTAATCAATTAAACACATGTTCTTGTACCAAGAACAACCCTTAGATCGCGATTTTCACATCAAAGGCTGTTGGCTTGAATAATGCTAAGCATGACTAGAATAGGTTTCCATACCAATTGCAATAATCAAGAGAATAAATAGTCCAAAAATTACCTCTAATCATTGTAGTTTAAACAATTGACTTGAATCAATAATGTAACGCATGACCTGCAAGACAAAGAAACTAGAAAAGAGTTTTCTAGCTTATAACTTTTTATTGTACTTGAATTCATCGTTGGATTATGATAGGCATACAACTTGCGGACTAGGCTAGAACCCTTTTAATATGAAAGAAATCACCACCATCCATACATTCCATCAATGAATTCTTAATAGATGGTAAAATCAAATAAAAATTTTGTATGAAAATGAATGATTTCTTTAAATAATTAGTAATGAATCTGATTAATTTTTTAACTAAATACATAAATATGTAGTCCATGCTCATGATTCTTACAAGTACTCACTAAATTCCTCTTGGAATTTTGGAATCTATATTAACAATTGTGCACTCACAACTTCACCATACTTGTAACAAAATATGTTAGATATAACAAGAGTAATACTCATGTCGGACAGACGTGGTCAATTTTATTCCAACTTGTTCAAAATCAACATATTTAATTTAACAATCAAAACTTAAGCAGCCATCCAACAAATGAATGCTGGGTATCTATTGAACATAACTACCTAAAGCACAATTCCAGCCAATGAAAATGCTAACATCAGAACCATGTACAGAGCAGGAAGATAAAATACTATTCTAGAATAAAAGATTATTAACCTTATTACCCTCATTTTAGAATATGGATTCCACATATTTTAACTACTCACATACACACATTGTGCGTATAAAATTTTGCTTATATTTAGTAAGAAAACATTCCATACAAGTCACGTAGCATAGTGAAATACAAAATGAAACTCCACTCTAAAACAGAGAATTCAAACCAGGCTCAGTAGCCTCTCCACTGACATCCTTATTAACCTGATGTCTAAAATTTGAAGGCATTAATGAGCGATGTAGATGAGAGAGCGAGAAACATACTCGTCAGAATTGCATTTCAATGAAATGCAACTACCACTTGACACCAGGCCACAGAGAAGAGGACTTACAGGTGCGTTCAAGTAGGGTAACGGGAGGCCAACCACAAAACAGGAAAGTGTAGCAAGAGTGTTCCTGATTTTGCATTTCCGAGACCAGCATCATATCTCAAGCTGTTCCAGGCATTGAATAGCGGTAAATTCATCTACATCACCCGTATTTGATGTATTCTTAAGGATCAAAATTTCCTTGTTCCCATCTGGCAACTTTCCCAGTGGTGCAGAATGAGCTGTCATAGATGCTGGATCTTCTCTTGGGCCAGATCGAGCTCCATATGCAGGAACTGCATGCCTGATACGTACAGGTGGGGCAACTGGTACAGGTCGGGGCTGCATCACTTGCGTAGCATGTGTAGCAGGCGGTGGGACTGGTGGCGCGGAGAATACAGGCACTGCAGTTCTTATTGTGACAGGTGGAGCAACGCCCTGGTAAGGCGTTCTATTCCTACATTGTCTGATAGGTGTGAAAGGGGTTGCCCCAACAACAGGGAACCTCTGGACGTGCTTTGTCCGAAGCTCTGGTGAGGGAAGCTGTGATGATGGAAGAGGTTGCGAAAATGAATTCAGGCTGCCGCTTGTTGCTGGCAAGGGTCTACTTAACGAAGCAGTTTTATGATAAAACAGGGGGAGGATTTTGGATGCCGACACCGTGGGACGTTGTGGGCTTGAGGGTCGAGGGCTTGGAACTGAGAATTTCTTTTGGAATGGTATGGAGGTGCCACTTTGGTTAGGCGACACCAACTTTTCCTTCGAATGATATTTCTGCAAGGCCCTAGCTATTCTGATCTGTTCTTGTTCATCACTGTTTTCGTGTTCAGATGAAGAATCCGCGTCTTGCTGGGCTACTGACCAAAGAAAACAACATACACTATAAGTAATTAAGGGGACGGTAACTTCTGTTTGGCCAAATCTATGAGGTACTTAATTCATTTAATGTGCAAAGAATTTAAGCGGAATATGCTAGCCCTTAATAAACTTTCAGGGGTACAAGAATAAGAGTTACAAAACACATTTTTCTTCTTGTTCACGATTTATTATATACATTTCACTGGCATTATTAATGCATAATGATTGATTACTTACATCGTCGGCTAAACAAATAAACTCAATGCCGATGCTGACTAAAAACAAGACGCTCAGCTGCAGGGTTAAAAGTGCACTTACATTGCTTCAACGACATCCAAGCTGCCAGTGCAGCATTCTTCTCTGCTTGCTTTTTGTTCTTTGCAGGTTCTCCTGTGAATGTGATTCCTGCCAGTTCCACAGTTCCCGTAAAGACAGGTAGGTGTCCTAAGCCAGACCAGTGGGTTGTGTACTGTGGCAAAGGAGATCCAACTCTTTGTGCAATCTCCTGTAAGAGGTTCTTATAAACTCCTGTCTCATCCTAAACGTAAATTTGGCCAACAAAGAATTAAGGAAATTTTAGCAACAAAGAATAGAGGAAATTTTAGCAATGTTTTTGAATATTGAAACAAGAAGAAAGTGGAACTGAATAAGAAAACCAGATAACAGTCCCTAAAAGCTTTGCAATAAAATGCAACCTTTATGTCGTAACGATCTCTATTTAGTATATGAGTTAGCTAAGTTGTATGTTTGCTGTGCTTCCATCCATTTTTTGCCTTCATCACTAACAAAGCTGGTTAAAATGAAGAAACTAGGTCTTAAGTCCAGAAGGTTTTATTGCTCTACAACTAATCTCAATAACAAGTGGATTTAGGATCAATCTGTAGTTTCTTCCTGGTTACTATGTGAACTCATACATAGTGGTCAGCCCATGGAGGTGGACAGGCACATGCATGTAGCAGCTAGGTTGTTGATAAGCACATTAAATTGAGGGGGACAAGGCCATAAATTGCATCCTTTCAAAGAATTTATTTCTTACAAGTGGATGGAGGAAAATTATCTTACTATAAATAATAGTAACACTGAATCGACATGAACATGCATGTGCAGCCCTCTCAACAACAAATTTAAAAAAAAACCCAATGCTTTACATATCATCAATTAGCTCTCAAAAAATTTCTCCATCCTAAATTTATTAAAGCAATCATCACAATAACTTCACTTAAAATGACCCAATAAACCAACAAGTTTTTAAAAAAACAAAAATAAAAATATTAGCTGGTCATGATAATATTACTCAAAAACAAACATAAACATCTATGCATTCATATAGCTCCAAGCCTCAAAAGTCATGAAAGTTTCAAGAATCCACCTAATTTGAACTAAGAAGCTACCCTAAAGGTGCAAAGATGATTTCCAAGTTGTCCTCAATTACAATCAATCATGTGGTATTTGGTCATTTATGAAAATTAGGTACCAATCCCCTGCATTTTCAAAGCATTCATACTCTTATTCCAAGGTCATAAATCACATTTAAATTTTGTACGGTAATAATGAGTCATGGTTGCATATCACTTCCGAGTAACCAACTAAATAATTTGAAAATGATGCATACTTGCTACTTTCCTAATTCATATAGTACAATTAATTGGTCCAACAAACATTTAATTTATGAATACTAAGGTTACCCCCTTTAAAATTCTACCATATTATTGGGGGTTCTCATTAATCCCACATCAACCAATGTAACCCTAAAAAAGGATAAGAATAACAATAAATTATTAATTATGGAAGAACGAGGGTGAAGGAAATGACAAAGGTGTCCCCCAAATTAATAAAATTGATGAGAGAAGGGCGCTAAGAAGACCCAAAAACAGCTGTTAACGAAAGGTAAAGACGATCACAATGAATGGTTTTCCACATTAACATCTGTTTTTCCACTGCTCCCAGTATGAAACTCTTGACTTTGTTACATGATAAAATATAAAATAAATTAATTCTCAACCACCCCCAGAGGGGCGTTATCGTCATTTTCCACTAGTTTTGACCGCTAATCGGAAAGCAGGCCGTCCTGCCACCGCAGGCACTCCGACCCACAAAATGGCGAGCCCATCCTTTTGAAAGAACCAAACCAATGTTTCGTTTGGGGTTGCCGACGTAAATATATAATAGAAATTAAAGGGAAAGAGAAACTGAGAGGCAGCTTACGAGGATGCGAGCGGCGAGGGAGTGGGAGGAGAGGGAGATGAGGGCGGCCTCGGCAGCCGAGTGCTCGGCCTGGCGGAGGGTGGAGCAGTAGTTTGGGCTCTCGAAGGTGTCGCCGTTGAAGTTGACGATGGCCTTGAAGCGCGGCGCGTGGTCCGGACCTTCCCTTACGCACGTGTAGGACGGCAGGTTGAAGCAGCTCCTCTGCGCCAGCTCCTGCAGCTGGTTCTTATACATCTCTCCCAGGTTCTCTCTCTCTCTCTCTCTCTCTACGTATATGGGAGTAAACGGGCTAGATGAGTACGATCCCGTTGAAGAAATTCTTCGCAGAACGTATTACCGTGTTGAAAATTTTTCTATAAATTCTGAATTTGGGGAGGGGGCAGGATTTCGGGATTGTATACGACGAAGAAACAATGGAGATGAAGATGATGTATAGAGACGATGGACGAGGGAAGGAAAGTAGAGATCAAGTCAACAGTGAACTCACAAGGCCGGGCCGCGGGGGTGATTGAGTCAGAGAGAGTCTGCATGGACGTGAAGGAGATTCTCTCTGTTCATATCATCTCTGCTCTGAGCTCTCTGCTCTCTGCTCTTTGTTCTCTTCTCTCTCTCGGTGTCTGTGAATTGGAGGTGGCCTTTTTGCCGGTCCCTTTATTATTTCTGCCTTTTCTCTCTCAAACAATATCCACAGTGTTTAATGAAGTGATAATAATAATTATTATTAACTTGATAATTATAAGCCAATAACTTATAATAATTATTTTTCCTATAAAAGAAACGCAAAATAGATAAACTGAACATTTTTTTCCATCCACAAGTCCATTTGAATATCAATAATGGCGTATGATAAATTATTTAACTATGGTTAATCAAATGTTTTTCATTTGATTAAAGCCTTCAATTTCTTAATGGTTCAGTATTACTTACAAAATTAGAGGGCAAGTAAATTCTACTTAGAAGTTCTAATAAAAATAATTAAGGCATTATGTTTTTTGTAAATAATTTAAAAATTATTTTAATCTTGTATTATTAATCAATGCAATTTTTTTTTTTTATTTTTAATCTTTCAAATGATCCCTTGATTTGTGCTACGGCCGACAAAGTGAACATATCTTAAAGGTTCAACATTAGAAATAGAAAATTAGTAAAATAGAAACAAATGAAATGTTGAATTTGAGAAGAAAACAAGCAGAAGTGGAAAAGTTTGGAATAAAGACGTATCCAACTTGGATTTGTGGCTGAATACTCACTTTTCCAACTTAGCAGGAAAGTATATATTTATTAATTATTTAACAATATTCATTTGCTTTTCACAAAATAACAACATAATGATATATATAAATAATAAACCAAAGTTAGTTTTTGCTATTTTCTCGATTCATTTGGAGGAATAGAGTTAGGAATGGAACTATGTAATTATAAGGTGCATTGATTATGTGCTTATTAATTGTCTGTCCTTTTTGGCCTTGATGTGTGATCTGTCATCTATACCATGCACTAAATAAATAAATAAAATTTAATTGCATAGTGCGTAATTATTTAAATACACTTAATTCTTTATATAATATATGTTTATTATACTTAATTAATTTTTTATTTATTTCATTTATTTTCTAAATTTAATTCATTCCATCGTTTCTTAACTTATATTTTTTAATTTTATTTTTATTATAATTTGTTACAATAAATAAAATATTATATTTATAAAAAAATTTCACTGCATTAAGTTTGCCACTGTGACTAATTACTATTATTTAATTGAACGTGTTAGAAATGTCGCACTTAATATATTGTATATGGAGTGTATGAACTCATAATATATGTACCGACATATTTTAATCGAATTCAAATTTAAAAATTTTTTTTATCTTTTTTAATTAACTAATAATTTTTGAATTATTATATAAGTTCACAATTAAATCAATACTTATTTTTATAATTTTTATATTCACATTTATTTTTTATTACTTTATAAAATTATATATTACTATAATATTTAATTATTATTATATATTAAATATATATAAATAATTTTTCTACCAATTTAAATCTTACAAACCAAACATAATTTTCAGCCCATTCAAATCATGTTAATTTTCCTCTCACATCCTGATTTAGAAACGAGCATGGCCACTGCATGGGGCACATATTCTATGCTCTTGATATGCAAAAATATATTAATAAAATAAACGTATTAGGATGGGAGGAAATTTACGTGGATTGGGGTTAAAAGTTATATTTAGTTTATAAAATTTAGATGAGTGAAAAAATTATATATATATATATATATATATATATATAATAGTAATTAAATGATGTGATAGTATACAAGTTTATAAGATTATAAAAAATGAATGTAAATAGAAAAATTATAAAAATAGGTATTGATTTGATTGTGAATAGGTATAATAATTAAAAAATTATTAGTTAGTTAAAAAAATAAAAGAGTGAAAATTTTAATTTGAATTTGAATAAATTTTGTATAGTAATATATTTAATTTATAAAATTTTTAAGTTGAGATAAATAGTTGAGGAAATAGAAGCAAACAAAGCTTGTATCTCCCTCACCTTGCTTAAACTCTAAGGCTATGTTTGGGAGAGGGGTTTTTTTTTTGATACAATATTTTGTAAGAGTTGTGTTAAAATGAGTAGTATGTTTAGAATTAATGTTTTAGTGAAATGAACAATATAATTTATTTAAATATGTGCATAACATATATAATAACGATTGAATGATGTGATATTTTATAAGAATAATGATTATGTTTTAGAGTATAAATAAAAATAAATGTGAATATATGTGTAATATATATATATATATATTTATGTATATAGGTATTGATTTGATTGTGAATAAATGTAATGAATGAAAAATAATTAGTTAGTTATATATATCAAAAAGAAAAATTTTAAATTTAAATTTAAATGAAAATATTATTAAAAGATATATTAGATGGTGTGAAGTTTGAAAGAGTGTTTTGGAGTTGAAACTTAGCTTCCAAAGATAACCTAATAAACAAATCGAATTATTAGTTGTTGTAAAAAAAAAAAAAAACACTTATGAGAAAATAGCTAATAATTCTTTAGTTTATTAGACAAAAGAAGTCACTCCGATATAGAACTATATCATGGCAAAGGAAGTTCGTAAGTTTGTTAATTAATTAAAAAGAAAATCATGAAGGGATGAGACATGCATACATACATATCTATATTTATACAATATTACAAGGCACATTCAAGGGTGTGCATATATTTATGTAAAGTATCCTATTTTATTAGTTGTAAACAATTATAAAAAGTATAATACTAATTTAAAAATTAGAGTGTGTAATTTCTTTTAAATGACGGAAAGATTGAATTGAAAGTTATAAAAAAAATATAAGGAAAAAATCGAGTTATATCAAAATAAAATCAAGAAAAATTAAAAAATTTTCAAATAACGGTATTACACTAATCAACATTACATAATTAAAATAATGTCTCTTCTCTTAATATATAGTATAGAATATGAAATAGAAAAGAATTAAAGAATTAAAAATAAAAAATATAATAAATCAAAACCAACAAGTGGATGATATAAGTGAATATTAGGACAATATAAAAATTGTAATATGTGAAGAGCTAAGAGTATTCAAATAATATTATACCATGAAACCAAATTTTCTTACAAAATTTTTAATATATAGTGCATATTGGGAATTCATAACATTACCCTTAATTAATAAAATTTACGCCATTACCCATAATTAAAATGACCAATCATACACATTTATAATTGCTAGCATTCCATTATTTCTATACTATGTATGTACTATATGATTATTGGAATATAACTTTTTATTTCACAATTTGAAATCACTCAATTACCCCTACTTTAAATTCATTTATTTTTCTATCATATTATTTCTTTCTTTCTTTTTAAATTCTTACTTTATATGTGTTCTCTTTCAAATTTTATCTTTTCAAATTATTTCTTATTACTCTTTATTTTCTTATTTTACACATGTCATACCTTTAATTCTAAATAGATACATTTCTATATTTAAAATACAATAAATTTGTATGAACACAGAATGTACAATTTTACTAATTGTACATTAAGAATATAGGTATTTACTTTCTTCCCCTCAAATTTTACTTAGTTCATTATTTTCCTTTAGTTTTAACTTGTTGTATTTTTGATCTACTTTATCAAATTTGATTTCTTTCTTTTTAAAATTTCTTTCTTTTTGTTTTATTTTATTAGTGACAAAATTTATACTTGAAATCTTTATTAATTTATTTATGTAATTATACACATGAATCAAATGTGTGTATACATATATTTATACAGTATTATTAAGTTAGTAAGGCTTTTTGATTGCATAAAATAAAATTGCATAATTATCCTTATTCAATCATTTTCTTTTTATCTCTTCTGTTTACTTTCCATTTTAATTTATATTTTCTCTCAAAATTTCTTCTCCTTTTAAATTCTTTTGATCTTTCTTATTTTTTATTGTTCATATTTTTATACTTATAATTTTTAAATTTATTTATATTATTCAAATCATGTAATTTTATGATTTATAAATAAATTTATACACATATAGCACATAACTTTTTCTGGTATACACAATGTTTTCAAAATCAAACCAATTATCAAACTAGATAACTAACTAAGTTATTGGATCATCGGTCCAACTAATTTAACCGTTGGTTATCTCAAATTATATATAATATTATTTATACACGTATAATAGTGTTAAAATAATGTTATAAAATTAATTCATGTCCATCAATTAATATATCACATTACAAGTTTTATATATAATAAAAAAATTAATAATTCAATCAAAATAAGAATATTACAAAAATATAAAAGAAACTAAATTAAATTCAAAGTAAGACATAAATATAGAAAAAATAGTGTTGGAAAATAAAAACAACACAATTAACTAAAAAAATTTTCATTTCAAGATGCCATATGTGATAACTAAATTTTTAATGACTTTATTAGAAAAATATACTCATAAAAATCATAAAATAAGTACAAGTAAAAAAATAGATATTGCAAATTTTATATAATAATAAATTATTTAGGAGTTAAAAATGCAATTATAAGAAGATATTACAGTATTTTATTTATTTATATTTATTTAAAAGGCATATTTATACTTTAAAATTTTTTATCAATAAAAAGTAGCAAAACCAATTTTTTATCCAATTTTACCGATTCAACCCAATTTTAAGCAGTTCACATCGGTTTAAACCATTATTTAAACGATAGCTGATTTTTTGGGTGTGATCGAATTGAAAAATCAGTCGATTTCCAATCGAACTAGCCAATTCAGGCCACTTTTAGAAATATTGGGTAAGCATGTATTTATCAATGTTTTTAAAACATGATCAGTCATTTATCTAGAGATCTAATTGAATCATTGGTCCGACTAGTTCAATCGGTTATTTTAAATTATAGATAAAATTATATATACACATATAATAATATTAAGTAAATTTTATAAAATAAATTTAAGTTCATTCATTAATATGTTTAATGTTAAGTTTTAAATGCAAAATTAAAAATTTAATAATTCAGAAGGATTAAAATATTTTTACAAAAACATAAAAGAAACTAAATTAAATTTAAAGCAAAGTATAATTATTGAAAAATTAGTTTTGTAAAAGAAAAATAAACAATTAATATGACAAACTAATTTCAAGATGCAATATTTATTTTTTTTGAAAAAACTCATTTAAAATAATATATAGATAAAAATAATTAAACAGATAAAAGTTAAAATGAAAAAAAGGTGGTAAAAATTATATATTAATAATTTACTTAGGGTGAAAATGATAGAAATCAAAAGCAAACCAAAAAAACATTTTCATTCATTCATTTTTTTAAAAATGTAAAATTTTCTAATTTTTAAAATTTTTTATCCATAAAAATATTAAAATTTACTTTTGACTTGTCCATGATCGGTTTTCACTAGTTGAACCGGGGTATAGACCAGTTCTCATCGGGCCGAATGATGCCAGGTTATATGCAATAATCGGATCAGAAAACCGACTGGTTCTTGATGGAATTAGTTGGTTGGGTCCGATTTTAAAAACTATGATATTTATATATAGGTAAGATGAGTGGTACCCTAGAACTTAAGATTCTACGACTCCAATTATGAGTTCGCACGTGGACATTAATCACCTCAATTTAATCGTAATTTGTGGCCTGTCGTCCGAAACATGGCATTAGTCGTTTGCTCTCATTTTCTTTTGTTATTTTATTTTATTTTGGTAACAAATTGAATTAGGTTTTACTGAATGAAATGGGCATCTATAAACAAGCTCTTTGGCTATATTTGGGAGAGGGTTTTTGTTAGAAATGATATTTAGTAAAAATTATGTTGAGATGTCTAATATATTTGAAAGAAATATTTTTATGAGATAGATAATATATGTTTTTTGAATATATTTATAGAATATATAATAATGATTGAATAATATAATAATATATATATAAATAATAATTATATTTTAGAATAAAAATAAAAATAAATATAAATACATGTACAATATATACAAATATTAATTTAATTATTAATAAATATAATAATTAAAAATAATTAATTAATTATATATAAAAAAAATAAAAATTTTAAATTTAAATTTTGAAGTATATTTTATATTAAATCGTATATTAGAGAATATGATATTTGAAATACAAATTGAGTTCCCAACATAATTCTAGTCACAATGTCAAAGCAAAGACGCGTTGGTGAGGGACACAAGTCGTGGCAAACTTTTATAGTGAGGTTAATGAATACGACGAATCCACATTTTTCTAGGCTCTTTCCACTCAAAAGTCGTAAATCAACGTCTAACGCAGTAATGCACAAAACCTTTTAAAAGTATGCTATCCACTTCCGGTGTTTATTTTCATGTAATCCCTAAGTCTTGTAGAAGAAGCTAAAATTTCAACTTACGCCATTAAAAATTTAGTTAAAAGAAGACCGACAAATGGTTTCGCGATCCCAAAAACCAACTTTTATCATATCTCCCAACTTTGACCTTCAAATGCCCCCTCTAAAACGCCCCACAAAGGACTCATATAATAATTTTATAATACGACTAAAAAAGGACTTAATTACAAAGCAAGGACAAGGAAACTGTAACATTGACTTTTAAATACATGTGTATGAATTTATAGAATTGGTAATACTCAAAACTAAACAAAAATCTAACAACTTGTTTGTGGGAGACAAGTTGCTTGCCTCAACAAGCATCGTAGCGGAGAGTTCATATTTCAAATCCAGAAATAGAAATTCTCATCTGGTTTTTATTATCAAGAAAAGTAATAGTTAATTAATCAATCTTATTGGCACTGAGTACAGAAACAAACAGATGATTTATATACGTGCTGACGACATGATCTGGAAATTTAAATGCTACAATTATGTGCCATATAATGTGAGCTTAAGTCAAGTCGAATACAAGCATGCACAGATAAGGCCCATCAAAAAAATTAGGCAAAATTTTATACGGGAGGCAAAACTGCAGTGGCAATTAGGACAAAAACACTAGAATACTAATAATTAGTGGGAATCACCACGAAAATGGACTTGCTCCCAACAAGAATATCTCGTTTTCTACATCTTTCACCCACTGACAAACCCGATTGCATATTTTTATAGCAAGAGCCTGCAAAAATAGGGTTACCGTGCTGAGCAAAGATGAAAATATGAAGTGCAAAGAAAGTTCACAATTTCTAACAAGTATAATGGTCACTTTGAACTTTCATGAGGCCCCTTTCAGATGTTTTTCAACTGTTCTTGATGAACAAAAGAAATTACTTGAGATAAAAACTACTCTCTCAAAAGGGATACCATGCATACAACATACAACATACAAGTAAGAGTAGCACAGAATGACCATGCGTGAAGCAGTGACAGCGACAGCCAAAAGTTCTCTGTCAAAACATCTCTGGAATGGCAAAGAGGATGGAATCATGCAAAGCATTCCAAATTCAAAGAACCAATCATAGCCCCTAATCTTTCATAGCTACATTACTTATCATGCATGAGGCAGAAGACGAACATATTGATAGATTGCCAAATGTATCAGTCATGAACCCATAGGTAATATACAAGGCACACCATCTTAATCTAAACCACCCAATATATATCAATTTGTTTCTTGAGTGAAGTTCAACTTCTACAATTTTCCTGCACTGCAATTTTAGAAAGAGAGTTAACTTATATCAAACCTTGTCTGCAAGAGGATCAAATGCTGCATACAGCTCAAAATCTTGAGTGACCCAGCAGAGTAGTACTGTGATCCAACGAACTAGTTAGAAATTGCAAAACCAGGAAAGCAAACCTATTTATACACAAGTCAATCTACTACACCAAATTAACCAGTAATTAACAACTAAAAACAAATAAATAACTGCAAAGTAAAACTTTAGGCGGAGCAGGGTCCACATTGCCTTCTTTTAATATCAAGAAAATGTCCAGAGGCATTATATGCTGGGTCTCATCTGGTGCTAACAGAAGCACCCTACTGGTTTACATTCAATCAACATAAATAAGACCATCTAAAAACTCCATGCAAGAGAAGCATCTGACAGAGTTAGAAAATTTTACCATAATTCTCATCTCTTCTAAACTGAGTTTTGTGAGGTCCAATTCCTTTCTCATGCATGGATGCATAGAGTCTTTCATACGCCCTATATAATCTGCAAAAATAAAGAATCCACATGTAACGTTCTGGGTTGTCCTTTACGCTGGAGACAGCCATAATATGAAGTTGCTACCAATTTTTTTAGTTACCTTTTTTGCTGTCTCAAGTTGTTAATTGGCGATGAAAATTCAGATGACACGTACTGATCAAGATAAATACTCCTATACATGAAATGCCATAAGCCAGCAGGACCACCAATTCCACCAAATGCTTCCCCAAGCCTCCCAGGGGAATCTGTTCTAGGTCTTGGTTGCCCTAGATGGGAAGACATGGCTCCAGCACGAGAAATAGGGTCAACAGGCAAGTCCTCAATACGCATTCCGCCATCAACCAAGGATCTTTGAACTTCACTCAGTATATTGGACTTCAAAAGTACAGTTTCAATTCGAATTCTATAAGATGCACCATGTATTTCCAATTCAGTAAACAGATATGCAGTCTTTAAGGCATAAGCATGAACATTGATTTACCTGCTATCTTTTAAATGATAAAAGGCGTCTGAACTAGTGGTAAGCAACACAAGGTATGTATCCATCTGTCATCAGATTCAATAATTGTTTAACTGGCTAATGAATTAATATAAGAGCATAAAGTAAATTAAATAATCAAAATTTAGGTATCACACCATAAACAAATTCCAGGAATCCCATTAATCTTGCAAAATATAACGCGTATTGGTTCAGATAATTTGCTACATGCGTGCCATTGAATTTTTCTGAAAACAGTTTTTCCAAGTTTAAGTGACTTACATCAAAAAAATGCACATAGGAATATAGAAATGCCATGGAATTGTATCTGGGCAGGCAAATTGGTGAGAAAGATTCAGATGTCCTGCATGAAATTGAAAAGAATATAAGTGAAATTCTTTAACAGTTTGTTTAGAAATAAGAATATTCCTCTATTTTTTGGGTGGAAAAAAGCTAATTCATGCTGTTTCCAACTTTGAAGCATTAAAATTCACATTCTTTGGAGCATGAAAGTAAATAAATGTCACTAATAGTCTCTAAATCAAGGGAAGCTGTATTATGTTCGTAAATGTTGAGGGAAAGGAACATCAGAAGTCCTTGCCCAGAAGCAAGATAATATTTAATGCCCAGGCCTCTGCTGTTAATTAGATTTGTGATCAATGGTCCACAAAAATTCAGACCATGATAATGATCAAGCTAATTAATGGAAGGAATACATCCAATACGAAGGAACTCATGAAAAAGCTTACTGCAGAAGAGAAAATATTAAAAAGCTCTAATAAGGAAATGGTAAGGAAAGATTTGATCTCAATTTTGCTTGTCACATCATGATAGGAGAAAAATGAACCCACAGAAGGTGCCATTGTTCTTTAAAAGATTAGGTCCATCTGGTTATGGCATTTCAAGTTAGTATTTGATGCTCTTCGCCTCATAAATTTAATATTTGAAGTTCATATAGGGTTCAGCCATTGGTTGTTTCTTTTCTTTCTAACAATGCGTCTCCTGTCCTCAAAAGCATAAAAGACCAAAAAAAAGTGATTTTTTTCATTATCCTCCACCAGCTATCTGTTACCTACCAAAATCTAATGTATGGCAAGCATCCACGGTCAGCCATTTAGCAACTCAATGCAAAAGGTATGATCTATCAAGAAATATGCATTCATGAGTGCCTCTCACCTAATTATAAGCACATCTTGTAGCTTAACTGAAGAAAAAGTTGCAACAGGATGAAAAAACGAGTCCAAATAGCTATTTCCAAGTCTTATGTTAAACAACAGAACACTAACAATTTCTCCCTACTCCTATTCCATAACTCTGTCTCTCATGAAAATAATCGAAGTAAAGCACTTTGGACCATAATGATGCTAATACTAAGGAAAGGAAAACAAAACAAAAAAAGAAGCATGTCGTGCAAGCACACTCAATAGACATCCTATATGATGAATGCTTGTACATACTTAGAGCATGGTTCATCAACAGACTAGTCAAGTCTTGTTTCTATGTCTCGGTTGATGAAATAGCAAATAGAAAAGAATGCAAAAGCCAATTCAAGTTACCTAAAAGATTCAGATGACATAATAAAATTGGAGAGTAACAGTATATCGTCTGGGTGAAGAGACGCCTTTTGTGCACCAACAAGACTGACAACCTGTGCAGCATTTCAATTTAAAATGTTAATCACTGATAATTTTATTATTATAAGGTTGGAGGTCGCTTATATGCGGAGCATTCAATTGACAATATTTGGCTAATAGTTCCCGACAATATGTTTTAATTGGTCGTATAAGTAAAACGTACCATTTTGACTGCACTAAACAATCTATGAAAACAAAGCATATATATATATACTAAAGGTTTAAAAGGAAAAACTAGGTAAAAAGCATCAAATCAAAAAATAATATTTTTCATTATCTAACAAATTCTAACACATAAAATCGAAATACACTGTTTTCTTGCCTTTAAAACTCATTAAATCTCATTGGGAAATAACAAAAACAGTATGCATTATGCAACACATTATTTTCATAACCAAATATGCATAGCACAGTAACTCGAACTAATAAACCCAGAAAAAATTTTTTGAACTCCCATCCCAACTATTGCAGCTATTTGGTGTTGTGTAACCTAAAAACTTAAAAATAAAAGCAAAAATCAAATATTTACCTTGTGTTTACACATTAAGAGTGCAAACAGTACTCCTGAACCAGCGACATCCTGCAAGATGGCACCTGCAGCTTGACGTGATACATAAGCAATGGGAAGACATGAATAGGCATGAAGAAAAGTTGCAGGATTCCTACAAACAGAGCAGTAAACAAAATTTAGTTCTGGTAAAGACTTAAGATAACAGAAATGTCAAATGTTAATACGACTCTCTTGTGTCACTAACTGGTGAAGACTCTATATGGGACTAAAAAAGCAATGCAATTCTAGTAAAATTTTAATTTGATAAATTTTTAGTAATGTTTTAAAAAATAGATATATGATAGATAAACAATTTGTTATTGGCTTTAAACTTATGCTTCTAACAATCTTTGCAATTGTATAAATATCTAATAAACATACATGTTAAGCCAAGTGATAAGCCATAAATCTGTTGGATAAAATTTTTATGATGCTTCTCATCTACGCAAAAGTGGAGGCATGATTAGCAATAGACAGCACAATGCACAAGTTTTCAGTTCAGTAACCCACTTTCTTTCTTATCCTTCTTCATTATTAATTCTTATACACTGGAAACTTCAGAATTAGGCTATTTTTTTTCCTTTTCCTAATGATGCTACTGAGAAATTCATCCACTGTGTATATTAAAGTTGCCAAGGAAGCACCAGCCATCACGTTGCTTGGGTATCACATTAATCAAGTGAGAGTGCAAAGTTCAACGAGATTATATAAAAGCAGTAAACCAAAGTAGAAAACAAGGAGAACAGGTTGCCAATTAGAGAAGGCAAAGACTGAACTGAGCATATTCACTACAAATTAACACAAAGCATATAATTATTTAGAGTTAACAATGGAAATCAAGAAGGATATTGTATTGCCTTTAAGGTTACCATATTTAACTCTCTCGCAAGACTACTAATGCCCAACACCATAAAGAGGTGAAACAACTGATGCAACCCTAAATTACTTTAACAGGCTAAAGAGTATAATGAAATACCAACTGAAAGAATGGATCAGAGAGGAGAAGACAGCATCAGTTCCTCCAAGCAGTGATGTCATATCAAATTTTGGATTCTTCTCAAAACACCGATTCACGGATTTTGTTAGGATAAGTATCATCTGCATTCAGATAAAAACTAATAAATGAAGAGGGCACCTTGTATGGAACTGAACATGAAAACAACATTAGGTAGACAATCATAAGCCCATTACAACACAGACATTGATTACTTTCAACAAAACAAAATCAGCTACTATAAATAACCAAATTAAATATGATAGGAATTATTTTGATTAGATGTAATTAAATTAGATGGAAACACATTATATTTGTAAGATTGAGAGTTTCTGATATGACTTGATTCTATTGCTATGTTTCTATTATTATACTTCAAGTCTCACTTATAAAGGGTGAATATTATAATGCATCCACAAGAGAGAGCAATATATTATTTTGCCCTTTAGGATTTGTATACGGAAGTAGGCCACATCATATTCTTGTATTTCATTATCTCTCTTTGCCTTATTAAAATTTCAACATGGTAAAGCAGATTTTAATCCTACATGGCTTTTGCGGCTACCAATGTTTCATTGATACAAATTTGCCCTCAAAGCAATTTGGGAGTTCTGCTTTTTGCCTAAATGAGTAGAGTTTTGGCAGATTTTAGACCTGTTTTGTTACCCTAAAGAACAATTTCAAACTTCTTGCTCTTTGTTTAAGTGAGCAAAGTTTTTGCAGATTACATGCCTGTTTTATTTATCATAACATGAAGTGTATTTTGTGCAGTTGATCTCTCTAATGATTGTTGATTGAAAACATGAAGAGAACTTTATTTTCATTGTTCTAGTTGAACATTCTTTTCAAAATTTCCATTTCAAATTGAGAAGTGACGAAAACCAAGTCCAATACGATAGGAATTTATTTGATTAAATAGATGAAATCATATCATACCTATAAGATTAAGAACATATAATATTATATGATCATATTGACATTTTTCCACTGTTATAATTTTGTCTCACCTATAAATAGGTAATTATTGTAATGCATCTATAGTAGGTTTAATGGTCAAAATCATGTGCTTCATATCATACCTATAAGATTAAAACCATTCAATATTACATGATTATATTAACTTTTTCCTTTGTTATGATTATATGTCTTACCTATAAATAGGTAATTATTTTAATGCATCTATGGGAGAAAGTAATATATGATTTTTCCCTTTAAGCAATGTAGGTTTAATGGTCGAAATCATGAGCTTCATTGTCTTCCTTCACCCTATCAAACTTACGATAACTACATATGGGAAAAACTACCTGACTGTAGAGGAGCTCCAGCTGTCCCCTTAATGATTCATAAGGCTCTTCTGTACAACTTATGCAAACCAAGTAAATAGGTCCTTTCACAAGAAAAACAACCTGAAATACAAGATTCCAAATTAGTTTAACTATGATGAGTGAAAGCCAAAGCCACCACAAACCTTACTGTTAATGCAAAAAAGTTAAACAAATATACTTCTCATCAGGTCATAAATCATCAACAAGCAAACTACCTTTGAACCTTTTAAACACTGTTAAGATATACTGTCCACAAAATTGAATAGCATCTAACCAGCTTAGCCAAGTATTGCATCAGCCAAAATGCTGTATCTTAATAAGATGCAATGAATTATTGTTTGACTTATTTAGAAACACATTTCTAAAATTGTCCTAGTTCATGACATTTCACTGACATCCCAAAAAAATCTTCAAGAAGTGTTTTGTTAGAGACTTAGAGTCTGGCCAACTTAAGGATTTCCTTGGTACCAAGAACTAATTTTTGGAATAACATATTCTTTTGTTTCAGATAGTGCAGTCTGGCTAATACAATCATACATAACTACGTGTGCATACAAAGGTTGTAAAAGCTGGCATGTTTGGTTTGAGATTTTGTCGGGAGCTAAAAATGATGGAGATTTTATTGGAGATGAAAATTATGTGTGGTAGTAAAGTTTTGACAGAATGAAATTTTTGATTTGTTTGAATTTTTCTAGTTATATAAATATAAATTATCATAATAATCGGATGTGTTATAGCATATAAGAATAATGAATAATTTTTAAGGTGCAAATATATAAATTTGAGTGTGTGTATGTGTAAGTATTGATTCGATTATAAATAGGTGTAATGATTATATTTTGAATATTTATACATGCATATATATATATATATATAAGAATAATTAGCATTTGAAATTTCAATGAAATTTTTTTTGACTTGTGTGTTTAAATTGATTAAATTTTCACAGAAGAAACCATAGAAATCTTGAAACAAACATAGTTTATTTATTCTCCTAATTTAGAAACCTATCACTTAGTAGCTCCAAAATGTTTTAGAAGCAACAATAAAACAAACAGCATTGAGAAAGAAGCTCCAATGCAACTTTACAGATAGCTTGCAAATTCAACAAGAAGGTGATACACTAACCTGATGTTTACCAGCCCTCACCAATTTGACTCTATCTCCCCTGAGAAATTATCATTCGACCAACAAAGGACATTCAATCAACAATCCAATAAACAACAAAAGAAAACAAGATAGCGGCTGAAAGCAACACACCCATTTTCAACAAAGGAAATGATAGCTTGTAAAGTCGCAGAGAATCCGGCTAGCTTGTGTTCATCGCCATATCTACAAAGTTGATAGAAAAATCAGAAAAGATATTATCAACCATATATAGTTTGAACAAATAAAGTAGCATGGAAAATAAGGATAATTATTATGTTCACACCATTAGTAAAGGATACTAAGTTTAGTTTCATATAGAGCACACACAAAATTGACATAAATGACAAACCTTGAATATATGGGTTTTCCAGAGTGACTCAAAATAAAGAAGTGTTTCTTCCTTTTCCTCCAAGAAACTGAAGCATCATCCTGAGTTCATTATTTAACCAAACAACATATAAGGATAGGTATCTCAGAATACAGACTGAACTATCAAAATGGCAAGTCAATACTATTAGCTTATCCAGTCAAAAACACATAGCTGAAACTTATGTCATCCTACATTACAAAACAAATCAGCACGGCATTTTCTTTCACATCATCACTCCAAACTAGAAACCCGTAATTAAGGAGGAACGTGGAAAAATGCAAAGAGTTTTATCCAGCTAACCTCATCAGCATGGCGTTTTCCGGAAACCCAATGTTCATGGGATCCCAAAACGCCATCACTTTTGACCTCTCGGATCTCGTTATCATCTTCATTATCATCATTGATTTCATCGCCACCACTTGTGCTCCCCATCTCACCAGCATATCCACTGCTGCTCGGACTCAACGGTCGCTCAATTTCATCTGCCTCCGAAGTATTCCTCCACACAAAGGAAGAGCTCTCTTTGATCACCGAAGACTCAGCCTTCGAACTACTCTCAACATGCTCATCCTCGACGGAATCAATTGCTCCTTCCGCTCCAATTTCCTCATTTAAAGATCCATTTGTGATTTCCAACTGCTCCGCCGACCGTCGTTCTTCTTCTTCTTCCGCTTCCTCTTTTTCGTCAAGCGTCGCCCTCGGGGAACGGGATGACATTGAAATTGAAGCCAACTGACTCTCAATGGCGTCGAGAGATTGGTCGATCGAACCCGGATTCGGGTTCAAATTAGGGTTTCTGCCATCGCTATCGGAAGAGGAACTGGAGGATGAACAATTCGAATCGGACAGCATTGTTTATCACGAAGCAAAACTAAATCCCCAAACAGAAAGTTAGATTTGAGGGTAGCTCAGAAATTAACAACCAAACCCCGAGAAGAATCCATGGAAGTTTACTGAAAGAGAGACAACATACAACACGACGACGTATGTGTTGTTGACTAGTAGGTGACAGGCCTGTGGATTAGGTAGTGAGACGGTACAATTACACTAATGGGCCTAAGTGGATATTTTATTGGGCTTCCAGGTTTCGTTGATGTGCAGTTTGAAATTGGGCTTGTGTTCTCGACAGTGGCCCAGATTCAAAATGTTATATCCGGCTCGGATGAGGATGTCGGGATGTTGTCGACGGATTAAAAGTGGTCCGAATCTCAGAACTTAGAATTCTGAAACATCTGTAGCGATTATGTGGACGTGAAAATACTTTTACTAAATAATTGAAGTTGAGATTTTAAAATATTGCTTAGATTTTTAAAAATCTAATTAATTGAATATTACTTAGAATTAAATAAATTATGTTCGGTTTTTTGAAGAAATTGCATGTGAATATGCATAAATGAGGTTTAACACACCAATTGTTGCATTTATAGATTAAATAAATCAAATCAATTTGTGCTCCATTTTTGCTTTCATGTGAACAAATATGGCACGATCACGGATGGAGAAAAGATTTAATTTTACTTAAAAAATTCAGGAAAAAAATGAAGATAATAAGTAATAACATTTTATACAAATTTTTTATATAATAAGAATGCAACAATAAATAGAGTATAATCATAGCAAAATTGATAAAAAATAATAACAATATAAACAAGTAGAGATGTCAAAATTAGATGAAAATTCTAAATTTATTTAGCAATGCAATCATCTTCCTTTTCATCAAATACTATATCACCAAAGCATAATCTTCCTTAGGAAATGGAAGTCGTTGCATCAAAATTAAAAATTAGTCACATATGAAAGAAATAAAGGCACGTTAGAAAAGTTGTGCTATGTGAAATTAAAAACTTTTATTCATCACTTACTCCATTCTACAGACAAATATAAATTTAATATTTTTTAATCTTTGTTTAATGTGATGAAATTGGTTTTGTAACATTTTATCACCTTTAATTGTTCAAAATATTAATTTTGTGACAAAATTTTATCACAATTTATATGTATGTTTTTTTTTTTGAAAATAAATCATTTTTATTTTTAGTTGAGTAATTAAAGCATTACTAAATTGATTAATTTCTAAATTAGACAAATATAAAATTTATTCAAAGTAAAAGAGTATATATTTATATATAATTATTTATATAATTTTAGATCAATACGGTGGATGGGGCAAAGGCATGTTCCCCATCCTCGCCCCATTTTAAGGCAAAGGGACCTCGCACCCACTTTGCTCCAACTCATAATACGTACGTTCCCAATTAACTTCACCAACCCTACACCCACCCCACCAATCCTCATCCTCAATTCTTTAAATAAGACTTGTCAAAATCATGTTAACCTTGTATAATCACTATAATCATCATGATATACATGAAGTTTCAATTTTTCTCTTAATCATGGTATTAATATTAAATAAATTTCAATCTTCTTTTATTATTGTGATTCAATTTGTTCTATACAAAACAATGCTCTACAATCACTTTCCCTTAACTGTCGTGTCATCTTAAGTTTTTTTTTTTTTTATTATTATTACTCTTAGAGTACATTTTCACCTCATTTTGTTCAATTTTTTTTTAAAATTTATTATTGAAAATCTCATTGTCGCCACTAACTGAAGCTTGGATATCTCATCCTACCACCATCACTTCGGATGACATTAATTATATAATTAGGATGTCTGCAATGAGAGAGTTTCTTAAAGGATCCAAAATATGAAGGGTTATTGATGGAGACTTCACTAAACTTGCTAAAACAGCTGGACAGTTTGAATCACAAAATCATCTCCTGACTAATTAATACCTCCAATCTATCTATTCACTCTCTTTTAAATAACTTTGATATTGCTTAATAAGCTTGAGATTTTCTGACAGAACAATACAGTATGGCTAATTAGCTCGTCGAAACCAAATTATTATGTAAATTCAAAATCTTTCACAATCACAAGGCCAATCAATTTGATTCTTCTCATTCCCAAAAAAATAAGTTATGGGAACAATAACTTGAATGAACATGCTCTGAAGTTGCTGAGTTCACCATTAAATATAGAGACAAAAATGTGACTCATTTAGTTTCTTATGCCCATGTGATACTTTTGAGCATAAGAGTCAGCCCACTGCTTTAGTACAACCTAAAGCACCTGAGAATGGGAAATTTGTTTTGCCATATTTTGTTAGAGATGGAAATTTTTATTTGTAATATAAATTTTAAGAACAATGCAAAAGTAAGAAAGGAAAATAGAGCAAATCACATTTATTTAATGTTTTTGGGTCGGACTGGATGGTCCATCCAGTCCCATATGAATTGGTCAATGATCCAGTCCATTTGTAGTATAGAAGTCTGTGGCATAATAGTTGGGGCTAACTAACTCTATAGAATTACAGACATTTGCCTGGGCTTAATATGAAGAAAATAAGGTTTCTGGGTTTTTGAGATTCAGGTTAGCTGCAAAGCATTCTTAAATTCTGCCAATTCTCTCACAAGTGAGGCACATGAGAACCAGAGACTAAACCATGAAGGCGATGATAGTCACAATGAAGAGAAGGGAAAAAATTAATAAAAGAAAATTAATGAAAAATAGAGGGAAAAGAAGGACGAAAAGACGATAATTCAAATTACAGGTAGAAAATCGTGTTTAAAAAAGAAGGAAAGAAACAAAAAATAGAGAAAGTTGACCAGAGAGGAACGGATTAGAAGAGGGAGAGAGTGAGTAAACAAGGAAAGAAGAAATATGAGAAAAATTCAATTGAAAAAATTATGAAAATATGGATTTATTTAAATTAAATTTTAATGAAAACATTTAAAAACTAAATTTTCATACTATAACTTTTGAAAACAATTTAACAGGTGGAATTAGTGATCAAATGACTTAGTAAATTTTCTAGCTGCATTGTCAGCCTAGTTTAAAAAAATATTTTTTTTTATTGGATTATAAATTTCCAATTGAAAAAAGAAAAAAACTTACCCCACCAACCAAATTTAATTTTACTTTCATTATCATGCACAGCCATCGACACAGCCATTTAACATGGGGCAACGGCAACAACTGCACCTCTTCCATGTCCTATTAATTAATTCTTTTTTTTTTTTTTTTAATGCAATGTATGGTTGCTTATTTGGATGAACGTTGAAAATAATAAAAAAATTGTAGAGAATGAAAATTATGTTTAGTAGTCGAATTTTAATGATAATAAAAATTTTAAATTTATTTGAATTTGAGTATTTTTACACATACATATATATAGTACACATTACTAATTAGATTGTGTGATGATAAACAGGATTTACAAGGTATTGTTAACTCTAAAGCTGTCCTCTAAAGAAGCCTACGCAATCAAAGAGGATCGTATGCTGCATTCCTGTGGCCCTACGGACTGAGAAGTCGATAAATACTCTGTTGACTAATCATAAAGCATCCAAAGATTCATTTTTATTTTTATTTTTTTTATTTGTATTTTTAATTTTTATTGGGTATGATAGGTTAGAAATAATTCAACGCAAAGTGTTTTTCTTGTTTTTTGGTTAAATTTTGTTGATGCAATATTTTTATTTATATGTCAATAGATAACCCTAATCATTCTATATTAAGTTTCATACATCGCCCATTACTCATCTACAATGCACTCACAAAAATGTTGTAAGATTATATGGAAACAATTCGAATGATAATCCAAATAGTAATTTATATAATTTGAAACTTAATTTTGAATGATCCTAATTATTATAAGTGTCTTAAGTTTTTCAGTGCTTCAACATCTTCTTAATGTCAAAATTAATTTTAAGATAACAAAACTTGTAAAAATATGCATTAAGTGGTTTTGAAAGGTTACCTAGTTATACAATCTCTTTGGAAAAATATCATTAACCCATAGAGTCTTCAACTCTAGAAAAGAATATGAATATTTTTCTTGCCATATATTTGTTACTAGAAAATTATTCACGTTTCAGCTGACTCAAAAATGTTTTTTGATTTTAATTTATTATTCATTTTACATAGTATTTTGTATGAAACATATTAGTAAGTGTACATATAATTTCTGTTTGATAATTAATATAATTAAGTACTACACGTATATTGACTGTATTTTATTTAAGAATATCCGTTTAAAAGAATACTTGCAATTTTACTTTCATTTTTTGTTTGATAATTTTACTGTATTTTACACGTATATAGTCCAAATTATCCATAAAATCCTCTTTTATGCATAAATTTCTTATCATCAATAAGTAATGTCAATAAATTGAATTAAAAATAAATATAAAACAACAAAGTATTTCTTTTAAAAAATTGTAAAATAAAAAATAACCAAAACATATTTCATTTAATCAAAATTTAATTTAATTAATTAAGTTTATTTAGAAGTTATTTATGGCAAGAAAAATTAAATAATATGTAATATGTTTGATATTATCAATTTTTATATTTAACATGATATCACTGTATACGATTCAATCAAATAATATTTCATTATACAATAAAAAAAATAATTGTGGCATACAAGATTTTTAATGATTTTAATTTATGAAGTATTTAGATTGTATTGATCTTCAAAAATATTAGTACATATACATATAATTTTTTATAGGTATAATTATGTAATATGTATATATGTATATTGCGTTTATTTTAGTATAATGCATACTAATATTTTTAAAATTGTTTTATTCTTTAATATGCTCTTTTACAAATAATCAGTAAATCTTATTGTTGTTTGACACATTTTCTTAGTATATTTTACAGGATTGACTCCAATAGCTTGTGTGCGTTGACGTATACTATGCTAAGGACGTGATTACCATTCCACCTTAGCACTTTACTTTTACGAAATAAATTGGATTATATTTTAATTTGAAATTTAATATATTCTTACAAAGTCTGTAAAATGAGATACTAGTTTGTTCGATGTGTATACTGTTTTTGTTAAATTTGAGTTAAGCTTTGACTTAAACAATCACAATACATACACACACACACACACATATATATATGAATTAAAATTGAAAAGAATTTTATATAAATTTTCATAAAAAATATGTTTTATCTGAGTTTCAAGGATGGAAGTGAATCAACCTAACTTGAAAGATTTGAAAACTTGGGAGATACGGTAATCGTCCTTCTCCGTAATTATTGAAGTTTTAGAGAAGATGAAAGCCATTCCTAAAGTGGCTGGGTTTTGACAAAATCAAATCAAATTATCGCATGCAAGGAAAGACGTGGAACCTTAAAAAAAATAGTAATGGATTAGCGGGTACGATATACCATTGTTCATTTAAATTAGTGCACTGTTTTGACTTGGGTGGTGTGGGGGCACCACTGACGTAAGAGATGGTTGTCAAACTACTTAAATATATTGCATGTTCTTATATTTCTTTGTATCTCATATTTTATGTACATAATCGTGTTACAATATCGATTTAAAAACTATGTAGCGAAATCACAATGTACCTATACTAAATATGATTTTGAACTACAACATATAGTCTAATCATACTTACAAGTAGCAATAGAGCCACATAACCTTTTTTGGACTTGGTTTGCAAAGCAGGTCAGATCTTATGATCATGAGTGTTAAGGAATGTGTTTTAATTGCACAACCCTTGTGGCTCAATGGAACCAATTATTCATATTGAAAAGTTTAAATGAAAGCTTTCATCAAATTCTTTGATGACAAGGCTTGAAATTCTATCATTAATGGGTTGAGTGTACCAATTACAAAAGTGGAAGGCATGGACATTGTCGAGAGCATGAAGGACTGAATGGCTGATAAGGAAAACACAACCCTTGGAAACTCGAAGGCAATCAATGCCATATACACTAGAGTGAATAAGGAGCAATTTATATTGATTTCCACTCACAAAAATGCAAACAAAACAAGAGATATCCTTTGGAATATATACAAAGGTATGAGCAATGTCCGAAGCTTTAAACTTTAAATGCTTACTTCATAATTCAAAAATTTGAAGATGGGCGTGGATGAGACAATCTCCATCTTCAATACAAAACTTCGAGACATGACTAACAAAGCGTACTTAAAGGCAAACTAAGTCCGAAAGACATTACATTCACTCCTTAAACATGTTTCTTTGCAAAGTGGTGATCACTGAGGAGGCTTGGGACATCAAGAAAATGAGATTTGAAGAATTCATGGCCAAATTACATAGATTTAAAATGAACATGGTTCAAGCAACAAATGAGAAGGAGATAGTCAGTATTCCTTTTACATTATCTGTAATTTCATAAAGCACGGGCTTGACGGTTGAAAAGTTAGCAAACTGATAGAGACAGGCTAAAAGTAATCACAGCAAACCTTGATTTTCAAATAGGAGACGCTTCTTTCTCATACTTAGTTGAGCTTTCACAAAACGCAATTTAAGATGTATTCCAAATAATTCACGAGGATGCACGTGAATAATGGTTGTGCAGGACAATGTCTAATACTTTAAATGCTTGCAATGGTGCCGAAATCCCGGATTCCAGTACGAATTTTACCTTCATTTTTTTTGGTTTAATATTCTGGCTCAAAATTAGAAATCTAGTTTTCTGTAATAGAACTAAAGTTTAAAAACCACACCGTGTGAGACATTTTTTTAAAATGATTAAAAGAAAAGTAGGATATTTTATTAAACAAACCCGTTACAGGCCAATCTTGTGGCAGCAGCATCGGCCACATTGGTCGCACTGGATCCAGGATTGACAAGAGATGCCCTAGAATTCAAAGCAAGTCCCTTAATTTCCAAGTGGTTCTTTTGAGATTGTAAGGCATTCTTTCTTTCATTTTCTTTAGATCAAATCAACAGAAATTCATCAATCAATCCGCAATAGTGCTTCCTAAATTGAAAACCCATCAAAACTCTTCAAGTGGCACATTTGGTGGTGGCTTTTTTGGCAGTGATTGGTGTTATGACTGATAGCAACATAAAAATGGACGCTTAACGGATGCTGGCCATGACGGGCGATTTTGGAATAAATGGGTGAAAGGTTTGGTGTAATAAGGGAAAAAATGGAGAAAAAATTTTAGACTAATTGGGTAAAAAAAATATGGAGGATTAAGGGAGAGAAAGGATGGATACGTGAGCGCCGAGTTTGCTTTGAAAAAATAAAATAAAATCGAAGTCATTGGAAAAATGAGCTCAATTTTCTACACCATCAACCATCTATGTACGTATATTGACCTAAACGATTTCTACAAGTTATCGTTATAATGCATATATGAATTTCCGTTATCATTATTTTTTTTTGTTATTCAGAACATTTTATATATAATTTTTTTTATAAGTTTTAAATTCAACAAACTAAAATATTTTCTTTAGTAATTTAAAGTATGGGAGTGAAAGATATCAAACATAAGTGTAGTGATTAGTATTTGGGAATACTAGATTGATTTCTACCATCTTATATAATATTAAACAAAAATTTAGACTATCTGTTCATTATGTATCAATTATGAATTGTCCAAATCGAAAGTTTTAATTAAATCAGTAATATTAATTAGTTTGTAGGTATTAAATTTTATATCTAAATAATTGTGGTTATATCTAAGTAGTAGTCGGTTTAATTGAAACTAACTTTTTATTGATCTAATATTTAGTCCAATCCACTGTGCCTAAGTTCAGTGGTAAACGGCAAACAAAAGTGGATAGCCAACTAATTCGCTGCATTTATAGCAATTGTTCAATCATGGAGCATATTTGTAAGTAAAGATTTTTATTCATGATTTTATTTAAATAATAAATTGATATATTGTTTATAAACATTTTTTTAGTTTGCATAAATTTGATTAATTCTTTGTATTTAATTTACATTTAACCAAATAAACATGCAAAATGATGTTACTTTTTTATTCAATATATATATATATATGTATGTATATCTTTGTATATATTATACACAATTATGCAAACATTTATTGTTTTATTAAATACAATTGTTAATTTTATTGCAATTTTAATTATTAAATATACTTATAGATAAACTATTTGTAGACACATTAAAATTTAATGCCCAATTAAATAATGCAACGTGAAAAAAATGACATTAAAGATATTACTTAAACCAATTTTTTATTTAAAAATTTAAATAAATACAATTTCTAAAATAAATAAATAATTAATTAATACTTTTATCGGCCAATCAAATGGCAGTGAGTGGCAGAATCCTACTAGAAGTTTAAAGAATGAAGACTCTAAGTGACAGAATCCTGCTAGAAGTCCAAATAATGAAAATTCTATTGAGTTGTTGAGTAAAGTACAAACTCTGACGGTCAATAAAATCACGCCACGTCAGCAATCTAATGCAGCCACTCTATCTCTCCTACAACTATAAATATGGGCCAAACCCCATAAAAAGAATAGAAGTTAAAAGTAAAACAGCTGAAAATTTGAAACTCTCCAAATTCTCTCTGGAATTCCCAAGAACATTTAAAGTGTTCTTCGTCAAATTCAAACAAGTTCACCGTATTCTTCCCCTAATTTAAGGAGTTCACCGTATTCTTCTCCAAATTTAAGAAGTTCATCGTGTTCTTCACCAAGTTTAAAGAAGTTCGTCACCTAAATTCAAAGTCGTTCTTCATCAAAGTCCTTAAATTCAGCATTTGATCCAAAATCGTAGTGCTAAACCTAAAAATCAGCGTTGCTGAAAAACTAACAACCCCTAAAGAAGATTAAACACAAGTCTTTTCTTTGAAGATTGTTTGAGCTTCAAGTCAAGCATTCTCGAAGGAAGAATCAAAGGACTAAAGTTAGAGAGTAGAACCCACAAAAATTCAAGTTGATTCAAAGTATTCAATCTCACACCAAATTTTCTTATTATTCAAGAATTTTTTCCTACATTATTATTTAAAAAATATGATTTTTCCACACGTAGCAATATGTGAAAAATAATTTTAATTCTATGTATTTGTTAATTTAATTAAACTTTACTTATTAAAAAGATTTTTATATAAATGATCATTAAAAATTATAATTAACTCCTATACAGTATGGGTGTAGTATAGTGAGTGCGTGTATGTGTGTGTGGTTATATGGATGACTGACATTCGAGGGTATTGAGATACGCCCTCGAATTTGTGCAAGTTACGGATAAAATTGTACTATAGATGTTGGGGGTGATAGGGACAAAATATAGATGTTGCATAGCTCCTTTAGTTTCCCTGTTCAAGACCTCCTAAAGCTGAAACTTGGCATCCTTTAACTGCTTAGTAAGAATCTATTTGATAGGCATATCAGCTGATATAGATTTCGCTTCATCATATGCTACGGCCATTTTATGAGAAACACGTCGGCATACTCAAAACATTTCATGGACTCAAGAATGAGCATAACTTCATCTTTGAGGGAAGAAATAAGATCGGGTGAGGTGCTAGCTAACCTCTCACGGAGACTCACCCACAGTCGGAAAAGGAATTCCTCCTCGTGGCTCTGGAGGAACTTCTTTGCTTTAAACACAGAAACCGCTGCAAGAGAAGGTGCTCTCTTGCCTTTTTTCAAAACACAAATTTCCTCAGGCGCTGCAGGCACAAGTAGAGTCGGCTTCGCAATAAGTTTATGACTTCCACTACAACCCTCGCCATCGCTTCCAAAAGCCCGCCTCTCCACCTAGAAGAAAAGAAAATGTGTTGGTAAATTAAAAAAGGAAAACAAAGAATGCAGCAAAGAGAAAAATAACAAACTACCTCCTGGGTAAGATCTCTAACCGACTTTGGGTAGTTGAAAAGTTTGCCTTTTTTCGGGCTTAAAGGAGAAGGAGACCTCTTAACTTTCTTCCAGTAACGATCTCCATTGTTACTAGTACTATTATCTAAGATTTCCAAATACGGTCTCTTCTCCATATGGGCAGTTGGGGTTTATGCATTGGATCTATGACATCAGGAGACAAGCTTCCCACCTCAGGGATACCACCTTCGGATGGAGTAATGCACAGCATCGCGGAATGTTATTCAAAGTAGTTCTTGTGAACTTTAGCCCACCACTCCTTATAAGTCTTGGAATGAAACTTCCTCACAACAGTAGAAGCGCGGGGAAAGCATGCCTTGGCCCGCCCATGGATTGGACAAGGTAGACACCCTCCAAAAGTCCAAGCCTTCCTCTAAAGAAATCTCACGAACATCACGGGTAAGAATATTAGGAATATCTTGATAGAACCTGAATTGGAGGCTAAACTGATGCGGATAATAAGGTCCAACAACGAATTGATTGCCCTACCTTAATGAAAGATAACCCAAACAAATGGCAGCAAAATAATCATCTTCAAACTGGTTGCAGCTGTTGTCGTCCACATAGAAGATATCCCTTTACTTGGTAATCATTGCTTTGGTCCAACTAAAGAGTTCACTCCTATGAATCCTTTGACGCACCTCGCGTGGGTCATAATATATGACTCTACCTTACCCGAGTATTTGATCATCTTTAGGTTATCAACTGTTTTATGGATCAAATAATAGGTCTTAAAATAATAAGCAGACTACGCATAGACGTAATGAAGCAGGAAAGGGGAATAAACTCGTGAAGGTTGTTGAGAATGTGCAATTCTACCCAAACCCCGATAAATGCTAGCGAGAACGGGAACAGTTAAGCTTACTGCCCTCCCAATCGCCATAATGCTTGCCACCTTGAAAGTATTTAGACGAACGAATCCAACATCCTCAATAGGAAGAACAAAAACACAAAGCCAGCAGGTAAGGAACGCCACCAAATAGGTCTTCGTTTTGAAATTTTCAACAACATTAAGATGAGTGAAAGGCTCTATATCGGCAGTTAACCATGGCCTATAAGTGTCAATCTTGCTAGAAGAATTGCATGTGGATTTAGGACACACTGTCTTTTTCTCTTTTTGGGCTGGAGGTCTTGAGTATTTCATCTCCTTTTTACACCAAAAGCTAATCCAATCCTCAACAGAAATCGAAGAAGCTCGACTTCATTTGACTCTCTTTGAAGCAAGTAATAAGCATAAAACAAATACAGATAAAATCGAGAAACATATCTCTTCCCTTGCTCGTCAGCACCCATAAGTTGTTTTACACTTGGAACGACCTCATCGTAAAGCCTCCCATAAATCGAAAGACCTAACAAGTTCTGTAAGTTGTGAAGGGACATTGATACCTCGTCGTAAGAAGTGAAGAGCATGTTGGTAGAAGGACGCCACGCCTTATAAATCGCCTGTAAGATATTTAAGGTATGATTGTAAGTGAAAGTAGAGGCATAGACTGCATCAAAAATATGAGCTGCCTTCAGCTCATGTCCACACCGGCCAAGCACATTTTCAGCCCACTCCTAATAGCTTTTGGTGAAGTGAAACTCACTAGCAAATGGGAGAGCGTCCCTCCATTTGGCCTTTCTTTCGATGATTCTGCGACCTAAAGTCGCAGTAAATATGACCAACGTCATGATGATGGTGAGATGACTGTAGGCTCTAGGCCTTTAAAGTCTTACTAAATGATATTTCCAGGGTCCAGTTATCCATTCGCTGAGGGATTGACAATTTAAGCCAAGGACAACTATTAAGATAAGTATAAACGGCCAAAATCGTGCTGTTCTCTATAGAATGGTCTTCTTCATCAAGAATAACCAAGTATTCCACATCGGAGGAAGACATGTTGCTTTTAAAATATACTATGATGATCAATTGCAAAAGGAGGTAAGGAATAATGTTAAGAATGAATTTTGGAAAATAAAAGCTCTATAAAAGAACAAAAAAATAAAAATCACCCTCGAAGGAGTCAAGTAAAATCAGCAAACTTTAAAAGGAGTTATAGGTGTCACAAAGCAACGTCACCAAATGTTCCAAAATTTCAAGCCTAGATAGTAGTGTAGGCAAATTAAGCCTGGGATTTAAAGGCATAAAATTTCACCCTTAGATAGTACACGTGGGCAAATTAAACTTGGTATTCGAATGTACAAAATTTTATATCTAGATGGTACACGGGACAAATTAAGCTTGGTACTCAAAGGCTCCAAAATCTCAAGCCTAAATGGTATGCGTGGACAAGTCAAGCCTAGTACTCGAAGGCTTAAAAATTTAAGCCTAAATAGTACTTGTGGGCCAAGTTAAGCTAGGTATTCAAAGGCTCCAAAAATTTAAGTTTAAATGGTAATCAATGGCTAAGTCAAGCCTAGTACTCAAAGTTCAAAAATTCAAGTTTAAATGGTACTCGTGGGCCAAGTTAAGCCTGATACTCAAAGGCTCCAAAAATTCAAGATTAGATGGTACTCGATGGCCAAGTCAAGCTTGGTACTCAAATGTTCAAAAATTTAAGTCTAAATAGTACTCATGGACCAAGTTAAGTCTGGTACTCAAAGGTTCTAAAAATTCAAACCTATATGGTACTCGAGGACTAAGTTAAGTTTAATACTCAAAGGCTTAAAAATTTAAGTTTAAGTGGTAATCGTGGGACAAGTTAAGCCTAGTACTCAAAGACTCAAAAATTTCAAGCCTAAATGGTACTCGTTGACCAAGTTAAACCTGGTACTCAAATACTCAAAAATTCAAACCTAAATGGTACTCGTATGCCAAGTTAAGCTTAGTATCAAAGGCCCAAAAATTCAAACCTAAATAGTACTCGTGGGCCAAGTTAAGCTTGATACTCAAAGGCTCAAAAATTTGAAATTTAAGTAGTACTCGTGGGCCAAATTAAACCTGGTACTCAAATGCTCAAAAATTTCAAACCTAAACAGTACTCATGGATTAAGCTAGCCATGGTAATCAAAGACTCAAAAAAAAATCCCCTACCAAGCATGGCTTTATCCTTAAAATTCTGGAAATCTACTGCCAAACACAGCCTTAAAATTCCAGAATTCCATGGCAAACGCAGCCTTAAATTCTGGAAATCTGCGGCCAAACACAGCCCTAAAAATTCCAGAAATCCACGGCCAAACGCAGCCTTAAAACTCTGGAAATTTGTGGCTAAACACGGCTCTAAAATTCCAAAAATCCACGGCGAAACGCAGCCTTAAAATTTTGGAAATCCCCGGCCAAACACGGCCTTGATATATCGAAAACCCATGCCCAAACACGGCCTTAATCACTGCTAGATCTTCTTCCTCCCCCGACGCCACGCCATATCAAGGAAATCGTTGTTGCTCTACACACCGCCGACGCCCGAACTGTCTACCGCCGGAAGACAACATCGGTCGTCCCTACCCTGCGCCACTGACTAGAAGGAAATCGTTGCTGCTCTACATGCCGCCGATGCCCGAGCAGTCCACCGCCGGAAGACAACATCAGTCGTCCCTACCCTGCGCCACTGGCTAGAAGAGAAAAGGATCCTCGATCAAGGGCAGGGGCCGTCGTCCGACATCACTGGGAAACTGACATCTTGCCATCACCTCCACCGCGTCAAAGCTGCTGACGCGTGAAGACCCGACGCTCTTGGGGATTTTCCAGTATTTTCACAGCTACAGGCAATCCGTTTGACCACCCCGTTGGATGAAAGACGGAAATCTGCCGCTTCGCCGCTGGTCAGCCATGCCCCACTTTCGTCTGACACTGCCGCGTACTCGCATCATCACATCGCACCGTCCGCATCTTAAAAAAAAAATAAAAAAATAGAGAGAGAGAAGAAGGTAAAAGAAATTGAAGGACTCACATGCCTCAATCCTCTGTTGCACAGGTTGACTGCAATCAAATTGTGTCCGCGGTGGACCAAAAGAGTACTTGGTGTGTGGGGGAGATGATCACGGCTAGACTGAACCCAAAACTCTACGATTGAAGGCACCAATCATATCATTGGTCCATATTTATAAAGATGACAGCGTTTACAGATAGAGTTCTTTTTAAAGTATGATTCGTACAAATGATTGTCTACAATTAGACTCAGAACGCCGGCTTGGATATATTAGAAGATTTGAACTAATCTGCTTCATAATAGAAACCCGAGAATTTTTCTCAAGATCATAGAAGAGGACCTCATCTTGGACGTGGCATTCCATGTTGCTGGGTGAGAGACGTGTGTGCATAAAGACAAATGCAGGGCCGTGGAAAAGGGTTGAGCACAATTCCAGTATAAAAATTTGGCTGCAGTGTTCATAATTTATTAGAAATAACTGGGTGGACTTGGCTTTCATCTTCATGAAACAAAAGCAAGTAGCAAAATACGCTTGCTGAAGGAAAAAAAAAAATCAAGACTTATTCATTCAAAAAATAATATTTCTCATGAACAAGTCTCGAGGAGGTATTTATAAATACATTAAAATTTAATGTCTAATTAAATAATACCACGTGAAAAAAATGACATTAAAAATATTAATTAAATCAAAATTTTTATTTATTTCGAAATTTAAATAAATAAAATTCTTAAAATAAATAATTAATTAATTAATATTTTTATCGGCCAATCAAATGGCAGTAAGTGATAAAATCTTACTAGAAGTCTAAAGGATGAAAATTTTAAGTGGTAGAATTCTGCTAGAAGTACAAGCAATCAAGACTTTATTAAGTTGTTGGGGAGAGTACAAACTTTGACGGCCAATAAAATCGCGCCACGTTAGCAGGCTGATGCAATCACTTTATCTCTCCTATAATTATAAATAGGGGCCAAACCCCATAGAAAAGGACAAAAGTCAAAAAGTGAAGCAGCTAAAGACTTGAAACTCCTAGAATTCTCTCTGGAATTCCTAAGAACGTTCAAAGTGTTTTTCATCAAATTCAAAGAAGTTCGCCGTGTTCTTCGCCAAAAATCAAAGAAGTTCACCATGTTCTTCGTCAAATTTAAAGAAGTTCGTCGTGTTCTTCTCCAAATTCAATAAGTTTGCTGTATTCTTCCTCAAATTTAAGAAGTTCGTCGTGTTCTTCGCTAAGTTCAAAGAAGTTCGTCACCAAAATTCAAAGTGTTCTTTATCAAAGTCTCTTTCTTTGAATATTGTTCAAGTTTCGAGCCAAGCATTTTTTAAGGACGAATCAGACGACTAAAGTTAGAGAGTAGAACCCACAACAATTCAAATTGATTCAAATTATTCGGTCTCACACCAAATTTTCTTATTATTCAAGATTTTTTTTCTACACCATTATTTTAAAAAATATGATTTTTCCACACATAGCAATATGTTAAAAATAATTTTAATTCTATGTATTTGTTAATTTAATTAAACTTTACTTATTAAAAAGATTTTTATATAAATGATCATTAAAAATTATAATTAACTCAATATAGTATGGGTGTAGTATAGTGAGTATGTTTGGTTATATTGATGACTGACATTCGAGGAAACTGAGATAAGCCCTCGAATTTGATGCAAGTTACGGATAAAATTGTACCATAGATGTGGGCCATAGCGAGAAAATATAGAGGGACGACACCCATCCAATCACTATTGAGTGGCAATAAATTTTAAGGGCTACATCACGCATATTTAACATTTTATATCATTTAGTTGAAGACATCAACGTTGAATTAGAAAATTTCAAGTGATTATGAGAGTCAAAAATCCAACCACAAATTATAATTTAATCCATTTGATTAAGAGTGTACATTCATAAGTCTAATACTACATTTCGTGTATATTCATAGGTCTAATACCACATTCAACTTAGAACTTTAAAATATTAATGTCTCATTTAGTTCACAACTTGAAGTCGAATTTAGGTTTGAAATTATTCATACAGATTTTGAAATGGAGACATTTATTTTAATACATTTTGTTTCAATACTTGCAATATTACTACAATAATTGATGTATGATTCATTATTACATTTCAATCGTTCAAAAATAAGTTTTTCTACTTTGCATGTGGATAAAACTATCAATCATTATTATTTCTACAAAAATTTTCTACTTGAAAATATTACATTTGCATAAGTAAATAATCTATTAATTACATTATTAGAAATATTAAATATTAATATAAAATTAAAAAATGATTAGTATAAAGTCCTGATACATAATATAATAATATACATCCACAAAATAGGAGAAAGAAAGAGGGATCAAATTTCGTATCCAATCAAACAATAACACATTGAAATATGATGCAAAATATCAATTAAATATTTTCTTTTTATATTTTGAAAATTTAGATGAATACAATTTCTAAAATAACTAAGTAGATAATTGATATTTTTATTTGTTAATCAAATCACACCAAATGGCAAAATCTCATCTAAGTATGGAAGTTGATGGCTTTGAAAAGTTCAAGCTTTTTGGTAAAATCTCATGATAAGATTCATGTTATTGTGGCCAATAAAATTATACCATATCAACATGTTGGTGCATTAAAACTCTCCTTCCTACTATTATAAATAGAAGTGGATTTCATTAAAAACAAGAAAATTGAAGCCTCAAAAATAATTAGAGTTCCAAGGAGATTTTCAATTTCTCTCCCCAAAGTTTATCCAAAAGTTTAAGGAAGATCCACAAAGCTCGCCTTCAAATTCAAGATAGTTTTCGTGAAAAGTCACCGAATCCTAACATTTGATTCACAATTATGGTGTCAAACCAACATTTAATTTACAGTTGTGGTATTAAACTAATAAATCAATGTTAACTGAAAATCCAACAAGTTTCAAAGAAGAGAAGTACAAGTTCTTTTCTACAAGAATGTCCAAATTTTAAGTTTTATTCTTTAAAAAAAAAAATCAGAGGATTGAATTTAGATATTCTCATCCACAAACTGTTCAATTTAATTGGATCAATTTGTACCAATTTTCTTATTTTAATAAATTCAAAGACAAGATATTCAATTTTCAATTAACAATCTCATTGTTAACAAACATGATAAAGAATAAATAACTCTGTTTAGCCTAATCTCATTGTGATCTAATAAATTCGATCATTAAACTTCTCAAGTCTTGATTAAATTGTCCACGACCAAATTACCATCTTACTCTTGTTTTGTTCTTATGTGTGCAATTTTTTAGATTTATCGTTAATTGAAAACAAATATAGTTTAAAAGATATGTGTAACATCTAACCTCTAATTCATAATGTATTCCAATTAAGATGAAGTGATGTGATTATATGAATCCTTTTTATTATGAATACCATGTGATATATGTCTTTTGTCTTACTTTATTTTGATCAAATTAAAGTTATTGATTTAGTTAAATTTACAAACTCAATTATATGAACAAATCAATACTTCTCATGAGACTAATATCTATTGTAAACTCTTTTTCAACTATTCATTACTTTGGTCAATAATTTCTATCTTGCATGACATCGATCATATAAGATAAACATCTAAATTACTTATAAGAAAATAAATTTTTTATAGATTATGCGCATACTTGCATACGCACATGACCAACAGCTCTTTGAGCTCATAACCTTACCAAGGTAGTTTCAATTCTTAATGTCCTAATAATACGTTAGACATGATACACACAAGATACTTATGTTATCTTATGTCTAAGGTCACTCGTACTTAATACAGTTATAAAGCAAGATTTTGATAACAAAGAGTAACTCTATGTTTCTAATTTGTTTCTTAAATCGATGCTTGAACACATCATTTCCTAATGACTATCCACACATGCATGTTCTCAATATCTTTATTAGATGGCATAACACTTTCCATACTAACATAAGGTGTGCAAATTGCATAGATATTTCAATGCCCAATTTGGAGAATTTATGACTCGCAACAAGTTTTATGATTCTATAGTATGAAGTCTTGTTTCTATCTTTATAGCTCTTAAGAATTAGAATTCCTAATGCAATCATGTGAACATATTTAATACTTTATACTAAATCAATAATTCTGTGCATAAATAAGACTAGCAAATATTGATAAAACAATATATTAATATTTTATTAATAAACTTGAACGTTTGCAATCAATATCCTTTCTACAAAACTATCAGCCTTAGAGGGAATATCATCAATAATATATTGTGTAAGTATATGCGTGTGTGTATGCACGCATTTAGATTATTATAACTTACATACTTTTGCGAGACACATAGAAATCACATTTGAGTTTTTCTTTTAAAAAAAACCCTAACTTGTTAGGGATTTGGAGAATTTTTTGGTTATGTTAGGTTTGAGATTTAGTTAGGAAATGAAAATTTTGGAGATTTTGTTATGTCCAATTGTAAAATTTGCTTTATTACATTAGTAGATATATATGTGTGTGTTTGTGTGTAATAATGATTAAATATTATAATAGTATATAAAGACAATAATTAGTTTTTTTAATATTAATATATATTAATGTAAGTGTATGAGTGTATATATATGTAGAAATTGAATTGATTGTGGAAGGATATAATGATTAAATTTTGAATATTATAATATAGTTAAGAGATACAATGGAGATGTATGTTTGGATAGTGAAAATTTGGAAGGAATAAATGCTCTTCCAAGTCTTCAACCAACCAACCATAGTGTAAATTTTATATACAATCTTAAAATTTTAATTCTAGTGGTAGCATTTCGAATGACAATTATGGATTTTATTTCAATTCTCCATTCGAGAACTCTCTTACCAAATGCTATTTATAAGTCATTACCAATTATCTACTGTTAATTATTTTATTATTTTTTAATATGAGACAATTCATATTTGAATATCCTCAATATTCATCTATTAATCACGATCACAAAAGTTAATTTCAAGTAATTTAAAACCTGTCAATATAAGCTTTAAGCATCAACTGCCTACTCAAACTTGCACCAACTATTATGGCATTCTCTCCAAACATCAAGCTGCGCCAACTCACCATGATTCACGGTTATTTACTTAATTTCTGTTTTGTTAACTTGTCCTAGTTACCATATATAATAATGGGAGTTGGCCATTTCTCATAATCTTCATATATTCCATTGACTTAATTCTCGCTGTGATTACAGCTAATTGTTCATGAGAAAGTTTGTGTTACTAAATCTAAAAGTGATTGATTTAATCTCCTAATTATAGATAATCAAGTGCCATGGCTTGTAGCTTGTTGGTTGGGCAATGAACGCAAGTATAACAGGGTTTGGAAATCATTTGTCACAATTCAATGCAACTTTTTTGAAGTAATGCATGCAAACTCATGATGATATGTTAATATATCTACTTCATAATTTGTACGATTGCTTTTGATTTTGTAATTAACACTTAAATTAATAGAATGTGGCTAAGAAGATGAGTGAAAGTCGTAGGCACTGGATTGTAAGTGGACTTCTATTATTATAGATGTGAAAAGAAAGTGAAAGTAAGAATGGTTATCCCACAACTCTCTCTTTGGATAAAGAGGAGCAAACATACTGTTTGGCAATTTGTAATAATAATGATTTATTAAATGCCCCACTGTTCTTTTTGGATAAAGATGAGCAAACATAGTGTTTGGCAATCTGTAATATTAATGATTTATTAAATGTTAAATCTATGTTTTCTTGTTAAATAAAAAATTTTAGATATCATTGTTACCCTTAAATAATTCATGCCCCAAATAATATCACATTACATGGTTAAAGATTTTGACTAGGTTTACTTTAAAATTTAAACAAATTCCTATACTAAGAAAAGAATGTCCTAAGAGAGTAGAAATTCAATACGACTGTCAATAAAGTTTTATTAGTTTCCATCAAATCAAATCACACACTAAATTTCCTAATAATTAGAGACAAATATATTTGCAACATACCATATATGATTTTATGCAGGTAAATACATTTCAATTTAGAGTTGGGTATAGATAATTGTACCAGTATAATTTCAAGCCTGAGTAATTTGGTCGACTTAAAAATTAAAATTAGCGGACAAAATAAATTTTCCTATGCAAATCTTATATTTAAACCTCACTTATTCAATAGTAAAAATTATACATACCCTTAGATCTTTAATGAAACAATTAATAGTACTACTGCATTAGATATAGACTAACAATACTGATAAACAACTATTAATCAACAATACAAGGGTATTAAAATATTCAATCATATCAAAATAAATAAATATCTGGACATTTAATTAATCAAATTCAAACAAGATCTCGTTCTATATATTTAAGGGCAGACTATAGAGTAACCACGTTTAGTCATTTAATAAATTTTGTAAAATAGTTTCACTAATAAATATATATTCATATATAATTTATACTTTTATTATAAAGAGACAGAACTTCAGAGTTTAAATTTTGGTTGGTACAATATGATTTTACTAGTTTATCCTTGAATATATATTTTGTTTTGGTCATTGGATAGTAAATTAGTATATTTAAATATATTAAATAATTTCTCTTAATACACTCTTATGCTCTTCCACCTAAATTTCTATGTACATATTTATGCATTGTGTATACATAATTGCTAGTATACTATTAAGTCTAAACTTATGATAGTAAGCAACTTTTAATCATTCAATATGTTTTCACCTTGTTGCTCACCCACCCTTGAGGACCCGCCATCATATGCACAATGCTACTATAACACCTAGCACATCATATATCATAAAGTGTTTTCAATCAAGTCTCTTGTCATTGGAATATATTTCGATATCGACGGTGTCGATATGATATTCATTTGTACATTTGGTATGGTCTTTCAAATTATAATAATTTTGAACAAATTTCTTCTTAAATAGGGGAACTTTAATTTCATCAGGCTTGAAAAATTTGTACTCTTACAATGGGCACATGGACATCTAGTTTTATGCTCATCTATATGCTCATGTTGGCACACTATCCAATCAACAAATTCATAAATTCCATTTTTAAATTTTGGTGTCAAATCTCTATATCTAGACAAGATTTTTATTGTATATATACTATCTAATATTGTATAATATTTAACCTAAAAACCATGAAAAAGAATTTAAATTTTTATAAGAAATCCTATATTACCTCTACATCACATAACCAAACATCACAAACAACCAAAATTTTCAAATTACATTAAAAGTGCGACAGCAATAACTTGTTTCTTTCCCTTAACAATAGAAATATGCAAAAAAAACCACAAAATACTTTATTAATAACATTAATTGGTTGAGGTCATAATGCAACACATGTAAGTCAATACAGATACATATTTTGTAAAAAATGAGTTGTCCATCTTTCACATCCATCCCAAGGAAAAAAATTGTATAAAAAAAGATACAAATGTACAACAAAAAGATAGAAACACACACACACACACACACATGATATATATCTTATAAAAGATGAATAAAATCAATAATTCAAGTCATGCTATCATAAATTGGTCTCCTCACTTGCAGACAATGTCTTCCTATGTTGGACATATAAGAAATTTCCAATTTCAAACAACATTCAAATGTTAGAAATGTTAGAATTATTTAGTTATATTTTGCAATCTAAAACGGCCTGCATTTGTGCTAGAATTTATTACAGCTCTAGCATGATTAAACTTCTATAATTTCAAAGTTTTAATCGGCACGACTTTGGGACAGATATTTTAGATCACTAGAAACTGTGCACTTAATCCGATCTAGATTTAAGACAATTTTAATGGTTATATTTTATAATCCATATTTGGGACAGATATGGCTTTGGACAGTCATTTGTACCAAAAGTCTAGTCCATCTCAAGACCTTCCCAATCTTTTGAATGGTGTTGCCATTGATACAAGATAAATAAATTGACATGGGTTAAGGACATTTTTAGCACGGCTTTGATAATGTATTTTTAAAATCAAATTTGGGACAACTTTAGGAGGAACAATTAGATGCTATTCTAAATTTTGGGACAACTTTGAGACAAGTTTATTATATCAATAATTTAAAACACTTTAGCACGACTTAAACATGGGTTTTCTACCTCATATTAAAGAACTATTTCAAAGTTATCCCAAACTCAGTACATAATTGATATTGTTTTTTTTTTTTTAAATAATTTTAGCACGACTTTGGAGTGTGCTTAAAAAGTAAAAATCTGTGCTAAAACTATTTCAATATGGGATGATTTTGAGACTATTCCATTTCAATTCCAAAAATTAGAATAATTTTGAGACGAATTTTTTAAACATTATTTGAGATAAATTAGAGACAACTCTGAGAGAGATATACAAAAACTATTCCAAAAATGATCCCTAATTTAGGACGGAGTTACTCATCCCAAATTACTAGTCCCAATTCGGAAGGTTTTTGTCTGTGTATATTAGGCAATGTCCGTCAATACATTCTTCCACACAAATTTCAATATATTAAATATATGGAAATATCTTTACACAGATTGTGTGTGCATAATCGCTCGAATATTTTTAAGTCTAGACCTAAGATAGTAAGTAACCTTTAATCATTAAATATGTCTTCAAATATGCCTTTAGAAGGTTCTTTTAGTCATTTCAAGTTTTTTAATTTTTTTTATTTCAATTAATTAACATAAAATAAGTTCGAAAAAATAAATTGCTTTCATCGAATAGCTTTCATTTTTCTATACACTAATTTTTATGCTTGAAATTTCTTTTTGATCAACTTTTTTTTCTCACACAATTACACACTTGTGAAAACTTTACAGTCGTAATATATTATTAAGAGTTTCATGTTGATTATATATTATGAATTTATAATATTATTTTTAATTGATAAATTTATATAATTATCTTTATTAAAAAGACCAACATACTCGAATATAATTAATAATGCATTACATCATATTAAAATAAAATACTTTTTTAGTTATGGAATGTAAAATTATACAATTATTTGTATTTTAATTTTTTATTTTTTTATATAATTTTTTCTTCGTTATTTGTAACTTTTAATTTACATATTTCCTCTACCAAAATTTTTTTCTTTTCAAATTCTTTTTATTCATTAATTATTTTCTTATTTTAAATATTATTATATATTAAATTCTAAATAGAATTTAAAAAGCAAATTTTTTTATATATAAGTTAACTTACACGCATGAAGTGTGCGATTTTGCTATTTGCACAAAGAGTTCTTGCCGTTAAAAGCGACGCCGTCAGTGTCGACACAGCAACGCCTTAAAGCAAAATTACGAAAACGACAGGCGAACTCGTACGAAACGCCACTGGGCTTCACGACAAAAGTCAACAGTCAACTAAACGTTCCAGTCTAGGACTCTAGGCCTCACCCACTTCAAATCTGACGTTCCAGATTATCCCATCTCAATCTCCTTGAAGGGACCGTTTGATCCTTTTCCTAACATTTCTTCTACCCAGGCATGACTGGCACTCCACAGTACGAAACCCTTGAAAAGAACCGTCTTAAGTTTTTTTGAATTTGACCAACATGTTCTCATCATAGTGTTGCCATTTATATTTATTTATGTCAGAAAATTTTCAAATGGTGGGCATTCGATACCCCATTTTGCTTTAATAATAAAGGCTGTGTTTGTTTTTAAATTATAGTTGTTGAAAATACATATTTAATTATTATAATTTTTAAATTTTATTTTTTTTATTTTTCATATTTTTATATAATTATTAAAACAAAAATACATAAACATACACGTTAAATTTCAAAACAAGCAAAGCTAAAAGAATTAGTGGAACACAGATTTTAATCAAAAACCTCACATAAAAAAAATTAAAAACGAACAAAAAATTCGTCTATCCCTATAATCATCTCGTAACAATGTTACACGTGTACACAGTGGCTGTACTTGAATATTAATTTAAAATACATATGTTAAATTTCTATGGTTATGTTTGGAATCAAACTTTCAATCCTAACTCCAACATTTCAAACTTTACATTATCAAACATATCATTCAATAGCATTTTTATTAAAATTTAAATTCAAAATTTTCCTCTCTCGTATATATAACTAACTATTTTTTCAATCATTATACTTATTTATATTCAAATCAATACCGATATATATCATATATATATTTACATTTATTTTATTCATACTCTATAATATAACCTTTATACTTATAAATTATCACACTATCTACTATTATTATATATTTTATACATATATTCAAAAATATTTTACTATTTATTCTATTAAAATATTCTTTTTAAATATATTATTTATCTCACTATAATTCTTATTAAATATCATATACAACCGAAAAAAAATCCTTCTCCCAAACGTAGACTATCCTTTTGTACTGTAAATATATTACAAATATTAATGTATTCTCGTGCAAAACGAGCATGCAAACTGACTTGGCGTGCCTGCAGGCAATCTTATCATCTATTAGTAATGCATGTATCAGGCATTTAATTTTCTTTGTGGATGAATTTGGTGAGAAATACGTGTGGATAATATTATGGTCAGGTGTCAATTATGTAGGCAGAGGTGACAGTCGAAAGAAAATGAAGTTGGGGTAGGTTGCGGGAAGCCAACGGCGGGGCCTTTTTAATGCAGAGACAATAGTGACTGTATCTGCCCCCCAATCAAGGCCAGATTCAAGGCTGTCAGTGCTTCTGCTTCAATAGGTTTATTTATTTACGTCACTTTTGTAGCATGGAAGTTGGCGTTCAACATGAAAAATAAATTGGTTTGAACGTCAATCTGAATGTGCATTTAAGACGGTGGGTGAAGTTTGGTATGAATTTTTTTTTTTTGATTTTAAATATTGAAAAGCGAATATTGATGTTTAAATTTCAAAAAATTTAAATCAAAATTCAAATACATGTTTTGTGTTTGAAAATCGAAACAGAATTAATTAAACATTCGTGTGATGTTTGTAATAATTCATTAACTATATTTAACTAAGATGAAGTTTAAGAAAAATATGACGATAACAAGCCTTCACATTGGGAGAGGATTTTTGTCGAGAACAGGGGTGAGATCGAGTCGAGTCGAGTCGAGCTCAAGTAGTGGTATACTCGAACTTGACTCGATAACGTAATGGTGGAGGTTGAGTTCGAGCTCGAGTAGATGAAGCCAATTAATCGAAAATATATTTATAAAATAACAAATGTCAAAAATACTACGAGATGAAGACTTATTTACAAAATTGTTATCGAGTCAAGTTACTCGAAACTTGTCGAGTCGACACAGAGTTAATTCGAATTTGACTCGATAAGCCACTCGAGTAGCTCGAGCTCGGCTCGAGCTCGACAATGCTCGAGTTCGAATCGAGGTTTGAGTCGAGCGGAGTAGCTTGACTAACTCACAACTCTAGTCGAGAATGATGTTTAGCATTGTCTTCATGAGAATAATATGTTTGGTTGTAATTTATTTGAATATATTATATAAATTATTTAATAATGTTTAAATAATATGAAAGTAAATATAAATAATAATAATTAATTTTTAAAATAAAAATAAATATATGAGAGATATGTGTATTGATTTGATTGTAAATATATATAAAATTAAAAATAATTAATTAATTATATTTGTAAAAAAAAATTAAATTTAAATGTACTTAAAAATTTTGTTAAAAAATATGTATCATATTATTATTAAGTTTGAGAGATGCGTTGGTTTGAAAATTGGGTTACACGCGTAACCCAACTTGTCCATGGTGTTGATTACTTTGTAGAAAACCCTTTTCTTTCAACACATACTTGTCTTGACAATCAAAATTTGCAAATTACAAATTACTGCTTTCTTCTTTGAGAGAAGGAAAGCATCATCTAGCTTTCAATTTTATTCTCTCTTTATAATCTCTTTGCTCACCTTTACAAAAAACAAAAGGAAATTACAAGCCGAGTAGTAAAAACATCAGAATAAGTGACCAATTCTGGACACGAATTGTCTTGAGGCTGGGGAGCCAATCGTAGAATAGCGCTCTTTGTCCTTTAACGTTCAAACGCGCTTTATTACAACACCGCCCCGCTTTTTCCCTACCAACCCCACCACTCCAAAGCCCTGTCTCCGTTTTTAAAGTTCTTGGACGGATTGGTGAAATATATTCCATCTCCGTATAACCCAATAATTTTTGGTCTATCCACTTTATATATTCCGAGAACTATCCGTCGACTTGAGTACATGATGCCGTCGAACGATACCATAGAAACCATCAATTCATGCGCCGCAAAATGAACCATTCTGATCCACTATTGGCCATATAATTATAAAATATAATAAAAAGTCAAATAAATTATCTTTTCCTCTTATATCAAAATGGTTAGAATTACATGCAGTAGCAAACAGCAATCCGGTAGATTGACCTCGATATGATGGGTTGTGCTGAAAAAACATGAAAAACGTAAACTCGTAGTTAATTAAAATTGATGCAGAAAATGGATCAATCCTCGAAACCAGTTTTCTGCCAAATCGCATTTCTAACCCTGCTGAGATCTCTGCCCTTGAGGGTCCTCCCAATCCCCTCGTGCACCGAGGAGGAGGCGATCCTGGTCCTCGCCAGAAACTCGTGCGGTGGAATCCGATTCTCGTCGTCCTCCTCCTCGTAATCGTCGTCGCTGTTACTCCGGCGATTCTCACGATACTCACCCTTCAGTATCTTCGCCCAGTCCGGAATGTTCACCGGCAGAGAAGCTGGCACACCGCCCCCTTCCCTTGCGGTTGTCCCCGCCGCTAAAGCCTTTCTGGAGTTTCGCGAGCTCGCCTTACGCGAACCCGGCGACTGCGAGCGAGAGGCAGAGTTCCAGACGTCTGACTCTTCGAGCTCGAAGATCACTGGATTGTTTGCGTCTGCCTTATCGGTTGGGAGGAATCTGTAGCTTCCTCCAGCGAAGTAGCTTTTGGATGCCGCCATTCACACAATCCCTTAAAGCTGATTCAAAAATTTCTTCACTGCTTTTGCACGCTAAGTCCTCTGTGCGTTAAGGCTTGTTTGTTTGGTGAGAAACCAAGAAGTGATGGCGGAGACTTTGTTTTGCTAATTTAACAGCCAACGAAGGAGGTCCTGATCTGCTTTTATAGACAGTTGGAATAGATAAGGTTATCTCCTCTCACTTCTACATGAGAGAGTGAGCTGTAATCAGATTTCTTCTCTTTTATTTTGTCTGTAGGGGCAATGCGAAAGTACCTTTTTGGCCCTCCAGCACGCAGGGCAAAATTCCACGTTACCATTGTGGAATTGAGAAGAAGTAAATTAAATCTTTGGAGGTAAGGTGGAAAAATCTTCTTATTAAATTCTCGGATAAATTTTAGCGCATATAGGAAGTGACCAAAAAATGCGATTCATATTTCACATAATTTTTAATTAAGTTACTGCATTATCATTTAAACATATTCACTTTAAATAATTAGATTAGATAAATTATTTTATTAAATCTAATTATATATTTTCATGGATGAATGTTTGTGATGAAAAACAAATTAAATATAAAATTATTAAAATGATTGATAATTAATCTTTTATAATAAATGTGATAAAATAATCCTTTAAAATAAAACCTAAGAACATCAATCTCATTGTTAAAAGTGAATATGAGTCTGAATGGTTCAATAATAAAAGTTATACAATTGTAATTATACTATAAATTACATATCTATGGAATACATCATTGTTACATTAAATCAAATGTAATTTACATACTAAATATGGTCGAATAGTTATGCTAGTGGAATGCCCATATATCTTGAATTTAAACTCCCGCGTCAATATTATAACACTTCCATCGTATCATTGAATGAGACACATGAGAGTTAATTATAAATAAAAGACTCTCACTTTTGTAATAGCATTGTTTTTAGATATAAATGAAAGATATAGAGTTTAATCCACAAGATATATGTTAAATACCTATAATCAGAATTAGGACTATAATTATACACTTTAAAGAAAAATCCTTGACTAACTTCAACGAATGATTCAATAAATATTTTCTAAGTGGATAAACTTAGGATTGCCTTTTGTTTTTAAGTATGGGTTTTTAGGTATATTAAGCAAAAAAGAGAGGAGGAAAATTTTTTCGTAACGCAATCTCGTGAAATCAGCATTTGTCTCTCAACGAGAGGCTCTCCACTCCTGTCCTGAGGTGGGATGCTATTCCCATGGTACAGGTCCCCGGTTGCGCCATCCAAGAAAACGCGACACGTGGAGAACACTTCTTAGATAGAAGCTACGTGAAGTCGAAGTCGACCCAAGCGGAGAAGACCACTGGATCTAGTGCCAGCTGGTTTTCGTACTACAAAGGATGAGTTCTCGGGTCACCTTATCATTCCTCTTTTGTCGTTTTCCCGTGAATAAATCGCATCCAAAATAATCTGAATAAACGCTTTGGGCATCTCGGTAGCCTGCTTAAATGTTGGAACCGAATATCACGCTTTTGTGGTGAAGATTGACAGAAAGCGACGGGTTAATTAGCCCAGTGCGAGAAAGTAAAACATAAAGATTCGTAATCTATACGTTGCGCTGTGATGGTACCCTTTCGGTGGCCGAAGAGTAATAACCGAGAATAATGGGGAGAATATGGTATTCTGCCTTTCATGATTCCGATATTCTATATACAAGTAAATATAGCACAGTCCATGTGCACAATTATTTATAAATTATAAAATTATGAAACTTTAAATAATAAAATTTATTAAAATTTAAAGTATGAAGAATAATTTAAAGAAGAAAATTTGATAGAAAAATTAATAAGAATGATATGTTAAAAGAAAAAAGAAAAAGGAAAAAGCTAAAAATAAAACTAATTGTAAAATTTCACAATATGCAACTAAAAAATTTCAGTTTTATAACAATATAAGTATAAATATATAGTATAAGAAAGAAGTAATAATTTATTAGTAATTATACTTGAAAATTTAAGAATAATGACGTGCATTTATTAATTAAAGATGACACTTCAAATTTACAATATATAACTAGAGTAGATCCAAACTTCTAATAACATAATATACACGTTTATGGCATTATTGGTGGACACGACGTCGCCAACAAAAATGTTGAATTACATTTTGCCACCGATCACAGTGGGCTATGTTTGTTGGCCAATTACCTTCATTTATCATACATCTTACTAAATTTTACATTACTAAATATATTATTCAATAAAATTTTTATTCAAATTAAAATTCAAAATATTCATCTCTTCATATATAATGAATTAATTATTTTTCAATTATTATAATTATTTATAATGAAATTAATATTTATACATACACATAAATCACAATTCTATAAATTTATACCCCAAAAATAAATTATTATTCTTATATATCACAACATCCTTCAATTATTATTATATTTTATACATATATAAATATATATATTTAAATAAATCGTAATATTCATCACTTCAAAACTATAATTCTAAATATATTTTCATTCTAATACAATTCTTGTCAAAAACATCAACTTTCAACAAAAAGCATGGCCACGGAGCCCATGATCGTATACTAATTACTAATCTTACAACATCTGTACATGTACATATAAAATGAATAAATGTCAAACATTTGTATGGATCTATAGGCTGTTCTCGGAAGCCCCGCAATAAATTTCACAGAATTAATCAAGATTTACACTATAAAATACTACATTCAATAAATTTCATCTAAATTTAAAAATTTTCTATCACGTATATGTAATTAATTAATTATTTTTAATTATTATACATATTTATAATTAAGTCAAAATCTATATAGACTCACATTTATGTATATATTTGTGTTTTAAACTAATCATTATCTTTATATTATATGACATTATACAATTATTATTATTATACATTTTATGCATGTATTCAAATAAATCAAATTTTAATCTTAAGAACAACCTTGTCAAACAAAGACCAAAATTATGCTTTGTCAGTGAGAGAGATATTTTGTCCAACCAGCAAGATTGAAGGTTAATAATTTGTGACTTTTGATTTCAATTGATATTTGTACAAGAATAGTTTTGTCGTGTTATTATCTGATTTTCTGTGCTGGAATTTGAATATAAACTATTAAATGTGTATTCTATCAGTTCACTAAAATCTCTCTCTCTCTCTCTCTCTCTCTCTGTATAATTACCTTGATTCATGGGAGTTTGTTTTTAACATGTTTTTATATCAATATTCGCCATGCCATTTTTTTTTCATATGTTTTCATTTTCTAGACATAAATTATATAAATTTCCTTGCCTCGAAAATAGCTCAAAACCCTGTATTTTACAGCTGGAGCCACAAATATTTGATTTGATTGAGTGTTGAATATGCGCTCCTTAAATAAATTTTTTCTATTTTTTCTTATAAAATTGTCATAGAATATTTTAGGCAACTTGCTTGCTCTTTTCATAAAAGCACTTAGTTTAATAACTCATGTCGCTAGATATATTTTAGTTTATTTTCGTGAACTTTTGCTCAATAAGTTGGTTTGTCTGATAAAGATAAAGTTAATCATCAACTTGTCAAAAAAAAAAAGGGCAACCCTCCGCACACACTGCATTTTCTTACAGAATCTAGCCTAAGTGTTGTTTCATTCTGTAAAACTTGTATTATCCTTTTTAGGTTATGAGGAATCACTACAAGAAAAGTCCTAATTTCGTACAGGTGAAATCCATCCAAAATATGGGATGCCTTCGGAACGAATTTTTGCCTATCATGCCAAATTTATCTTAAATTTGTGCTAGAAATGTGAAAAAATAATAGAAAATAATGGTCACAAATTTTGGCACTGAAGCATTCTTGTGCCAAAGTTGTGTCAATTTGGCATGACAAATGTAGTTGTCCTAAAGTTTGAAACGGACAAAGTTGTTGTGCTAAATTTTAAGATGAGACTCTATTTTTATTATAGAATTTAGAATGACTATAAAATTTATCTCAAATTAGGGGTAGTGATCTCAAACAATTCAAAATTTGAGATAAACTAAAGAAGCCCTCCCATATCTAAATTAGAGAGGGCTTGGGATGGCTTCTGCAACTCATCTTAAAGCTATCTCAAATAGTGATACATATATTTACTCCCTTCTAATTTTTAATCATTTGAATACTTTGAAATTTAGGTTTTGTCCAACCCCAATGCTAGTGGAGGTTCTAGCCCCATAGGTGATGAAGTTGTTTCTAAGAATATATGTTATTTTGTCTATTTTATATCTTTGTCTAATATATTTCATTAAAATATCTAAATTTTTTAATATATAGGTAAATATTGTTTTGGGTGTAATGGGTAATTTTTCATGGAATTGTAAGTGAAGGATGGGTTCGTTTTTTAGTAGACTGAGTGTAATTAGTTTGGTTACTAAGTCTTGGTGTCTTTTTATACAAAATTATATGCATTGAAGTATTATTGTAAGGTGATTTGTTATGAAATTAGATGAATTAAAAAATATACGTACTTTTTATGTTTGTGGCAAAATTGTCATTAGCAATGTTTTATATGTATTCTTAATGCCCATTAAAGTGTATGTAAATATGTGGATTGTAATATTGTATGAAATATAGGGGTAGTAGGCATCATATTATCAAAATGGAATACTAAAATTGTTGATGGTTTCCAGGTGGGATGCTACGTAGTATTAGATTATGAATATATAATAAAAACTTGTTAAGTCGTAGAGACTTGACAGTAGAACTCAAAAATTGACTTAATGAATTTGTCAACTAAGTAATAAATCAGCATGAGTACATGAATGGAAACAAAATTAGATACCCATGTTCTTATAGTAAGAATACTAAAATTTTGGAACTAGATGAAGTTAAGCTACACTTACTTAGAAAGGGTTTTATTTAGAATTATTTCAATTGGATCAATGACGGCGAACTTGTGAATGGGGAGACAACAAGATGCAAAGTAAGTACTAGAGTTATCTCTTCTATAGCAAAATATATCTTAGACTTGGGGTAATTGAGTTGGGAGCATTATAAGGTATGCGATGCATTTAGATATTGTATACGCATTGTGGTTGGATGGTGGGCCCTTCCATAGCAAGGGATGAGCAATACGATTAACCAAACTTTGGAACTATCCATTGTGTTGGGGGTGCAAGTTACAATGAGATCAAAGGTTTTGTCTTTTAGGTAGTTGGATTCAACATTTCAACTTTCTTTCACCTAACCCTAGCTTAGCTTGATGAAGGAGACCTTGGAACATATGTAGCAGCAATTGTAAGAGACAAATGTCAAAATGAATGAACACAAAACGAGATTGGTACAAACAGAGGCACGATTAAATAAATTTATGCGATTCGGTTCAAGGAAGTAGAGCATCAACTTTTTGAATGATGATAAAGAAGAGAATGGTGACAAGGATATTAATAGGCTTAACATAGATAGTTAGATTTATCTCTTTAGTGCCCATTCCGTTGTGCTCAGTTTTTTTTGTTGAAATTATATTTGTATGAATGAATTGTTATCTAAATTGCTATTTTTGGTATGTATTATTAATATCAAACAGGTTTAATATGAGCATTTTTATTAAGTTTGTCCAAAATATGTGAATATCATTGAGTGTAGGCATGGCCATAGTATCAAAAATAGTAATTTGGATTCTAGAACCGTCTGTTTCAATTTTAAAAAATTGAAGAACCAGAAGTCGACCTTAAATAGTGGTTCTAGTTTCAATTCTTTAAGGTTCTAGTTTATACAATTATACTCCATTATTTGTTCTTATTTGTTTTGATATAAAAATAATGTGACAAAATATTTAATATTTTTAATAAGTATTGAATGTAAACAAGACGAAGAGAAATCACATTTTGCTTTTATTATTATTCTATGAAGTAATAAAATAAGTCGTACAAATTTTATAAAATACATTATATTGCTAATTATCAAACATTTTAAGTAGAAAAAATATGCATAATGATGTAACTACTTGCTATTAAAATAATATTAACATATTATATTACATATATTACATACTTTTCTTTTTCGGAAGTTTCCGAATCGGAACTCAACCAGCAGTTCCAGGTTCCATTTTTAGAGAACCAAAATTCGAACCATTGTGAATGGTTCTTGCATGGATTTGATTCCACAGTTTCAGTCCCAATTACAGTTCCAAGATGGTTCAGTTTGTCCAGATTCAACTTAAAACGATTTCTTTAGGAAAATTCATTCCAAATGTCTGTCCCGATTTGGAACATTTCTTATAGTGAATCAAAGATTCTAATTCCATGTGATTTAGGATGGGTTAAGATACAAGATACTTCGTTCTCTGTAGCATGACAGCAAAATAGAATTTTATGTGATGTTAGTTAGTAATAACTGGATATTGGAAAAAACTAGATGGAATTGGTTGAACCAGCAAAAACCGGGGACCCGGTTAAACTGGTCAGCCGGTTCAATCGATAAGAAAAGGCAAAATTCTAACCGCCGGCCACCTTGTGATGCAGTGTCTTTTCACTTTTGATTCTTTCTATCCTATTTCCCCTTGAAGACAAGATTAAAAAGTGAAGAAAAATTCTTGAGATGGGACCCAAAACCAGAAAGAAAAATCTGATATCCTGCCTGTAAATAAATTGATAAAGCATAAAACAGAGAAAATGGTATGGATGAATTGGGGGTGTGTTGTGTTATGTACTTTACAGTTAATAGTAGAATGGAGGAAAAAGGCGAAGGAAGGAGATGTGGAATGGAGGGAGGAAGAAATGGTGAAAGAAGGAAAGTGGAATTGAGGAAGCAAGCGAAAAACGATGGGATTTGAAACGGAGGAAGGAAGATAAAAGAAAATAATAAAATGATGGGTCTTTTGCTTATATCTATTTTGTGTATAAATATTGAGGATTTTTTTGTTATTTATATACATTGATTATTATTATAATTGCTAAGACCTTTTAATTCGTCTATCTATTTGTGGATGTAGATGCTAGCTAGCCCATTTCCGAAAATTTAGAGTAATATTTTTTAAGGTGATATCTTTCCAAAAATTTTACAAATATCAAGAAACAAGAAAATATAATGAAAGGAAAATGAAATATTTAAGAATTGCTCTCTCTCTCTCTCTCTCTCCCCCCTCTCTTCCTAACATTATCATATACACACTAACATTTAAAATACACAATTCAGTTACACTTCTCAAAAAGTTTATTTGGTTGTTAATCATCTTAAACCCTAAATTAAAAACACGATTATGTTATAAGAGATTTTCTCTTAATGAATGAACTAAACGAATTAGTGATGCAATTATATACATATTAAAAATGACTATTTATTTATACATTTAAATGCTGTATTTAAATACTAATAGTGTAATTCTTGGGGTGTTCTATAATATTTTAATCTGTTTTAAAAAGATATATTTGTTAAACTAAATTTGGTGGTTTATTTAATTCACAACTTGTGTTTCATTTACTCAATTCATGTGTAAAAATTATATATAAAGATGTGTATATGTAGTTTTAATAAGTCAAGAGTTATGTATGAATATATGTGTGGGTATATATATGACTTATGCGTAGGTTAACATATTTTTTCAAAGTAATAGAAGTCGCATCAATGACTCAGTGAAACAGTAAATTGACAAATAAGCGGGAAGTGGATGGGGTGGGCTGATGGTGTCTCTATGGCCTTTTCCTCACAGGACAGTGCCATAGAAAAAAATGGTTGAATAGGGACATGAATGATGTTGGTAGTATTGTCCATTTCGAGGATGAAATTTCTGGAATTTTTTTTTTTTAAATGAAATTGACAAGTGAAGGCCTAATGGCCCTTCGGCCATCAACGGTCAAGTGGAAGTAACAAACGTGTTGCAATTTGTATGAAGGCTTTTCTTCTTCTCTACCCTACCACCATCATTTGCTTTTTTATAGTGAATTGACAACTGCATATGGGCTCTTGAAGTACACCTTTCATGCACTATTTTGATTTACAGCTGTTTGATTATTGCTTGACACATCGTGATCACTTTAATTATTATGTCCATGGAAATAATGAATATTGACAATTAAGATAATGTTTGGAATCATTTTAGGGGTATAACTTCACATTTTTTTAGGAGAAAAATAAAACAATTAGTTCTTTTAATAGGGTTTCTGTAGAATATAATTGTCTCAACTGAAATTTTATATTCAAATAGACATGAAAACATAAGTTTAACCCCATTTACACCCTAGTCTCTCATGCAAGATTTATTAGTGGCAAGTAATAATTTTCCGCACGTTTAAATTTAGTCAAAGTGGAATAGGGAATGTAATACATATAATGGGCTCTTATTAGGCCCAATATAAATTCAAACCAAACCCATACAGCCCAATATTAAATCATTCGGGACCCAAATAAAAAGCCCGAAACCCAATAATGGGCTTCATTCGACCTACATTAACACCCTTAACCATCACAATCATTCTCTTCTTCGTTTGTGCTCACTCTCAAACCCTAACCACAGCCACAATGCCGCCGAAATTCGATCCCACTCAGATTGTCGACGTCTACGTCCGTGTTACCGGCGGAGAAGTTGGCGCTGCAAGTTCCCTCGCCCCCAAGATCGGTCCCCTCGGTCTGTCCCCTAAGAAGGTTGGTGAAGACATCGCCAAGGAAACCGCCAAGGAGTGGAAGGGTCTCCGCGTCACTGTCAAGCTCACCGTCCAAAACCGTCAGGCCAAGGTTTGCGTCGTCCCTTCCGCTGCCGCTTTAGTCATTAAGGCACTCAAGGAGCCTGAGCGCGATCGTAAGAAGACGAAGAACATCAAGCACAATGGCAATATCTCTCTCGACGATGTTATCGAGATTGCCAAGGTGATGAGGCCTCGCTCCATGGCCAAGAATTTGTCTGGCACCGTCAAAGAGATTCTGGGCACGTGCGTTTCTGTTGGGTGCACCGTGGACGGGAAGGATCCCAAGGATTTACAGCAGGAGATCTCCGATGGAGACGTGGAGATTCCGGAAGATTGAGCTGAAGGTTAAGTTGGGAATTTAATTTCCAGTTTGGCTTTATTTTTGTCTTTTATTATGCTTTAATTACGAATGGCTTTGAGAGAGAAACTGTCCTGAGGATTTTTGTGGTGCTAGGTCGGAACATTAAGATAAAATATGACGTTAATGGTATTAATGCTGTCACATTTTATATAATTTGGATAATTTTATTTTTAACGAAATCCTAGTTTTGTTTTATGTGATATGCAAATATGGTGGTTTGTGAATGTTGCTTGTAATAGGACACCTCGTGCATGGTGTGAATTATCAATTTGGGTTTTACGAGTTGCAAGTTGATATTTCAACTGGTGCTTGTAATCAGTTGAAGGGACCATTGTTTCTAAGCTGGTTATGAGGTTCTGTCATTGTGTCCATGGCCTTTTCTCTTTTGCTTACTCAAGATAGGTGGCCGCTCTAAGGTTGTCATCTCATCACCTGAAGCGGAAGTTGGCTTTAAATTTATTTGAAATTGGTGATTTATAAGCTTGCAAGTCGCCTACATATCAAAGTCGTTCTATATTAGTTCAAAATCAGCATTACTGATGTTAATGAAGAGTGGCCGAATAAAATGGTTGGGCTGCTTGGAGTCAATTCTATTTGTCGACCCATAGGAAATCTCCATAAGCCCAAAGTGCTCAGATGCGAAAAAATTTCTGACCATCCCCACTGTGTTATACTTCTTATAGAGGACTATGGAGGTGTTGCTCCATACGCTTGCTGATTTGTCGGCGTTTCTCGTCGTTTGCTTGTGCCCACGATGCGCGTCGTCCTTTCCTTGGACATTCATTATAGCTTTCTGCTGCACATAAATTATGCCTGTTCTTACAAAGTTTGGTTCACAATTTTGAGGGGTTTTTATCCCATCAAAATTTCACATGCCCCAGGTATATTATATAATAATGTGTCCTCAACAATTTTCTCGGCACTTGGTGGTCTTCATTTGCTCATTCTTAGTTGAGCTGCCTTCTTTGTTAGATGACTGTTTTGGTGAAGCTTTCCTATTGTGTACAGGTTGAGCCTATGGATTCTAGTTAGAGGTGACAAAATATACAATAAGAACTTAACATGAGATTAATGGGATTAGATTGAACTTTCTCAGGTGTAGGTTGAAATTAGGTTGAAGTCAATGAACTCAAGAAAGAAACATGTTGAATCTGGGATTTGTCTGTTTGTTTCAGTTTACAAATAACTTAGTAAATATAAAAATGTTTTAATTCTTAGTAAATATAAAAATGTTTTAATTAACTTATTATATTATTAATTATTTTTATATTTTATTTTCTAAAATTTTAAATTACTTCTACAATAGTTAACCTTAGCGCTCTAGTGCTTACTGTCACCACATGCATTGCCCCCTTCTCACACTTTACAATTGATAGTTTTCTTTTTCTGTTCTCAATAACATCCACCGGCCACCAAAGGCAACGCTGGGTCAAGTGTCTCAAATATTGATTTATAACCTGTTTTCTCCACTTCTAACAACCCCATTTTCATTGTCGTTGAAATGTCACCACCAAAGCGCTGTAATGCCTCCTTCTATCTCTTGCTCTCTCTCTCTCTGGTTGTCAAAGTTAAATTTGAGTGACGTGCAAAAATTTTGGGTTAGGTTTGGGTTAAAATATAACTTTTAAAAATAAACTAGTTTAGGTTTGGTTTGAGTTGATGGTTTGTATAGACTACTTATGTCTCAGTTCATGTTAACCCACAACATGATTAACAACGGTCATCAAACGCTTTTAATTACCTAACTTGCAACAAGGGTCATTGCATATCTTTAGTTACTAAGAAACCAAGTGGGAGTAGGATAAAATTGAGAAACTCAGAGAAAATATAAATAAAACTAATGAGTCAAAAGAAAAGGAAAAAGACATAAAGAAAGAAAAGAATAGAAAAAAAAATGAATTACTATAAGGGTAATTGTGTAAAATTAAAAAGTTTAATAATACAATATAGATATAGTTAGAGTACATATAGATAAAAGGTAGAATTGACAATTCCAGGATTAATTTATAACCTGTCACACTAAATCTAATTAATTACATTTAATGAGAAACATTAGTGACAATCAAAATCAAATAAATTATTCAAATAGAAAAAGACAAGACAAACAAAAGTAAAAGGTGAACGGTAATTTAAACTCAATAATTGAATTATACCATAGACAATTTTGCGCAACTTAAAACTCGAACTCCAATTTTAGTCAAAAAAACGGAAGTTGAATATGAGTTTGATTAGACTTAAAATATATCCAAGCCTAATCAAGTGGAATAGCGTAATGAACTAACAGGCCTTGAAAAACTTGCACACTACCCACGACAAGAAATAGTGAAAAAAAAGGGGCATTTCAAGAACTTCCAAAATTAATGTCTCCACAGATTTCTCGTGCGTATGAACCCTTTTTTCCCCCTCTTTTCAGCCTTCATTTTCTTTTCATGCATTTTTTTTTTATTTCATACGTTCTACTTTTCTTATTTGCCAAGCTTAGAGTGTTTGGGAGGTGTCAATACATTTGTCTCATTAGGCTCAACGAGCATACAAGTGGGAAAAAATTTTGCATGGGCTAATTTTTTCAGCGTGAAAAAAGATGGGCTACGTCACTTCTTTCCCACTCAATCCGCAATAAGCTTTTTCTCAATTTGTCAAAATAAGATTTACATTTCATGAGTTAATCACCTTATCCTAGTGATAGAGCTTCTCAAAACCTCAACACATCAAGACTAGGGGTGTTTTACACATAGATAGAGACTTTGCTTTTGAATTAATCTAAAGTCTTGCTAGGAACAAGAATATTAAAATTACTTTGTAATATTATGATCTGACAAGTTTTTCTTCATTGACTAAGTTCAATATTCACATAATCTAAGTATTTTATTACATCGTCACAACGCATAGGGTAACAAAGGCAAAATAAACATAGATTCAATCAACACGAACAAAAGCTGCCAGACGAGCTTGGGTTGTCTCCTAGAAAGTGTCAAGTGTTGCATCTTCAACCAGACGCTGGTAAGATTCAATTTGAGACAAGTAAATAAATAAGGGCTATACTTCTTTTGGCTTTTCGTATCCTTGTCTTGCACTTTTTGAGTAAATTTAGTTGCTCTAAATAAGTCATAAATCAAATCCCATTGATACTAAAGTATTGCTTTACTCATTTTGTATTACTTGAGTAGTGTGCACTTGGGACAACACGCATTGCATGTCACCATTTCACTCAAGCAATATAGAGTAAATAGCATATCAATCTCACGAGAAATACATGAGTATTAATGTGATTTATCACTTTCTTAGGAGATAGGACAGCTGAAAATGCAAGAGAATGCTATACAAAGACCAAAAAGGGAAAAAAATTCTAGACCATGAATGTTGTGAATTTTTTTAGATGTATTGGATTTTGTGAGATAAAGAATTAACTCTTAAATTCTTTCATCAATAAACAATTTAACTGTATTTTATTTGTTGTGCTATTTTAAAATTTCTTACTAGATTTTTTTTTCCAAGAAATTCTAACAAGATTTCAAAATCAAATGATTGTAAGTAACATGTAACTATCTTAAATGGAATTTAAGTTATTTGAATAACATAACTCGTACATAATTAGAATTTTGCTTTTGTTTTTTTCTTGAATTATGTATTCTTGCTTGTAGTTTTAATTCAAAAATTTTACTTTCATTATTTTTCTTAAATCAACAAATTAATCCAAAAGCATTAAACACACAAATAATACATTATCAACCAAAATATTTCAAACAATTAAATTCAATTACTCTATTATAAGTCCTCCGTTCACGATATCAAAAATAACGCAAGGCATCATTGTATTTGTCACAAATTAAGAATTCAAGAATGACAAAAATAAGGGAAAAGTGAAATCTTATTCCAAATCGTGCCTGACTTGACAATCCTTCAAACATTTAGTTCCTAGAATTTAATTGCTTTTAAAGAGAAAAAAGAGGGCTTTTCCAACTAGAAACAAAGGAAAGAGGCGACTCGTAATGTTTGCTATCAAATTCGAATTGCCCATTTAAACTAGTGCAAGAATTTTGGAAATTTCCTTTCTTTTCAAGCATTTTTCGCGTCCCGTCACCGTCACTAGTCACTGCATTGATAGAATGTTGTTCTCTGTCGCCTGTCACCTTCTCAAGTCACCACAACGTTGGGCTGCAGTGGCAGTCATCCATTGTTTTGATGGGCTGTCTTTTTTTTGAGCATAACTTTCCGATTGATCCACTGTTTGCAGCATTAGGAAGGTAGCTTATTCTTTTATCTACTGGTAAAATTTAAGCTAAATTAAAATTTTCTCCATATATGTTGGTTTTTCAAAGTTGGTGCTAAATCTATCATCCTCAATTGTTGAACTTTCCATTTGTTCCCCACGTTTTCCATATCAATCACGGTCCAAAATTGTTCATCCGACATCGTGAATATAAAACACATTAAACGACGATATTTATGCTTCAATTCCAGCAAATCATGTCTAATTATTAGTATTCACACAACTTACACAATCACTATCCCAAAATGTCCAAAAACCTAAGGATTCTGGCTTTATTAACATAAAAGACACCTCATTAAGGACTCCATTTTGTGGAGTCATCAGTTGTCATATTCTCAAGAGAGACTCAAATGTCTTTAATTTATGTTATTTAAGCTATACTCAGAATTGTTGGAATAGGTTAGAATCAACGGTTGAAGAAAGGCAATCAAGCAATAATCGATGACATTGACAAAAAGTCACAATCAATACACAAAGGTTCCAGGTGCGCGATAATCCTTACATGTGTTGAATTGCCAATATCACTTCAATTGTAATTAGGGTAGTTCGTTAATACTAATGTTCTCACAATGTGTTCTTGGACTCTTATGAGACTCCAACTCAAAGTTATTTGTGTACTTGTAAGAAAATGTAACACAGTTTGGGCAAAGATCAGATTGATGACAGGACTCCTGCACTAACTAGTTGTTTCGCCCCCATTGTTCTTATAAAATTTGTGTTGAATTTATTAGTGGACTATGGGTTTATCACTTGTTAACGCCCAACAATTATTTATTAGTGGACTATGGGTTTATCACTTGTTAACGCCCAACAATTACCAATCACACAATAACTGACCAATTTCTCATGCAAATTATGTTTATTCAATTCAGTATTATTTACAATAACAATCAATCAGATTCAATAGGACATAATTCACACACACACACACACATCCAACACCCAGAATAAGAAAATTAAGTGCGCATATTTGTAAAAGCGATCACGCATTCAACAATAGTCAACATCTCTATTACAACAATAAAATACACACACACACACACACACACATAGATGAAGAGTCGTAGTAAAATGGTACTTCCTGATGGATTGATGGCCTCTTATTTCTTGCTTTCTTATCTTCCTTGTTTTCATCTCTCCTTATAGCTATTATTTTTTTCTTTTTTGCTGAAAATTTTATTTTTAAATATTAGGGCTTCATTCCATCCTCAAAGTTTCAAACAACGCCCCTTGAAAGTGAAAATGGTGTCGGCTTGAATCCATGGATGCGGCCGCAGCACTGAAGGTCTGGTCATTGCAGTTGCCACAACATCAGCGCGACTATGCATTTGGTTGGACAACATTGGGTCTTTTGACCACAACTTCTTAGTTTGATATCTGATTGACTCGCCATTTGTGCTATTGGATAGCCAATTCAATTATCTATATCTTTACAAAATTTCATTTCATTTAGATTTTCCAACAAAGAGTAGGCTTATTCCAAAGTTGCAGCTATGTAATATTGGGTATAATTTGGTGCAGTTCTTGCAGATTTTATTCTCTTTTTTCTACTTTATCTTCCAATAGTCTCCACTTTACTCTAAGGCATCTACCATAGCTCCTACTCAAAAGCACAATGACGTGATCAAAGCTACCCATCGGAAGCAAGAAAAATAAATTGAATCCAATTTTGAATTTTAGATATGTTAACTATGCAATAATTGCTTGACTCTATATGATAGAATTGAAATAGAATTTGACGAATTAGATAAATAACGTTATAAAATAGTTATAAGCAATATGCCGTAGTTGATTAATATGTTACGATTCATAGAAATTAATCATATTGAATTGATTTGAAATAATTTAATGAATTTGAAATACAAATTCAAGGACTGGAATAAAGAATTTTATTTCTCGTAAACTCAAAACTCTATAATTTAAAAATCTCTATTTTACAATTGAATAAAATAAATATTTATAGTAAAATTATACTAAACTCTAACTATAAACCTCATGTGGCTGAAAATACATGAAAGCCCCAAAATAGATGTGTTGAGATAAAATACAAATAACTATTAAGAATTTAGTGAATATTGAATTGTGTTATTCTCCTCCTCTTAAAGGTGTATTTTCTTCGATTCGAATTCATGTCTATTTGGATTAAACTTTGATATTGTAAATTTCTTGGCGTTCTACAATCCTCTTTTAATGCTTTAGAGTCAAACATATGCATGAAAAATTCCCAACAAAGCCACAAGTTAAACAACAATAGACCATTAACAAACCATGTGAAAGAATAAGTACATTCTCCATGGACTTGTATGGATGCACACACAAAAACTACTCCATTAGTAAAATCTCCAAGCCATATGAAATACAAGTAAACAAAGAAGGCATGAATATATCAAATAGGTCAACGTACACATAATTATCTAGAAACTCTACTGTCATTCAACTACTTTTCTTTCACGTCCACGTTTCTTAATTTCTACTTCAGTTTCTTTTACTTCTTCCCTTTTATTTTTTCATCTTCTATCTTCAAATAAGTACTAAAGCTACTGTTTTCTTCTTGTTGTATTTCCTTCAGTGATATCTTTTTTATAGTTTGTTTTCTAGTTAAATGTGGCTCGTCTACGAGTGGACATTCTCAACTCTCATAATTTTGTTAATTCTAATATGAATCTCAACTTTCTCTTTTGAATATTTACTCATGCTATGTCAAGTTGAAAGCAATTAAAGTAAAATAAAGATTGATTTTGTATATACGAATATATTGAACGTGATATTTTGGATGTCTCATTATACTTAACCTCGTTCCATTCAAAATCTTTGTTGTAAGAGTCCATCAAAAGTGTGTATGACTATCTCTTGTACTCTTATGTCTCGCTAGTTTGTGTTTATTAACTTTCAGTGACTCCACCATTCTCAAAATAATTTAGAATGTTATGTGTAGTTCGAGAAATCCTTCTAAACTGTTGAGTCAATAACTCAAGCATAAATATCATGTCCGTATGGTCCTCACCTTCTCCTATTTGTTTAGAGTACCAGCGAAGTAGACAATAATAATGTAACCTTACAACATTCCTTTTTTCCAATTTTTCTCACTTTTTTTCGCCACAATAATAGACGAAATTAATCAAAACATTGTGGTTTCTTGTCTAAAACAGTAGCAAATTAATGCAAGGATTACCCTAAATATGGGGTTGCTACAATGCCATTACTGCAAACCTTCACTATGGTCACCCCGGAGACATTCCTAGATGTGGAAAGAATGGTATTGTGCATGATGTTTTTACCCTAATGTTGTTTTTTGTGAATTTTTTTTAAAAATTTCCATCGATGATTCTTGCCTTAAGATACTTTTTTTTAAAAAAATTTGATTTGAATCAAAGGATCGTTATAAAATCTTCATAGGCTTGATTTATGGCAAATCTTCTTAAGATTATCTTAAGATTTATAAAAAATAAAATTTATGTAAAATAATGGAGACATAATTCCTTCGTTGTATTCATTTTTTCTTGAAAGGGAAGATATTTTTGACATATAATTATTAAATAATAACTATTTCTTGTGATAAACTAATTGTATATTTCATAGAACAAAATAGGGGTGTGAGCCATCATTTATCATATGCTCAATAATTTTTATTTGTGTTATATCTCAACATTTTCTTTTTAAAATTATTTTATTTTATTATTTTAATTATTCTTTATACTTTCTAATATGAAATAATTTTACTTTTATTATTTAAAATATAATAATTTTATAATGTACAAATAAATTTGCACATCTATATAGAATGTGTAAATTTTACTTGTTAATATTATTATTTTAAATGAAGGATAGGAGTGGTGGTGAAATTACAGACGTGCAAAGGGTTGAAATAATATGAAGAACATGATGACCAATATCGATATCCTTAATGCACCTTTCAATTATATATAATGAACGACAAACTGAAGTTGGGGTGGCATTTATTATACATAATCCATGAACGACAAACTTAAGTTGGGGTGGCATTTATTATACGTAATCCATTAACTTGAATTTGACTTGTCAATTTTGAATATGATCGAAACCTACCAAATATATATATATATATTATAATGATTGAAAATTATCAAAACAAATTTTATATGCCAAAATTTGATTAATCAAAAGTTTCAAATTTTTATCATATTAGATTAAAAAAATATTATCAATTCTTTTAAATTTATTTGTTTTCACACAATGTTTAATTATTGATAAAAAATTCATTATTCTCTCGTCAAAGTCTAAGACAAAATGGTATGAAGGTTGAAAATTGAATTTTTTTGGTGTCAAAAAATCAAATTGTAAGAATATATTATAATAGTGTTAATTTAAAAAAGATATATAAAGAAGCAATCTAAACAAAATCTTTTAATTTACTTGAAATTAGGATGCATGAATTGTAAGGAAATTGTTTCGAACGATGTAACATAGAAATAAACTAAACAAAGCCTTTTAAAATCCAACTTTTTCTAAAATTGAACACTTGCATGAGGTAAACATCGAGAGAGTGTGGAGGGGATGAACAGAGATGCAAAGTATAGACAGGCAACAACGCAAGAGTTAATGCCACTACGTTAGAACAAGAAAGTAAATTTTTTAGATTTAGTTTAACTAACATTAAAGACTTAAATTTGTAAATATTTACTACTTTATCATTTTATTTTATTTAATTAGTTTTTTTTATTTATATAAATATTTATTAAATTATTTTAAATATATTTATGGGTGCGTGGCTTGCGAATCAACCAACTGAATAACCTAAAAATGACTTTTTTTTTTGAATTTGTTGATTTGACTCAATTTTGACCACACTCACGTCACTTAATTTTGTGTTAGATTTAAGTCATGTTAAAAATTATCCACCTGGTATTTTTATTTTTATTTTATTTTATAAAAAAAAGGCTAAACTGACGTAAGGAAAGTAGTTTGGACGTGATGGGCTTAGGAATAAAGACAGGTGTTGCTATCTGAATCGTCTGTCTGCTCCACTTTAAAAGTAATTAGCTGTATCTGATTTGCTTTGCTGGATAATGCAGTTCAATCCGTCACTCCTATTTTAAATTACTCTTTAATAGGCTTATCATACTGCTTATTTTAATGAAAATGAAGGTCTCAACTGAAATATCAAGAGAATTTAAGAGGATCGAGGATTAGACATGTCATCTTGGGAAGTAATGTGGGGTTACTTGGTATGAAAGAATTGTCCAACGTTAACTCATGAATTCCGAGTAACTTTGTTACAACAAATGTAGTTACATGCAATAATATTAACAAAACAATTCCAACTTTTTCACACATTCCCAAATAATACCTTCTTCAATTTTAATGTATAGCTATTTTGTGTTAGTTGATGCTTGAGCAGGCCATCAAATTTTTTAACCTAATTTATTGCTAAACTAATCAACTGTTGAGGTCACATTTAGCATTGTGCATGAATGAATCTATCGATATTGATATATATGGTAGTTTTCTTATATATTTTTTTTTCATCGATATTCTGAATTTAGGTTTTCTGAAATCAGAATTATTTTTGCAGATTCATGCTTTCCACTATTCATGGAGTTACACGTCACCTTTTATTGACCACCAATCGTATGTTACAAAAGTAAACAAATACTCACACTTACTCCGCGACAAGTACCAAAATTGAACATTATAATTACGTATTTACTTATTCTGCAGTAAATTAATAAGACAATCAAGCTTAGTTGAGTATGAAAGCATTTTTTTAAGTAAAATGTTTGGAACATATTAATTTTAAAAAAAATATTTGGACAGGTCAAACCATCAATGGCCGTGCAACAATATCAACAATCCATTACTAAATGTAAAGACACATGTTTGGAAATTATTGGACAGCTCTTTGGAGTAGCACGCAGACGTGTCCATCTGGCAGAAAGCATCATGACAACACATACTGCGATTCCATTAATTATATATTAGTTAACTACTTTATAACTCTGGCCTCATTTTGTACAAAATAAAAAAATTTTGTAATTAGTTAAATCTTATCAGTCGGGCTATGATTAGTGGGGACCCAAAATAAGATGATATTAACAACCAATCACTGCACCTTAATTATATAAGAAAGTGTAGTGGGCTTCGAAGACGGGGATTCCTTATTTAAGAAAGTACAGATTAGGTTATTTAAATTGTTTTTCTATAATAAAATTTAATTCATTATTATAACATTTGATGAATAAATAAAAAGCATTGCTATAACAGAGAAATTGTGAGTTGCCTTCACACATAGGTATATATGGGTAATTTATCCAAAATACCATCTTGGTTGGTTGATGTCACACACACACACACACACACACACACACACACTCGTGTTGATCACGGGTTCCTTTTTTTTTCAAATTGTTATAACACAGCATCTAATGCCATAACATGTATTAATCAATCCTCTCCACATTTTTAGAAATAAATTACATTATATCTAACGTTACTCTATTAATATTAAAATGTGCATTGCCATCAAAAGACATGTTGTATATCTTCTACCAAGACATGCATGATTTAATTAATAAATTCAAATATTTTTCCTTATTATTTCCTTTATTTGCAATCAGCAATTATTATATTGCCAGGAAAATCATGAAACGTCTAGGGAGACACTGATGAAGTTGACAACAATGGTGGGCCTTGCAAGATAAGAAAGTTCCCCATTAGTCTGTCTTGATCGGCTCTCTCTGTAATTATAATTCTGATTTCCTACTAATCTCAACCTTTTTTTTTAATTAATTCTAATTATTCAATTATTTAATTTGTTGTTAATAAACCACTCTCCTTCCATAAATAACCCATTCCCTCTCTGCGGTCTGCACGCTCACGACTCTGTCCCCTTAATTTTCACCTTCACTCAGAACCACATCATGGCGAAAGACGTTGAGAGCTCTGAGTTCTCCGCCAGGGACTACCACGACCCGCCGCCCGTGCCGCTCCTGGACTTGGACGAACTCACCAGATGGTCCTTCTACAGGGCGCTAATCGCGGAGTTCATAGCCACCCTCCTTTTCCTGTACGTGACCGTGCTGACGGTCATCGGGCACAAGAGCCAGAGAGACACCGCCCAAGGCGGCGACGGCTGCGGTGGCGTCGGCATTCTCGGCATCGCCTGGGCCTTCGGGGGCATGATTTTCATTCTCGTCTACTGCACCGCCGGCATATCCGGTAAGTCGTAAGAGATTCGACTATTAGTTAACGTTCGAAGTTGGCAGCGTGTAGCTTTAATTCGGCGGTCGGATATGATAAACGTGCAGGAGGACACATCAACCCGGCGGTGACGTTTGGGCTGTTCTTGGGTCGGAAGGTGTCGCTGATCAGAGCGTTGCTGTACATGGTAGCGCAGTGTTTGGGCGCGATCTGTGGCGTGGGTCTGGTGAAAGCGTTCCAGAAGTCATACTACAACAGGTACGGCGGCGGAGCCAACGAGCTGGCCCTTGGATACAGCAAGGGCGTGGGGCTGGGTGCAGAGATCATCGGCACCTTCGTTCTGGTCTACACTGTTTTCTCAGCCACTGATCCTAAGAGAAATGCCAGAGACTCGCATGTCCCTGTAAGCATATGGACCTATCATTATCATCTTTCTTTTTACAAAATTTGAATTATTTTAAAGATGTTAGGTTGTGTGGATTTTATCAGAATTTTTTTAAAGGAGGGGTGTTGTATTCCGCTGACCATTAGGCGGTCCCTGATTTGATTTGATTACGACATGGCTAGCTAATTAGATAGGGTTCTTGTTTGTGGTGGTGGTGCTCTTTTGCGCAAGGATATGCTTGACAATGAACAAATAAAGAGCAGGTAACATGTAAGGTTCGTCTCAAAGTTATAATCGATCAAGCGTGGGCCCTAGTTAATTGTCACATGAACTTGACTTGTTGGGCTCCTCAGACTTTGATCATGGGAATTTTCTCTTGGTCACTTAGGCTTTGTTTATTATATTTTCTTAAAATTAACTTTATAAATTAATTTTAAATTTACATATATATGCGCTTGTATTGAGTGTTCACAACAGCTAATATTTACTAAATTTGTAAGAGAAATTGCTATTTCTCCTGTTGGTTTGTCATCAATAATAAAAATAAAATATAAAAATTTTAAAGTGCACTAAAAATTATATAAAATAAGGGGAAAAATTTTAAAGACAAATAAATAATGACAAATAACATAAAAATGATGATAGAAAAACCAAATGTAAAGAATAGTGAAGAAAAGTACAATTTATATTAGACAAGGGTATTTGTATTTGTATAGATGCATTCTAACTAGTAATAAATAATATGTGTACACACACACACATTTGTATACGTATACTGATTGTCAATATTTATAAATGAAAAAAAAAAAAAAGGTGTTGGCTCCACTTCCAATTGGGTTTGCAGTGTTCATGGTTCACCTGGCGACGATACCCATCACGGGCACCGGCATCAACCCGGCTAGGAGCTTCGGCGCCGCCGTCATCTACAACAAGGACAAGGCCTGGGATGACCACGTACGTACTTCTTCCCTTAACTCTCTTAATTTTCCTTGTTACTTCATTAAAATGAACAATGCACATAAATTTCACGTCTTTCCCATTTTTTTTTGGGTCTTTTTGTTCAGTGGATTTTCTGGGTTGGACCTTTCGTGGGAGCTGCCATTGCTGCATTCTACCACCAGTACATCCTGAGGGCAGCCGTCGTCAAGGCACTTGGGTCTTTCAGAAGCAATGCCTAAGAAACGTTGATGCGCACTGGAATTTTGATGGGAATAATGATTATCTGTTTGCATGAGTTGTCTTTGACTGATCAATATGGAGACGACCATCAAAATTGTAGATTTTGTTTCCTTTGGAAGAAAGGTTACGGGTGTGTTTTGTGTTGGTATTTTTTTTAATGTAATATGATAAAATTTGCCTACTATTTTCCTTTTATTCTCCATTGGACTAGCTATTATCTTCTTTCTTTCTTGCTTGGGCAATATATTTATGGGGTTTTTTTCACTGTTCATACTAAATTTTTTTTTTTTTTTAAATGTCTCTATTTTAAAACTATTTATCAAATTGATCTAATTCCGTACTTTAGAGTCACGTAATTGAAATTTTGTGAGTCCAAAGCAAGGAATTGTAAATAAATTAAAAACAAAAACAAAAATGAAAAATAATAAAAGAAAAATACATTTATGTAATTTAAGTTCACGGAAATGGCATCCTTTCATCTATTCTTTGTTTGTTTGTGTGTTTGTTGAAATAGAAAAAAAAATATAATTATCATATAACCAAAAAAATATATAAATAAATATAATTTATTATCAATACGTGGATTACAAACAAGACACAATGCTATTTTATAAAAAAAAAAAAAAAAACAAACAAACAAGATACTATGCAAAAACAAACAAGAAAGAAACAAACAAGATACCGATGACATCTCGGGAGTTGTGATTTGAGTTCATGGAATTTATCAAAATTAGATCTAATTACATTGGCTTATTGAAATTTAGAATTGGGTTTTTGTGTGGTGTTTTGTAGAAAAGCTTTTTTTCAATTCAATTAATATATAGTCAATTAAATAATGAAGGAACCTTCATGAAATGATAGGCCTTTGGTGATTAGGGCTTCAATTTCTTGCTTAATGAAATTTGAGTAGCATTTACGTTATTTTAGGTCATTATTTGGACAGCAACTACCAACCCATCTCATCTTGCCCTTAACTTTAATTATGCATTTTTATGAGGTTGGTTAGCCTTCAGCTGCTTGATGTTGCACTTTTCTTTATTTAAAATGACAATGGTACTTGTCTTATTATCCCAAAATAATAACTTGTAATTTTACATAACTTTAAAAAGCTAACAAAGTATAGAAAAGAAATGAATGCGAATTTTAATTAATCATTAAAAATAACGCCCATATTTTTGTCAAAATATAAAATCAGAATCGCAGTCTCATGAAGTGCTTTCGGGTCTTAATCTTGGCCCGTAAATTAAGATATATTTAGTACTTATTGATCAACTTCTGACCTTAAGAACTCAACTCTTAATGGATGTAAATAAAGATCAGAATACACGTAAACACACACACACACACACGTATAGTTAAAAAATGTAAATATGTCACACCATGATCACTAATTAATCACAGTACGTATTAATCACAAAATTCTGAAATATTAATAAGACGGTTTAATTAAAAATAAAGAAAGCAAAAAGGAAAGAAAGAAAGAAAGAAAGTTGAAAAGGGTTTGATAAGATGAACGAAAGAAAGAAACTTATATATTCGTTATGAAAAAAAAGTTAAGAGGCATCACTACGGACCAAAAAAGTGCTCAAGGGTATAACTCAATTTTGGATTTTCTAGAGAAATCCTGGTGATCATAAATAATGTCCTAAACCAATTGACCGAAAATGCTGTCCAGACTAAATTCGAGACTAGTACATTTGAGCTTCGACTTTCGAGTTTTATAATTAGCTGAATATCTTGAGACGAATAAATTTTGTGATATATACTGGCTTTTAGTAAAATTAGGATATTGATCTTAATTTTTCTTACTTAAAGCAAAATTTGATATTATTAAACCAGTTCAAAGTGGATCTGAAATTTTAATATTCAGATCTTAACCAAAACACTATCCATTTAATGCTTTCGCATATTTTTTAACATATTGTGTTATGTAAAATAATTATATATACAGAAAAATAAGTTTAATATATACACACACACACACACACACACATACATATGTATGTGTATATCCTCACATTGTCATGCTCTATGCGTGAAAAAATACTTTATAACATACGAAATTATTGTATTTTAAATAATAAAAAATATAGAAACTAGAAGCATAAAGGATATTTAGAATAAGAAAATGAAGAAAGATAAAAAGAATTTTAAAAGAAAGAAAATTAAAGGATAATTTATGTAATTTTACAATGTGCAACAAAAAGCATTATTGCTACCATAATATAACATAGATATAGTTTATAAGTATAAAAAATAATTAGAATAGAAAAGAATTTAAAAAGAGAGAAGGAATAAAAACTTAATAGTTAAAAGAAAATATAAAAAGAAAAGACAGAAAAATAAAAAATTATAATTAAGGAAAATTGTGTAATTTACAACGTGCAATTGAAAAATGTTACTTCCATAACAATATAAGTATACAAAATAAGTAATGATATATTAATAATTATATTTGAGTATCGGTTGTCTTTTCAAATAGATGTAATGATGTAAATTTAATAATTAAGGATAATGTTTTTAAATTTAAAGATACGACCAAAATAGTCTCAAAATCTTAGTAATATAGTGTAGCTAATATTGATATTAAAATATTTTACACGCAAATTTGTGAATAATGAAGAAAAAACATTTGAAGACTTGTGATAATATTATCTTTTAAAAACTATTTTCAAATTTAAACTGAATCCAATCTAAATTCTCCGAATTTAAGGTTGGGTTATTATCCTTATTTAAATCTTTTAGTTTATGTCCTCTATCAGTTAACATTATGCAAATATGTGTCCTTGAACATACGTTTGATTGTGAATGACATATACCTAACGTCCATTCATAAAGATACAATAGGAAATGAGTAAAGTCCCACGTATGGTTTGGAGGCAGGGATTCTACTTTATCATTCGTTTGCAACTTCATAATAATTTGAGGACAGGTGCCACAAAGGGATTTGCATTAATAGTGGCGAGTGCTGTCTCATTTATGCTTTATTATTGTCCTTATTATTTACTTACATATTATGGCCCTTTGCTGCTCATCTAAGATACGCAACGACTTATTTTCTTTCTTAGCCGTCAATAATGAACAATAGAGAGAATTAATGACATATTCAAAGTCTCTCGCATTGACAGATGTTGCAAGAGAAATAGGATAGATCTATGAAACACGTATATTTTCCTTTACCCAACTTGTCATGCTCCACAAGAGCGCTAAAATTTTATTACCCCATCTCCTTTACCGACATGGAATTCATTACATGACATTACACGCTATAAAAGCACAACTCCAGATTCCAACAGGTAAGCAACTGAAAAGCCCAAATGGCCGCCTGGATAATCTTTACCATTCTTTCCTTCCTATGCGTTACCAGGGCTGAAGACGGAGCTGGCGGTGCTTCCCCCAGAAGCACAAGCATTGTTCCACCCCGACCAGCAATCACAGAGTAAGAATAACACGTGTGATTCGTCAGACTGCATGTCGCTGTCTGAGGCTGCCAGCGTGCAGTCTACCCCAGTCCATGAGAGTGCATCTACCCGCGGGAGAGAGCTGGGGGCCGGCGGCATTGCCGGGATTCCTATAGGTTTCATTTTTGCTTGCCTCATTGCGGCAGGAGTTTGCTATGCGGCGATCCTGCGGCAAACGAACTCGCAGAGGCACAGGTCTCAGCAGCAGCAGGAGGAGGAGGCATAACGTGCTGAATGAAAGTTACTGTAATGAATGTGTTGGGGGCATTCCATGCCTAGACCTCGCTTCTCGACATGTCTAGACATTTGCTATCTCTATATATTTATTTTGCCTGTCTTGTATAAACTAGCTTAATCATTGCATGACCACGTTTGGTTCACTCATCTAATTTTATTGGCAAAGTAAAAAGAGCAATCCGTAGTACAAATTTCTAATTTTTGGTCCGATGACTTGGGATAATGCAGCACTGGTAACAAGCACATTCAGTTCAGGCGAACCCTAGCAGCTCAAAGCAGCAATCACAGGAAAGAAAGACGGAGAGAACAAGTCTAGGACGATGAATTGAAAACTGAAGGATGGAAATTTTACGGAAATTGCAGCAAGCTCGAACCATTACACACGTTTAAATATGCAAGACCGCCGTATGTCCCCAAGATAATGCGAAATAGGTCCTTTCTATGGGAATTCAAAGCACACTATCTCCGTAGATTCAACTCAACTCGTGAAGTAGGAATAGGGGCAAAGCAAAAACAATCACTACTAAAAATTCACCCGATTGGGGCGGCATGCAGCTGTACCAAAAATTGGAACGGCTTGGAGATGGACAACAGATAAAACCATTTTAAAGCTATTCTAAAATTATTTTTTTAAATAAATTTTAGAAAATCATCCCAACATTGTCTCAAATTTTGTAATTATTTACAAACCGTCCCAAAATCATTCTAAATTGACACATCTTAGAAGTTTGTCACAAAGTCGTCTCAAATTTAGCAAGGCGAGACCTGTCCAAAACTCGTCCTAATACCGGTATGGCTTTGGGACAGTGTTATCAAAAATCATCCCCGAGTTGTCCCCAATTATTGGGCAAACTAAAGTGGTGAATCCCATCCCAAAGCTGTTGCAGATCTAATATAGCTTTGGGATGGTTAAGTACGTGACCGTCCTAAAGCTTTGCCAAACTTAAATGGTAATATTTGTGGTAGACCCATTCTAGATCTGGGATAGATTTGAGAGAGTCTCATTCATAATCGTCCTAAAGCTAACCTTGATTTTTGGGCAAACTGAAATAGTGAATCTTGTGGTACTGCTGTGCCAAGATTGGGATGGCTTCGAGACAGTCTCATTCATACGCGTCCCAAATTGGAATAGTTATGCCCAGGGCAGAGCCATTGCAAATTTAGAATAGCATTAGGATGACTTTGTTATAAACTATCCCAAAGCCGTCCTAAATTGGGCATCGATTTCAGGAAGTGACGATAGTGCCACAGTCATCCCAGATCGGTGTGGTTCTGGGATGGTTTGTTGATTGATCGTTTTGAAGCCATCACAGATTATTGGTGAATTGGAATAGTACTTACAAGTCAATGCCTTCTCAGATTTGGGATGGTTTTGGGATAGCTTTTATGGGTGTGTGCCAAAGTCTTTTCAGATCACGAAATATAATTAGTTCAATCCATAGCTTTTGTCCACTTTAGAATTTCATTTCATAGCCAAATCCAACCTTTGTGAAGTGGGTAAAACACTGGCCAACTACAATTTCATTACAGTATCAAGTTTAAAATAAACCTTTGTACAATATATGGGACATCGTTAGTTTTATCCTATCTACTGGTCATCATTGCTATGCTAATCTAGATGCAATGCATCATCATTATTGTGGGGGTCCTCAGGTGCCAGTAAATGGTCCTCAGGGAAATGTGTGGGCTTTCGTGACTGGTCTACAGTATGGTGACCTCCAGATGAACCTATTGCATGTTCGTACAAGGCATCAGTCTGTGTAATGACGCGGGTCATGAACTTATGCAACTGATCAGACATATGTGCTTGATGCAGTCCATGCGGTTTAAATGATTGCACAAGTCACCGATGTCATCTCGTAGTTGGTGAAGTTAAGCCTACAGATAAAGGTGGATTAGCTATTCATCAACCTCTAGCATTGAGTCCATAGGCTCATCATGATCTTCCCATAGCTCAACAGTAATCACCTAAGGTGTTAGGGCAAAGTAAATAGTTGTCTGGGGACTTCGGTATTCCTCCGTGCCATCAAACTAGACACTAGTTGCGATGCACAGCTCCGAGATTAGATGGGGATACCAAAGAGACTCCTGAACATTTTGAGCACATTGTATGATCCTTTCATGAATTATTTAGCCCACATTTAAATATTCGCCTTCAAGTATACAATATAACATCATAGCACATTCCCTTGGGATTATGGCATGATGATTCACTGGATGGAGTCTTGCAACTATGAAGTATTACCAAGTCAGATTTGCTTGAGACAGTGACTGATTTATACACAGATAAAAATATGTTGGAATTTAAACCACCTGAGATAATAGTTTGCTGCAAAGAGATGAATCATATTGTGAAGGACATATGCATAGGTAAGGGGATGCCTGTCTAGGGAGAGATTTCAATTGGAAGCAATAAGGGTGATTAGTCTAGTCAACAAACGTTAAATGAATTGATGAATCATGTGGTAAGGGAGGAATTTCACTCCTATTAGTTAGGGCATCCTCGATTTGTCACCGCCTCAAGTGCACGTCTAGAGGAGATGAGCTCTTGATATCTAGGTGAATGAGAGGCATAAGGCAATCTAAAATGTGTGTTTATTGCCCTGGATAGATATCGATATATGCTGCTTTGTCTCATCTTTGCCAAGTTTGTATAGAATTCCCTAACATGTATTGATTACCCTAGATAGATATTGATATATGCTGCTTTGTCTCATCTTTGCCAAGTTTGTATAGAATTACCTAACAAGTGGGATCATAGAATCCATTTGTGGCTGTAGGGTAAATTGTTCCCATTGCATTCGTGTAATGGCGGGGGATTAGTTTGGACCATTCCTCATAATATCAGCTATTCCCCTCTCTAGAACAAGTGCCCGGTGCTTGGTCACTTCTTTAGCATAGCAGCTTCCAGTGAGACGTATATATGGCAGTTGTAAAAGGGGATGCTTTCTTCGTTCTATGAGCCATTTGCACCAACACAAATGCCATAACATTGTTAGAATGCTATCATAAGCAAAGAATGTCATTCATGTTGATATAAATTTGTTAGATAGCCATGGCATTGTTAGAATGCCAATACACAAGCAAGTGACCCATTCATTTGATTATAAATGAACCAAGACAAGTATCTCATGAAAGTTGGACAAGATAACCTAAAATACAAGTGTATACCATTATCTTCCAAACAAAGTTGTTCAAATACTTATGAGAAATTTGTTTACAAGATGTGTTGCCTCATACGTTTGTATAATACATATACATTTTTATCTACCATTTTGATCAGATAAATTGTTTGGCTTCCATTTAGCTTGAATTTTGAGTGCCAACTAATTCAAATCTCAAACAAAAAACAACCACATAGTTGCATGCATCTGTTTGGCATTTTAATGAATAGGTTGTACGCATACTTATTGCAGCCAACTCTTTCAACCTACATGAGTTTCGTATGTCCCATTTCACAACCACCAACCAAACCATTCCATCCACTCCAATATATGAGAGTATGGCATCTAAACATTCACGGCAATCAAAGTAATCATTCAATACAAACCTAACAATAAATCCACAATTTGCAACTAACTCAATCATAGTTGCACCAAACAATCCACATATATACATCTCTAAAACAAAAAAACTATTCTCATGACAAGGTTACAATATGAATTGAACCAAATATAATTGTAAGGTAAGAGTAATTGGGCAAGATTTGCTTTATATAATTTGGAAACCAAAAATTACCTAACAACATAATTTGTCTTCAACCTATTGTTGCTATGTGCACACAAAAAAGAATGGAATTAAGACCAACAAATGCATTTACTTCTTTGATCGAATCAAACAAGTGATGCAAAGGTAGTTATATATGGAATGCAACTGGTCTTTATGTGCACGATGTGGTGGAAATGGCGAAAACCAAGTCACAGGTGGTTGTAATGGTCTGCATCGATGCGCCTATCTTTGTAATGTGGCTCTAGAAGTTGTTTTGAAGAGTCATGTCACTCCTAAAGTCATGAAGAGATGGAGCAAGATGACTTCTCTATGTGGTTTCTATCTTGCAAGTCACGAAGATGCAAGGGTGTAAAACTCTTTGTGTGGTCATCACCTTATAGGTCGTGATGATGAGAGGGTGAATATAGGTTGCAACGACTAAATGCTTGCCAATAAGGGTGTAATTGAGCCAAGTCGAGCCCGAGTAGTATCCTACTCGAGCTCGATTCAAAAAGTTCTTTTGATAAACTCAAGAAAAACCATCCAGCTTGAGCTTGATAGCCCCAAGTAGCAAGTATTGAGCTCGAGCCTGAGTCTACCAAGTTTCAAGTTGGTGCATTTTAAAAGTAATTTGCTTGCTAATAGATTCAAACCCTTAACCTTTGAAGAATAGAACTATTATTGAAGTAGGTTAAAAGAGAATAAAATTACAAAAATATCCTATAGTTGAGCTTAAGCTATTCGATAGAGCTCAAGTCTACCCACAAGCTACTTGATCTTGACTCGAGCTTTGATTGAGCCAATTCGAGTAGCTTAGTCTGCCAATACTTCTATTTGTAAACTCTCTGTTTAATCATCGGCCTGTAGGTATCGATGACCACAACGATGCGAAGGTAGGAATCTACATTATGCTAGCAAGTTGCAACGACGTTGAAAACAATAAAACATTCGTTCACGTTGCCACGCTCATCGCGACATTGAGCTAGACCACTAACAGGTCTTTTGCGATGTCTCGACTTTGTGGTAGATAAGAAAACTAAAAGGGAGGAGGGCATGAATTCAGTTGCATTTGGGATAGGTGTTTAATTCACCTCGTTCCACAACCATCCCATGGTTAAATAAAAATTAAAAATCCTCCTTCCCATTTCATTCTCATGTATTAGAAATTTCCCTTCACCCCACACTACTCCCTCCACATACAAAGTATCTCTTCAACAGTGAGCTCCACTTTTGCTGGCAACTTATGGTTACAATTGACTCTAGGCGCCCATTCTCCACACTAAGACACTAAATAAAAACCTAGCCAAGATTTGAGTTGTACTAAAATTTCAATCAGATTGATGGGATTAAGAGTGTATTTTTGTTTTATTAGGACAAATATATGGTTAATCTTATGGGCATCGTGAACTATTACATGTGTATTGGCTTGAGTTATATTTTTTGCTTGGGTTGTGTGTGTATTGGCTTGGGTTCCATTTTTGTGAACTGTTATATTTTGTTTTATTGGATTGTATTTTGAGTGTAGATTTGTGCTTGTTTGGACATGGACTATATCCTAGGTCAATTAGATTTGAAAAAATGTATGGTTAATTTCATGGGTATCGTGAGCTATTATATGTGTATTGGTGGATCTTCGATTGTGACCATAGCTTTAGGCTTATATATCATGTTCAAGCTTGTTGGATGCTTTTATTAATTTCATTTGGACAAATGTCCTTTACACTGGCGTGTCATTGTGAACAAATGATATTACATTCCCTTTGCTAAATGTGTTTAGTGTATATTTGGATATTGTGGCGTGTCTAAACCCTAAACTCTAATACCAACTATTAGACAAAGGACGAATATGGAATAATGATTTGTTGTTATGATTCTCTTGTTGAATAATTTCAAAACGATTAAAATTTTAATGGTGATACTAAGTTGTAAATAAGTCAATCCGTTAATGGTTGTTAGACCAGCTCACATCCTATAGTTATACTGTATGATGAATGTATGTTGAGTAATCACATCTGACTTCCAAATATAAAGATCTATGTGTTCTCATGTCATATTAAATTTTACACTTTTCACTTCCAAACTTTCATTTTGCACTAAAGTTGTCATTCTACGTATTTCTAGTATCATAACTTGATGTTCATTGTTCAAATGTGTTGTACTTTGGAGACCATGAATGATGTCTTGCTCAAGTAATTTTGTCACAATCTTGGACCTTAGACTTTGTTTTTTAGCATTAAGGTTGAACATATTGATTCTTAGTTTGCACATGTTGTAAGATTTATGTTTGCACATTGATCAAGTTTTAGACTTGCTGAATGATCTTACAAAGCTACCATGATATTGCCTTGATGTTTTTGAGGATGACTTGTGTGGTGTAATCTAGGAGGGGTTCTCAATGTGGTAGGGGTGTTCCACGTGACATGGACACCCCCCCATGTGACAACATCCCAAGTTTTACGTCAGGCATAAATGAAGATGATGATGAAACTCAACACCCCACCTAAACACAAAGCGATCGCCCATCAACATCTGCATAATAATCCAACCAAAATCCATCTTTTTGGGGCCATAGGGAAGCATCGATAGTTCTTGTTGCATTCCCAATATTGGTGAGCATAGCCAGCAGCTCGTGCAAGGCCCAAACACCTGACTCCACGCCTATTCTAGTGAGTTTAAATGATTATTACTACTTAACAATTTACATACATCGATCTCCAACTATCTAAGTCTTCTTCTGCAAGATTAGCATTTAAAAATCGTGAGCAACGAGTTGTCTAGTAAATGGCACCTTCTCCCCCCCTTTTTAAAAGTTTTTTATAGGATGTGAACATAATAACAATTTGCACAAAATACGATTTTAAAAATAGATAATACAAATCACATTTAAACATATCATGATGATTCACAACTTTTTTGAATTGTCTCATCATTCGCAGGCTATACATGTTCTTGTTCACTAGCTTACTCTTAGGGTACGTACTTAGTGTCTTATTTCCATTGATTAGGTTTGAAGTCTGCACTCCAACTGACGAGGGTCATGTGAAATATCAGTTGTACCCGTTATAAGCCTTAATACTTCAACCCTGATTAAGTGGTATCCTAATCTATTATTTTTTGATTGGTAGGGCTACGTATTAATTTCACCCACTGTCAACCTTAATACTTTTATCTCGATTGGGCATGTCTCAATTTATTACTCGATTAGTAGGGCGAAACTCATTCTACACTATCCTTAGTATCACATGAGAGGCTTTTTACATTTATCACATATTTAGGTTTACAGAATAATCATTTTCATAAAATTCACTTGCAAATAACTCACATATAGGTTTTTAGGAAAAATAATAAAATTTCAACTTTTGTAGAAAATTAATATGTCAAAATTATGCTTTCATATAATAAGAATAGTATTCAAAAAATAAATTTAAACACATACTAAAATTCAATTGAAACATAAAAAACTTTCGAAAGCAACTGCAAAACCTGGTTAGTGTAACCACTTACCTCACTTCTATTCTTGTTGGCCAATGGGTTCCTCATATATCAATTTTTGACTTTTTATTCAATCAAATAAATTTTCATTTAATACTCAATTCAACTAATTTTTTACTCTTTCAAATGCTTTGGTATGTATCCTATTTGTCTTGTATTATTATTCTGTTAGATTTTTAGTTATCTATAGAATGAGTTATCTTATCTGGGTTTACTAACATTCCCTATATTTTGTCAAATCCTAAACTGCATGTTTAAGCCCTATTTTGGTCTCAAAATTGAAAAATTTCACTTTAAGTACACAAAGATAACATTTTGTTTGATTTTCCAGGTGTTGCACTCTCGAAAATAACTTTTGTGACCTCAAAAAGTGGCTCTGCACTCGCGAAACAAACCATGGTGTATTTTCCCTTGCTTTGCACTTGACCTTTATGACCGCAATAGATACATTAGTATAGAAGAAAAAGAAACTAGATAAATCTTCTATTAAAATAGAAGAAAAAGAAGCTAGATCCTTTGCTCAAGAAAGGTATAAATGTTTCAAGGGCTTATAACTTGTCATTTTTTACGAAGGATAATAAAGATAAAAATTAGTATATTTCTATAAGAGAGTTTATTGTGGAGAAAAAAGATCGATGTGGGAAAGTATAAATTCTTTTGATTTCTTGAGGTTTTGGATGATCTTAAATTGAATCATGTTGCAATAATTTTGAAATGTGCTTTCCAAAAGTTGTCATGGAATTCTATGACAATATTTTGAAATAAATCACTAAGTCAAACCTTTTTGTGGTATCACAAAGTTTATGCCAGAGGAAAGATTACTCATTTTTTCTCCAAGAGTCATCAATGAAGTGTTGCAACATCATAAGGTCAATTTTACAAGCGTTTTTTTGATTACTATAAACTAGATTATGAGGTTATTTTTAGAGAAATTGCATGCTATAGACATACTATGTAGCCTACCACTATTACCTTGCAATTATCTTGGCTTAATCTGAAATATTTCTTTCTATCCAAATTGGGTAATACCAACGTTTTTTCCAACAACAAATTAGATACGAGTCTCAAATGATCAAGCTTTAGTCTTTTATTGCTTGGTTACCAAAATAAACTCAACTTGGGAACATTGATTTTCAACATAATTGTTGGTCTTGTCAAATCACAAACAGGACTTAACTTACCCCATTTTGCTTTGATCTCAAAAGTAATTTTCAAGAAAATCATTATTAATTTATGTGAGAACTCAAAATGGACTGAATTCATATTCTACATTGCTCAATTGTTGAGTCTCGAAAAGGTCAATGATCTTCGATTACAAGAATCTCCACATTCAAAGGATGTTGCTACATCTCATGCCCTTAAGAACCGGTTGATGACTGCTATTGCACATATAGATGTTGGTTTGAGGAATGGATGTGCAAATTAATCAAATTTGTGTATAGAGGGATGAAGTTAGGGTACACATTGCTTAATTAAAGGCTCTCTTGGTAGCTTTGTTTGAAGATCCACTACGTAATGTCCCATTATTAGCTCTATCTGGTCTTGTTTCTAGATACCTTTGGATATCCTTCCTCTTGATTACTTTGGATTGTTATTTTGTGTGGTTGAAGGGGGGCGGGGGAGATTAAGGAAGAGTTAAGGGGAGGAAGGAGGAATGTTGTCAAGAAGGATTTGCTTGCTTGGATGCTTTAGTTGAGGGAGAGTTTATGATGTAGGAAATGTGTTGGAAAAATTCTTGACTGCTTTTATTGAATGGTCTTGCTTCTGATTTTTGTTATTCTACTTTAGCTGAATTTCTGCTGCTTTCTAGATTTGGAGTTATTTTGATTCTATTATTCTTGGACATCTGGTATTTTTGTTGCACCCTTGGCACGAATTGGTATTTTACTAAGCGAATATAGGAGCAAAGTCACAACATCCATGTTGTTATAAAGATTGTTATGTGTTGATTCGTATTTCAATGTTGTAATACAAAGCCAAGGGAGTGTTGTCCTAGATTGGTTTATTTTAGTTCAATTGCCAAGTCATCAATTGAAGATAAATTTAGCTCCTTATAGATCTTTCAAGATATACTCGGCTTCTTGATTTTTGGAAGGTCATATTTGTTGAAACAAGTCAAAATCCAAACTGCTAAGGTCATCTTTTTTGTTTTTGACACAGTTGGCAGATCTCATATATTGTTGCAACATCACCCGAAAAACTTATATGGGAAATTCAATTTAAATTAGGTGTAAGCGTTGTAGCTCTAACTTTGAAGGAAACAAGAAACTGATGATTATAAGCTGAAAGATACACAAAATGAACAGAATTGGAAGTGATCATTTTTTAGAGGAGCTTACAAGGTTTGTCCTTCACACATTTGTACATGTTTCAAGCCATGTTTCCTTCTTGAGTCAATGAAAAGCAAGCACTTGTGTTAAGTGATTTACTCTTATCAACTCTGGCGATAGGCTCTCAAATAGAGGTTTTGCTTAGTGTCAAGTGAGAAACTACTTGAGTTGTACTCCACTTAGTTGATTCATGGGAAAAGTATCTTTGTAGAGAACATGAATCACTTGTATTGTATCATTCTCTCATTTTAAGTTAGCAGATTGATTTTCTTGGGTAGGGTCCCAATAGACTAAGGAGTTGGGTTCTAAACTATTTTAACAATTTTGGTGTACTAGCTCAATCTTTTTTCTACTCAATAATTTTGTTGTTACACCTCATGCTCAACTTTTTAATAAGTGTTACAATATCTAACAAGACTTACATTTATATATCTTGAAATATAGTTAATGCTCCATTGAAATAGTTCTCCAGCAATAATTTCATGCGAGATAAAGTTTCAAATAAAAGAGGCCATGTTATGTTGACAAAACTAATAAAAGTTCTTTGGGTCATGTTTGGATCAATGGTTAATAATAACACTAGGGCACATCCACATTTATTCTTAAAAAGTGAAGTGATTACGAACCTATTGTACCAATAGTGTTAGATAAATTTATTTATATTATTATTTAACTTGAAAATCATAAGTGATGGACACAAAATAAAGTTACAAAGTGCTACAGTTTTGCAACAAGACTCCTGTATCGATGGATTTTTTTTTTTTCACTCCTCTATCAATGTTAAGAAAAGAAGGATTGTAAAATAGGGTTGTGACATGATTTGGTGGAAATAAAAAATTGGAGAAGAGTAAAGACATTTTCGATGATTGTGGTCAGAAGTTCCAATTTCATTTCATTGACCAAGAACGGATATCGATGCAGCTGAAATCGCCCCTCAAAGCGCGACTTCAGCAGTATAATTATTTAAAAACTTTAATTTTTTTATTTTTTTTCATTTTCTTAATACATTCATCTTCTTTTAATCTTTTATTTTATTTTTAAATTATTTCTTTATCTTCTTTTAATAAAATATGTAATATAATTTATAACACCCTTTTTTTAATTTTTTTTATTTTGTATCATTTATTTTAACTATCTTTATCATTCTGTTTTTATTTTTTATTGCAATAATATTGTAATAATCTCTACTTTGAAATATTAAATGCACACATATCAATTGTACAAAAATTTTAGGAAATAAGGCTCTTTGGTCATGCAATTTAAATTGCACAATACCCTTATTTAAAATTCCTTAATCTTTTCCAGCCCTTTTTTTTTCTCCCTTTTCTTTTGGCTTATTATTTTGTATATATTTCTCTCAAAATTTCTCTGTTTACAAATTCTTTTGATTCCTCTTTATTTTCTTATTTTAAAATATTTTTTGTACTTTAATCGATGTAAGTTAATATTATCAAGAAAATAAGACCTTTTGATTGACAATGTGAAATCACATCACTTTTCTAGCATTTTAAAAAATCAAAATGTTTGAGAATTCGAAATTTCAGCCAATTCAACATTTTGGGGTCAACGTATATAGATATATGTTAAGCTGGTGCAAAAAATATGCGTAGAATGGTTGCAAGGAAAAATTACCACAATCAAAATGGCACTAGAAAAATATATGTAACACAATTATTAGTAAAATAAGTTACAGTGGCACAGCATTTGAACTAGCTAAGCAACATTATCAGATTCTACTTAGTCTAATAATGGACTATCCTCACGTCTGATCTCCCTAATCCACTCTCCCATTTTACTTGATAACCACACGCTACTCCTATTCAGGTTCATATTTTTCTAAGTTAAATAAAAATAAATAAAAAATATCACTTAATTATTTCAAGAAGATGGAGTTGGTCGAATAGAGAACCCTTTTTTTAAGTGAAGTTGTGGGAGTGTCATAACATGTGAATACATTTAATATGGTCCTTTTTTTTAAATTTTCTTCTAACATACTATTCTTTATTTTGTATATTTTCTATCAACTTTTTTTCTTTACAAATTATAGTATTTTTGTTTTCTTAATTTAAATATCTTTATTCCTTTATCATAATCTATATTACATATTAAGCAAATAAGAAATTTCTGTTGCGCAATTTGACCTTACTTAAATACCTTTAATTATTTTCATATTATCATCTCATTTTTCTTCTTTTATTTATTTATTTATACATCACACTCTCACTCAACACCTCTCATTAAGAAGTTGGGATCCGAACATGTATCCGCACACCCACGCCTTCTTACTTTTCTTAAAGTTTTCATTGATTTCATCCCTTCACTAATTTACATTTATTCTTTTTTATTTTATTATTTATTTTATCTATTACTACATATTTTTTTTCCTCATTTTTTAACCCACTCGTGCACTCCTAAGAATTTGAACCATGATCTTATGGTTGAGATAATAGGCATCAAGCCATTAAGTGTCTCTAGTCGACTATGCATATAAGATGTATGTATTGGCTTTCTAGTGTAAAAATTACCCCTCCTATATATTTAATTTCCCATTTTTATGTTTAATATAATTTATTTAGTTTATCTTTTCCCTTTTCAAGCGTTTACGTTCTTTCTAAATTTATATTTGAAAGTTATAATACGATTCTAACTTTTATTAATTTTATTTTATTATTATAATCATCAAAATTAAATTATATTTTGTTAAATTAATAAATGATATAATTTTTTAAATATGCACACAAGTAACGTGTGCCACTCTTATTAATATTATAAAACGTTAAAGATATAATTTGATTTATACAATATTAAGGCTATGTTTGTCTGTTATTACATTTTTTAATTTCTTTTCTTTTTTCCCTGCTTTTACACGAATTTTTTTTTAAGATGCAACTAAAAATACATACATAAAAATCAACACCACATAGGTTAAATTACTGTGATATTATCATTTAAAGATTTTTTATTTTTCAGACTTCGTTCCTTCTAATATAATTTTATACTTTTTTAATACCTTTCATTTGACTCTTTTCCTTTTCTATTTAAATTTTTTTGTAAATACTATTACTAGCATGTAATATAGATATAGGTAGATGGTGATAGATATTGTGCAATTTCCATGCATTTAATCGACGAGTAATCTTTTAAGAAACCCTTCTCTCCCAACCATCCATTTCATCTCCCCATTTACTGTTTCAGATTTAATGGCTTCACTCGTCCATACTTACACTTCCTCTTTAAATATCTTCTTCGTTTTCCTCGTCTTCTCGCACCCCACCCCCACTTCTTCTGCATATTCGCCGGAGTATTCCCCTTCTCCATCTCCACATGCTCCGCCCTCCCCCTCGCCTTCCCATGCACCCCACGTTTCTCCGACGGCGCCACTTCTGCCCCCTTCTCCGTTCTTGCAGCCTCCGGCTCCATCCCCCGGGCCTTCTCATGCACCCCGCGTTTCTCCACCAGCTCCTACTCCGACCCCTTCTCCATTCTTACAGCCTCCCGCTCCATCCCCCGGGCCTTCCCATGCACCCCGCGTTCCTCTTCCTCCATTCTTTGCACCCCGCCTCCAGGCTCCCAGCCTCCGGCTCCATCCCCCGGGCCTTCCCATGCACCCCGCGTTCCTCTACCAGCGCCTACTCCGCCCCCTTCTCCATCCCCACAGCCTCCGGCTCCGTCCCCCGGGCCTTCCCATGCACCCCGCGTTTCTCCACCAGCGCCTAATCCGCCCCCTTCTCCGTCCCCGCAGCCCGCAGTTCCGTCCCCCTCGCCTTCCCTTGCCCCGCCAGCGACTCCTCCGTCAGATCTCGCTCCGAACTCACCTCCTCTACCGGACGACCGGGATCAGCCCAGTAACGGTGACAAATATACTAACCACGACTCCTCCGACGGAAATAGCAAAGGGAAAATGTTCGGAACCTCGATCGGAATCGTCGGTGCCATCGGGAGCATTGTAGGAGCCGCGTGCATTGTAGGAATCGTCGCGCTGACGCACAGGAAGCGGCAGCGGGACCGCCACAGGTTTTAAATATGACTATAGATCAAGACATGTAGGTGTGTGTGTTTATATCTATCTATCTATACGTAAAAGAGAGTTAAGTATTACAGTGGTCACATCCTAAGTAAACAAAGATTGAGGGACTTTGATTTTTGTTGAGAACTCTGGTCGATTCATTTGTTGAATTTAGTGGCGGTAAGTTGATTTGCTTCAGACTTTGCACTTATGCAGACTACATATCTTATGTTAATAATTCTGCAATAAATTAAGATGGAAAAGCAATGAATAAATTTCCTTTTAGTTGATTTTTTTTAAATGTTTTTTTTCTGTATGATATTTTTAATAAAATCCATCAATACTCGCCCAATCTGGTAATTTAGTTTTTGATTTAATAAATTAATTAGAGATTGGAGGCATACGTCTGCATAATTATATATATAAATTACAATATTTTTAAATATGAAATTTATGCCATTCATAAAATAAGATAGAAAGAAAGAAATTTAAAAAAATGATAAATAAAATAAAGTAAATTTAAGAGAGAAGATTGAAAAAATACAATAAGTTAAAATTGAGCAAACAGAATTAAATAAATGAAAAGCAATAGAAAGAAATTAAAAGAAAAATATATGAAAAAAAGGGAATAATATAAATTTAATAATGTGTGACCCAAAAATTGCCAATATCCTCTGTATAAATTAGTAAAAGCCACACATTCTATGTATTTGCAAATGTATTTATAAATTTTAAAGTTATTGTATTTTAAAAATTAGAAATAAAAATATTTAAAATTATAATAATTTAAATGAAAAGAGAAAAATAAAAGAGAGAAAGTAAAGGATAGAAATAAAATAAAATAAGAATAGTTATGTAATTTGATAACCTTATTAAGTCAACAAAATAATATAGATTCGTAGTAGGTGAGTGTGCAAATTAATTATTAATAAAATAATTAGGATGTGAAAAAGGGAACCCCTTCTCCATATTTAAAAAGTAACAATTTTTACAACCAATAATAAACATAGAATAATGATATTCAATAGAACCACAATAACCCATTAAAAAATCAAGAGAAATTTTTTGCAATGTTTTATCATAAAAATCTCCATCATTTTTTTTTTTATCTCCATTCAAATAAAACTCAACTTTTTGTTTACCTTAAAGACTCCAAATGTTGCATAAGTTGATCCATTCTTTGCGAACTTCAAACGTACAAATATCTATCAATAATAACAAAATAATTTTGATAATATAAAAAAACATAATTAAAGAATCGGAGTTGGATAGTTGAAAATGGAGAATAAATCTATCAATAATAAAAAAAAATAATTTCAATAATATATAAAAAAAAACATAATAAAACAATGAGAGTTGGATATTTGAAAATGGAATTAGAAAATAGCTGGCGGGGGACATTAAAAGAGTTGATGGAATGTTGTGAGTTAGTTAAAATTACAAGATGGGAAAGAGAAAAGAAATTGACTGGACTGGAGTTGGAAGTTGAGAAGAGAGAGAAATTGTAAAATATAAAAATATTTTTGTAAATATACTTTATTATATCAAAGATCGGTATTTAGCAATAATAATAATAGTATAGATATAACAATTAATAAATTGTTATAACTAAAAAATTTTAAAATCTCATCATAAACCAAATTTCATGATCTGGTGAAGTGGGTTTCATTGTAATTATTGCTCCATACTACATCAGTAAAAATTGAAGAAAACATAAATTTGGTATCATTTTTTTTTGCGACAGTTTATATGAACAGAAAAAGTATATCTGGCCATATACATTGGTAATAAATTTTATTTGAGAGCATTAAAAATTTCTTTTAATTGGGTGCACTGACAGTTTGTCTTTCTATATTAGAAAGTTCACAATCTATATATTTATCTATACATGTATGATAGCGCAACTATTGGAGAACGAAATTGTGCTCAATTCTATTTTCTAAATATTTTGATTTTTTTTATTTAACATAAAATACTTCATTGGTCCATAGTTATATTAGTTTTTAATTAATTTAGCAAATAAGCTTGCTTTGAAAATACGTGTAGAACTTTAATTGAGTATAGAATGAATACAAATTATTAAAAAATATATTGAAAAGTGGTGTCTTTATAGGAACGTGTAACATTATTTCTTGCCAATGTGATGAACCAATTATAGAGAAAATATTGTAAAATGACTCACCAAACTCCAAACTAAACCACATTATATACTCAGCATCGCAGCCACTTCCATGTTGCATCTTGGGGACTACATTGCACTGAAACAATCAAGATTCTGTATCAATAAGTAGTCAAGAAAACACCCAAATTTCAGTGTCTGTCATGAGAAATCCAGAGATTCCTACTTAATTGTCACAAAATTATTGGAATGGCAGGGTTTCTTTCAGCATTATTGATTCTTGACCCACGACAACATTATACAGTAAGACTCATCAAGATTTAAAATGTCTTTGTTGATAAATCGTTCCCACAGAAATTTCAACATAGAATGGCCAGTAGAACGCTTCAGAATCCTTCTAGCTTTGCGAAAGAAGTTTCATTTCAATAATACGAACAGGGGATGCAGAGAGTTTTATTTCAAGAATCCAAACAAATTGTTGAAAAGAGTGTTACGTGTACGTTGGAAAACTCTCTCTCTCTCTCTCTCTCTCTCTCTCTCCTCTCTTTGACAAAATGATAGGTCCATGGACTCAATTTTTAATCATGATTGAAAAGATCATATATTCAATTTTTAACCCAAAGTTCATTTACACTAGTGTACTTTCCAATGAACAACTTAACAAAATTTATTTGTAATGTACTTGTAAAGCATCTCACTCATCCATAAAATTTTTTAGAATACTTGTTTAGATCCAAATTTTGCAGCAAAAAAAAATTAAATTTGGCATAAATGAAATTTTGACTTGAAATAAATAAAATTCATAAAAATTCAGAAGCATTTTTCTTAAAAATATACAATAATTGAAAAATCATAATTGTCGTAGCATTTATAAAAACTTTTCGAGTAATCTACTTACTTGGTATTAATTGCTCGATTTAAGGGTTCACAAATCACATTTCCTTGGTTTCCTACAAAATTAAAGAAAAAACCTGTCCCAATATCAATTTAACAAAAAGTTTAAATCCTATCCGTTATTTATTTCCTCAATCAATGGTTGGATTATATTACATCTGTGTGTGTGTGTGTGTGTGTATTTATATATCACCCCATAACCTCTAAACTCCATGCGGTTCTATTACTCTTGCCAACCATATGTACTTACATAAATCAACATCCATATATCTACACACACATACACATAAGTCAGCCCCACCATAATTTCAATACCCAGTTCACTAGAATTATATGCACAAAAGCAGTTTTCTAAGTATTCATGTTTACGCTAATGTCCGTCATTCGCAAGAGTTATTCCACGCACACTGCCTTTTATATCTGAATGATGATAACACATACTTTCTTTTAACAGTGCAGTAAATATACATTTACAATTTTCTTCTTAAAATAACTCCCCTGCTTCAAAATGTTTTTGGATTATATATACATTTGGTTTTCCCTACAGATCAAATAAAATCTATGCTTCATAGAGAGTGATAATCGAATTCTTGACTTTTCCTCAGGCTATTTTTGTCCTCGTCATTTTGTCATTTCTTTCTGCTTTAACTGATTCTAATAACAATTTTGCATAATTTAGTCTTTTAACAAAAAAAACAAAAATCAATTAGACGGAACATCTTGACTAGTTATCTACATAAATTCTATATTGTTAACAATTTTTGGAGCCCATCATTGATATCCTTAAAATTTGGAATATTTTATGATATTATATTACGATAGTTTTTTTGTTACTGCTCTCTACTGCAAATACTGATGAGTTTTAATAAAAGAACACATTTAGGTCCCAAGTTGCAATTGAAAAAGGGCCGATTTGGCTTTACCACTTTTGACATTTACCAAGTAACAAATATTCCCCTTTATTAACGAATTATCATTACTTCTAATTTCTAAAATTATTAAGACAAGTTATTAGAGCGTGTGAAATAACATAATTGCTCTTAAAATATCCAAAGAGAAAAATAAATAAATAAAAAGACCAAATGACCATAATGCTCTTAAGTGCAATGGCTTCTCACACAACTCATTCATGGTCGCAGCAACTTCTCGTTCATCAATCTCCTTTTACTCCTCAATCTTCCTCTCTATGGTCGATGGCAGTCGCCATCGACCTAAACCTACCCATTCCCTCCCCTCGCTTCTTTTTTCATTTTTTCCCCCCAGCTGATGCCAGCTTCCTCAAATTCATCCAGTATCAGCTGCTTTCCAGTCAGCTATGAGCACCACTCCAATCATTTTTGTTTGTATCAAGTTTTACTTAAATCAATTTGATCCAAACCTTACCCCTTTAAAGTAATTCCAGGTCCAACCTACTTATTTAACTCTAAATTTTGAATTCTAGCTTTTGCCAGAAAAATTTCCACCAGCATTGGCTCCCATCTCATGCATGCTGTTGCATGCTTTCATTCCCCTCATGCAATTTCAACAGTTATCTTCATTTGGTAAGATTCCCTCAAGCCCTTGTACTTTCAGCTTAAAGTTTTGTAGCTCCTACAATCTAAACATTGCAGTTGAGATTTTTCTCACTGCAACTATCAGAAATCTCAACCGTTGCATTGTTTCTGGTTTTCCTCTTTACTTTTTATTTTTCTAATTCTCATTTATGCATTTTCCTCTAATTGTCAAGGTTATTAAATCCTAACCGGCTAGCCATACATAAATTAATCGGTATAATTGTTGAATAAGATATAAATATATAATTTATAAAAGTTCATGAAAAGAAGAAAAAGTCAAAAAATAATTTTTAAAGAAGTGAATAAGATTGAAGATACAAAAATAAAAAACAACAAAATTAAAAATAATTTGAAGAAGTATAAAAATATTAGATCTAAACATAACAAATTCAATAATTTGTTAAGTTGATACATTATAATAAGGTTCATTGCATATACATGATGTTGCAAATATTTCTATAAATGCTATCGAAGAACCCAAAGATTATTTTAGTTTATAAATTTCGATCAAATTCGATCAAACCTAAAGACCAATAGATATTTTTGACATTTCACTCATTTTTTTCCCCAAAATCATACTAGTAAACCACCAATATAAGGTAATAATAATATGTTAAACACAAGGGCGTTTGTTATTTAAATAAACGTCTAGGGATATAGATGTAAATCACAATTTTAAAAAAGAAAAATATATTTAGGATAACGAATTTTTCCAAGCAACATTTTATTTCATCATTAATAGTTTCAGCTTCACTGCTAAATCTCCTATCTTTTAGGCAACCAAATCATTTTCTTTAAGAGACCTTCGCTGTGTTTTTTTAATAATTTTTTTAAAATAAAAACACATATTTCAATTATTATATTTCTAAATTTTGTCTCTTTACTTCTTAATTTTACATAATTTCAAAAGTATACAGTAAAATGCAAATACTCAAAAATCGAAACAAAAATTAGGCTTAGCACTCAAGAGATAATGCACCAGGTGCATTCGTGCAATGGGCTTAGCCACAATAACTTGACATTAAAGCCTAAGATGTACTTAAACGGTGGAACCAACAGAAAGTTAATTCCTTCGAAACTGGAACATCCCAGGTTTAAGGACAACTACTCTACAAGAACTCACATCCTCAATCAACGCACCAATGCAAGAAAACCAGAAAGGACAAGGATGCCACTTACCTGATCTGGGTACACAAGCTGGGCCAGGTTAATGATACAGCTTAATATAACGATCCTTTGAAAAGCCAAAGCAAGAAAAGAATGGTCAGCTAAAGAAGATTGATAGAAAGTCAATTCATCCAAATTTATCATGAAATGTATCTGTCCTGCTGCTGTTGAAGAAGCTTTGCCGAAGATTTGGCATCAAGATAAAGAGAATTCACTTCTTCAAGATCCCCCTGCAGAAAGGTGTAATATTCTCGTTATTATAATCAAAGGCAGACTTAACAAAGTCATATCAAACTACTATGGTACCTTGCAAATATTATCACGGCCATTCATTTTAGCAACTACACTGGCAGGAGATAACAGCTGAACAGCATGCCTGCAGAAATAACATGCATCAGAATAATATTTGAGTAACACAGCCATGAAGTGAGACGATATTCACACAACATGAAAGTGAGAAAAACCTCAAAGATGCTTGTTGTCCAATCTCTCCTAGATAAGCCAAACTTTCCTCATCTATTTTGAGTTCCTCCACCTGTGCTCTGATAGCTAATATCTGACCACAAATCAATGCAACATTTCTCAAGAAAAAAACAGCTAGATAAGAATTTTGGAAGTTTAAAAGCTTCATATGCAAACTAAGTTGTGAAAGATAAGGTCCAACCTGTATCATTTCAGCAGGGCCATAGGTTTCTGTTCTTATAATAACCAGTCTATCCAATAAGTCAACTGGAATACCATGAGGACTGGTCATATCTGTTCCTCTGCAAAGCAATACTATAATCTCAGTATTTGTCAGACAGATCAGCCATTTAGGAAGTGGGAATGCCCCCAGCAGATGCATTATAAAGCCGCAGATAAGTAAAATCTTGAAAAGGATATTACATTTGTAGATTTTAGTTTGACATCACACAAAAAGAACTAGAATAGCAATCAATTTGACAAAATTTTTCTGTGTTCAGACAACACAAACAGAGAAAAAGTTGAGTTCATAAACAACAAATCTTAATAAGGGGGTTGTGTGCAATTCATGGGCAACCCACTTGGCTTGAAATTTTCTAACAATTGAAAGGAGATATACAAAGGCAACAGGACATAACCATACCTGACATTACAAATTCCTCGATTTGTGGCAAAAATCACAATGGGAGAGAGCGAACTTTCTAAAGCACGATTCAAATAGGAAAAGCACTCCATATCCAGCATGTGAACCTGAGTCATAATTGAAGAAGTGAGGCCAAGAAACAAGCATACAGTTCATTATCAAAATTTAGTTACATGTTTAGGAAAAGAACCTCATCAATAAACAAGACACCGGGAATGAGTTCTGCTACACCTTCATCTATATACCGGTTAACAACCTGCAATTAATTAACCATATAAGAGCAGACAGTTTCAAAATTTCTACATCTTAACAAGATACAGATGTTCCGTCACATGAAGACATAGAAACTTAAAACAATAGTGCCCCCCATCAATTCATAACACACCTTATTTATCTCCTGCCGTAATTTGTCAGTGATTTCAGTTTTCCTGGGCTTCATCATCTGACCCATCAGGGACAATATATCTTGTCCTCCTTGCGGCCGTGCGTTTGCAGCATCCAGATCATGCAATGTAACATCCTAGCAAATATATATATGTATACACACACACACACATACACATATATATTCACATTATAAAGCGATGCTCTAAACATATTCCGGCATTCATATCTTTTTTTTTTTATTAAATGTAATTTCGGAGTTTTATGATGAATATGAGAACTGCACATGTAGTCTCAAACATCATCACAAGTGACTTCCACCCACTGCAGGTGACTCGAAACAAAAATCTTGCTTAGCAGAGTACATACCTGAACTATCTCCTTCTTTTTGTGGACCTCTCCTTTAGGAAGTGGAACATATTCTTCTGCCTCCAGATCAAACTCAGTAGCAAAAGCATCACTCCTTCCCACCCTTTTAACAGCTCCACTATTTGCTTCAATGTATATAACATCACCAACGGCTACCTGCAATTTGTGGCATTAATCTTGTAGCTACAATGAAAAAACTCATGACGGATAAAATTCAATAATTAAAAGAAACAGGGCAAAATAATTCTGTTTAGAGTGGTGAATAATCTAAGCAACATCCTTTAAAATCAGTTTACAGTCAGTGAGGCCACAAAGATGCACAAGTAGATAGAAATGAAATTTTATGAAGTTCCATAATATATGGCACAAGGTACCACAGAACAAGTGGAACGTGCTGTAAAAGGCTTGACAATGAAAGCTGGGTTTCTTGGAAATTAACCTTTTCCTTAATCAAGGCGTCATATATTGTTGGATCCAACTTCAATTGCTTGGTACCTTTTACAGTTTTCAACCCAATTATAACATGGCTTATACTTTTGCCATACCCACCAGTAACACTCTCAGTTTCTTCTGGAGAAAGTTCGGTTACCTGTAACACACACACAGCACATGTAATGTCAATACTGGAGAACAGAAAAAATATATTACATGAACAAATCATACAAGAACCCAAAATTGATGATTGAATGGGTGACTTTCTTCTAATACTATTTTTTTCATAGAGTAATTTACCTCTCCTTCATAAACCTCCTTGTTTTCCTTAATACGAAGACCAATAGCTCGTCGAAAATTCTCCATAAGAACCTCAGTCTTCTTTACTTCTGATGAATACACTTCTGATCCAACCATCGGGCAAAACGGAACCTGCATGTTTCAAGGCACAAATCTATTTATCATACAATAACACTAGAGACAGCCCAAATGCTACTTATGAAGGGTGGATCACTCACATGTTTGTTCCAATTGTAAAAGAATAATTTCGAATGTTTATAACATTAACTAGTTGTTAAAATGAAAACATAGAAACCAAAGAAACAAATAAGATATGTTGCAATGATGTTTAAAGCCTCTTACAATAGCAGTACAATATATTTGCAATGTGATTCCTGCTTCCTAATTTCTATGAAACAGCCAGGGAGAGCCGGTCTTAGACCCAAAAAAGCATGTTATATGTGGTTATGAGAAAAGGTTCAGAAACACGGACCAATGTCGAAATGGCACTGCACACATAGGAGCTGCGAGGGAGCAAATGTCTCAGGAAAGCTTTTTAAAGAGCACAATAAGAGATAAGAAAGCTTTTGAGGATTCAAATATGAACTGAGCCCATGGTGGGAATAGCAATACTATATAGACGGATTGTCTTTGCCACCTGAAGCCATTTTTTTTTCTTTCCACGCTCACATATCCACTACTCACACTAGGTGGCTTTGAATCCAAGACCTCAAGAATCAGATCTTAAGCTCAAAGCCACTAGGTTGTTCCCTTGGAGGCCACATGAAACTGTAGTTTGAGACCTTCAAAAATTGAGAGTGAGTGACCTAAGGCTAAGATTTAGCTCCTACTGCTCCACCTCATCATTACGTCACAAATTTTAGAATGATTGCAAGAACTGAACCATGTTTTATTACTAAAAGATTGTGCTTATTTATAGTATGGTACCATTACAAAGATACCAAGAATAACTCACTCATTCCATAATTCTAACCTTATTACACAGAAAACAAAATATATAAAATAGGAGACAAAGATACTAACAAGATACTATATATCTGTACACTATTTTCAAACACTCCCCTCATGTAGAGCATAGGACCCTTGACAACATGTTCAACTTGGACCACTAAGACTTCAACAAAGACTCAGAAATCAATAGCTCAACAGCATTAAACAACTAGTGGTTGTTCAGGCACAATTGAATACCAAAAAGAGCAAAGACAAGACCAAAACAATCAAACTTAGACATGATGGTTTATGAGCACTCGTTTCGCTTTTTTATTTTTGGTTTTGGGAGAAATGATGTTGAGAAGAGTCAAATCTGCTCTAATACCAAGTTAGAATAATTAGAAAAATTTAACCACAATTCATTACTATAGAATTGTTTCAACAAATACAAAGATACCAAATAACTCCACTAATTCCATCATTCTAATCATATTACATAGGAAACAATACATAAAATAAGAAACAAAAAGATCCTGGACTTACAAACTAGGTAATATAATACTTGAGTGTATGAAAATATTTTTCTACAAATGACCAACATAGTCATAAAAATTGCAAGAACTCCATAGAATTCAGTAAACTTCTACCTGACGGCATCAATGGATATAAGATTTAAAAAATACCAAATACAGCGTTAGTCATGCATACCTTGCTACCAAGTTCTTGAGAAATTCCTAGAGCAAGGGCAGTTTTTCCAGTGCCTGGAGGACCAGCAAGTAATAGGGCACGCCCTGCCATCTTTTTTTGGCGAATCATATCAACCACGAGGCCAGTAGCTTCCCTTGCGGATGACTGACCCACAAATCCACCAGCCAAAGGCATTGAGTTTCCATTGGGCTTTCAACATAATCAGCAGGAACACAAGCAAACCAGTTAACATAAAAATTCGATTAATTTTCACTGCATGATATGAAATGCCTAGGATAAACGTTGTAGAATGATTTAAGCTTCGCTCACAATTCTCAACTCCAGTAATATATTTCTATTAAACAGCTGAAAAAAATTTTTGTGCAATGTCTTTCCGTCTTTACTTCGCACCTTTTCAAGAGTGCGGTAATATAAAAGTAATCACGCAAAAAAAAATGGGGTTAATCATAATCATCGTAATAAGGTTTAAAAAAGCAAAACCCTAAACCCCAAAACTATAAAAACTAAAAGTTCAATATGGCAGAGCAGGGCAGTAGGGGTATTAACCAAACATGATTAAAAAATAATGCTCTTATCAGATAAAATAATACAGAGCCAAGAAAGAAATCACTCGAACGTTACCTCCAGGCCAAGGCCTTTAATGTGAGTATGAGTGGCTATTCTCTGCTTCTTTTTGGTGGACTGTACTTCTTCTATCTTCATTCCGACCTTCTTCGTTCTCGTCGGACTCTAGTTATCGACCTGTGCTCCTGTTCCTCGAGTTCTTTGATTAGTTTCCGTTTCTTGCGACGTTGTCCTCGGCCGCAGAAGCTTCCCGGAGGCGACGGTGGACTCCGGGGAAGAAATGTTGAGTAATGCAGCACAGCTTCAAAAACAAACGGAAGAAAAAGCTGAAGGAAACACACGAAATTGTAAAATGGGCTAATGGGCTTGTCAGGTTTAATGAGTAATTGGGCCTCTTCTATTTTGAACCACAAGATTCGTCAGTCAGCCCATTTATTTCCTCTTTCTAAAACCTGTCTCAATTTTTGAAGTTTTTTTTTTTTTTTTTTTAATTTTTAATTTTGTACTTTTTATTTTACTCACTCACACTCCCAACTCGAACACCCTATCCCAAATATTTAAACCCAAGACCTCACAGTTGAAATAATAGACAACAGACCATTGAAATGTTTTCCAATGACTATTCCTGAAGTTAACCTAGCATTTTTTTTTTCTTTAAAGATAGGGAAAGAGGGTTGAAGGCGAGATAAAAAATTAGGAAAGGATAAACCAAACGTTAATCCAAAAAATAAGAGAAAAAGAATTTAAAAATAGTGATAAGAAGAGAAAAGGAAAAGGGTATTTTAGTCCATTTGATTTAGGAATAAAGATAGTTTTTATAATGCTTATACACATGTATAAAGTAAGTGTGCAACTTTTGCTAAGTTATGGAAACTAGAGTTCATCATTGATTCACTTTTAAATTCACAAATTTAGTTATTAATTGAAATCTTTAGTCTCACATTTCCACCGTTCTTCAATCAATGTAACACTCTTACTTTATTTTTGTGCGCAATAAAATTTATTCTCTTATCTCCCCATATATATATTTTAATTTTTATAATTTGCAAGCAAATTATTTAATGAAAAAAACTGATAAACACAAAGATAAAATGTAATATGAGTGAAACAAGTAAAACCCATATATGAGGGAAAGTAACTGAGGAGAATATTGTTTCTGCCTCAGTACGAGTCAATATTACTTCCAGAATGCTGACCAACTTGAGTCCCAGGAAACATTTGGCTTTGTTTGGTATATAACCATGCACTTCGAAAAATACAGAATAAATTATTAATTATTTTTTTATAATTTTTGAAACAAAAATACTTAAAAATATATATTAAAATTTAAAAACAAGCAACAACAATCAATTGGGAAGTGATCACAGCGTATCAAGCACAAGAAAAGTGATTAAAAAAACTGAGTAAGAAAGTCTGAGGAATCTGTTGGAACAATTATTTCCATCAGACTTCTGTTTCATCTGTTCAGTGCGCGCGCGTTTGGTTAGATTACGATAAAGAACTTAATTTAATATAAAATGCAATCGTTAATGACGAGGTTCCAACAGATTGACTCAAATGGTCAACTTACTATTTTTTATGGGGCAGATTTATGGATTCTCAGATTTCACCTATATTAATTTAAAATAGAGATGAAATTAAAATATTTTAATCTAAAATTTATAAAATAATGACTTATCTTTCATATAAAAAAAATTAATACTAATAATATTGACATATCCGTCCCTTTCAACCAATAAGCTTAATTCAACAATAAAAACATTCAAGTCAGAACAAGTATTCTACACCTTCGTAAAATAGTAGAAGCCTCGTTCCACAAAATAAAAACAATATTGTTTTTAAATACTACGTGTCAAAGTGAAAAAAAAAAATTTAAAGAAAAGGGAAAATAAGAAGAGAAGAATGGGAGGAGGAGAAGTATACAAACAAATGCAAAATTCCTCATTTATCTTGACTTTTCTGAATTGTGACAAGCTTGAATTCCAAACTTGATGGTTATATATAATTGTTTCTTTGTTCTTTATTCTTTATTTCTTACTTTGTTGAGCTCGATGTGTGTTTGTGAGAAAAATAAAATTCTGTTAAATTTCTTAGAAAATAACTAATTAGCAAAACTACAATATATTTAAAATGTATTATGGGTTTGATGAGAAAAGTGTTTACTAAGTAGTGTTCAATTTGAGAAAAAAAAAACTAATTAATTATTGAAATTTTGAAATTAAGAGCTATAACTCTTGGAGAAGAAAATTTGTAAGTGAAAAATTGTCACATAAATTTTTTCAAGTTTCTTCACATAGAACAAAAAAAGTTGTACATAAAAAATATACTAATTGATTTGCTATAACCTCTAATAATAAGCTACTGTCCAAAAAAAAAAAAAACTTGTACACAAATAGACTAAAATTTATATTCCTATAACCCTACTTGTGGACTTCTACTTGGACCCCATAGGGACTCAACTTTCACTGATTGAACTAAAAGAAAGAGACAAGAGAACTGATTTATTGTTAAAACAATGTTTCAAAAACGTAGAACTCTTCTTGTCCAGAATGATGTCTAGAATCATAGGTTCTATATTCTGCACATGGCTTACTTTTGAAAGGATACAACAAAAGAGGCGAGATGCAATTGTAAAAGTCCAATATTTTTTTTAAAAAATCTCTTCATGGACATGATTTCTATTGGAATATGGAAGTGGATGAGGATGACATTGCCATGTTAAATTTATACTTTAGAGGCTCTCAATTTTTAAAGTAAGCATGGTTGTTTTGGAGACGAAATTACTTTTGAGATCACATACCAAACAAATAAGTAGGGACTCATTTTTGATCCTTTTGTTGGAATTAATCAGCCCAACCAAAATATCAAGTTTGGCTTTGCATTCTCAACTAATGAAACCCAAAGATCATCTGAATGGACATTTGCTGCATTTCTTGAGTTTACGGGCAGCAAACCACCAGGATTCATTTTTACAAATCAAAGTCAGGTAATTATGAATGCAAGACAAAGTAAGTTTCATGAAGCACATCATAGGTTCTACCAATGGCACATTATTTAGAATGCCCCTTCACATTTTAGCAGATTAAACTTTGAGACACAATTTAAATACTTGTGGAAGAAGTCCATGGGATGATTTTGAAGATCTGACTTAAGGGAACATGGCAAAGGACAAAGGCAAAAGGAAATTTGATTAAATGAATGGAGCCTGTGCCCCTTTGGCCACCACATTGCATTAAATTTTTTCCATATTATTTATTACTATCATGTGTTCATTTTTTAAGTCTCCATATATTTTTTGACTTGAGATTAGGTTAGCACTAGCTGCCATTTTCTTTATGGATTGAGTGATAGGGAGCACCTGACATGGAGTATGAACCAAAGTCTTTGCCCAACCATAATAGTAAAGAAAAGGAAAGCGATGGTACAGTTCTCACTAATTGCTTCCTTACATAATCATTGCCTAGCAAAACATGATTCTCATTCCCTAAACTAATCAGATTTCTCTACACGAATTATCAGAATAAGATTGAAAAAAACTGAGCAAATAATGCACCACATCAAGAAGCCAGGAACTTGAAAAACTGCAGCAAATCCTTCCTTCCTACGTGTACATTCTCTATAACATGCATGAGTTTTCACTTACGATTGAACTAATGGATTAGAATCTCCCCTGCACGAGCCCAAACTCATCTCATCTGTGTACTTGATCGGTGCTTGGTGCTCGTGGTTTGGCAGCTATTCCAGGTGCACCATGAATGTTACAATGCACACACAGAGTAGCAGTTGCACTTACTACTGCTATCAAAAACACTAGAATTCATGAATACATCAACCCCTTTTGATGACTTGAGGCTCTTTATATATAGCTCCTTCCCATGTTTTCGTTTGACCTAGCTTGAGATAAATCAAGAGGCAAATATAATGCAAGATATGATATTTCTTGATCCGCTATCTAAGAAACTTCCATCTTCTGCTTCGCAAATTGTAACTCACAATCCTCTGCTCCTTAGTTTCCCCTGAAAGTCACTCGATCTTCCCCTTCATTTTGATGAAGTTGAGGGCTTATATATGATGGTGTTTCTGTTAGACTTGCTGGAGGGTTTCGAATAGGAGTCAACCTTATCTGGTTGCTTATCTTATCTCATTCTGATTAGCGGCAGTGACATGCCGTTCTCTCAATCTTAGGATTTCTATAAGAATAGAAGTTCCACCCATTGCAATGCCAAAGCCCGCAAATGTGGCTAGAAGTACTGATATAACTGGTTGCACATGAACCTATAAAGGCCAAACATAAGAATGTTAATGCTAAATGGAACATATAGCATCTCATGTAAGAAAATTTGAGATCTAGTTCCCATACATAAATTTTCTCAATTAATTAGTTAACATGCTACACCACAACCATGACAGAATGGCCCAGAAACCACCTCTAAATCATCTCCAGGAACTAATAAATTTTACTTCACTAAAGTTAACAACAAAAATTTTCACGACACACGTGAGGGTTGCTTACCCAGTTGTAGAAAATATGACCAAAGAGAACCACAAGGCCGAATTGAATTGATGCATAAACCCAAGCAAATCTTCTCTTCACTGAAATAGGAAGGATGTTAGCCCCTCAGAAGCGATTACTGATGAAAGAGAGATTGAGGAGACAGAGCCAGAATGAAAACAAGGACATTTTTTTTTTCCTCCTCAAGTCATGATAAGCGCTGGTTAATTGCATCTTAACTTTCATTAAAAATATGAGTTGTTATCCAAGTTTGGTTTTTATATTCCAGCAACCTTTTCTTTGTTAATAGAGCTAGTGAATTTGAACAGGTACTACACAGAGCTACTTTTTCTACAATTAGATAACTTCGATGCTTTTAGAGCTAAAATGAGAACATACCCATAGTTGAAGATGTCAAAGATGAAAGCAGACCAAGTATACAAGAAAATGGAATCGATACTGCAATTGCATCGCTGTCCAATTTTCTAGCCTGCATGCAAACTAAAGCATGAGTATATAATCATCTCTTTGATCTTGAGTCAAACAAGAATTTCAAATTATCTTACCAATAGCTGCTCAAGGAAACAAAAGTAGGCAATCATACCAACAATGACAAGAATGGGCAATTCCTGCCAAACCCTGCATTGAATGCCAACATTATAGGTCTGTTCGGATTGCCAAGATTTTTTTTTAAGAACAAAGGCCATTTGTGTCATTTCTAGAACAGAAAGCAACCTTAAATAATTTTGTGTTTAAGTAAGAGATATAGGACATAGAAATAAACTTGGATATTAAGTGCTAGTATATGTAAGTTTTAATATTCATTTTTACGATAGTGTAAAAAATTTGATTTGGAAATAGTAGGTGTTTCCATGAGAATCCATTGAAAATTTACATCGACTTCTATTAGAATTTTTGTCAAATAAGCGCTCTTGAATCCACGCTTCACTGCCAGATTTCATGGGAAATAGAACTTACTGGATAATACAACAGCATGATGTTAAAAATGATGTTAGTTTAAAGCTGAGATTGTCAAAGACATTTTCGAAAGCAACTATGGTTACAGCTCCATTGCTAGATGTGCTGTTGTACACTTGCCTGAATACATCGAATTCCATGTTTCCAAAATTACTTGCCCCAGCATTTTGATTTATAGAGCTTTGAATGCGCAGAAGTGTGACCGGTAGATTCTTAACTTCTTGCTTGCAAACATCACAAGTCTTGTTACCTTTAATGGAAAACCATTTTATAGCACATTCTCGATGAGCCAAAGCGAGTTCACCTTTGCAGCTACATTCCATCTTTAGTGTCTCGCCACCTTCACATAGTTCAACCAAGCAAATTCGACAAACGGCTTCCTCCTCAGGTATATCTTCCACATTGGCATCACTGTTTTCTGAGTATCCAGGCAAGTTTAGGTTAATACAGCACAAATGCGAACAAAAATTTTGCAATAAAACATGCATTATCAAAATTCAAAGACTTCCTAACAATAATATTTCTATATAAATATTAATCAATTCCAATATGATCAGAAAATACTCTTTTCTGACTACCGTTTGGACTGTATATAATCAATGCTGAAACTTAAGACAAGAAAATGTTACACCACATTATTACGTGTATATTGCTACATTGCAAGCTTTAAGCACCAAAAGATTTCAGTGGAAGTCCTGACGCTGCCAAAATAATGATGATGATGATACATATTAATGATTACCATCATCTCCTATTGTAGCTATTATCACTTCAGAATCCTCCTCCTTTGCTCTTGGAGTTGAGGGAATCACACGGAAGAAAGAATTCGTTCTTTGGATGCCTTTTTCCTTGTTGAGGACAGGTACAGAAAGTGAACGCGACATGCATTGAACTTCTTTTCTCTACAAAAAGTAATCACCATGACAAACAATTAAACTTCCAGAATACAGTTTGTGCAATGCTGCTACTTTTTGCTTTTCCTATTCCCTAATTCAAGCACCCAACACAAGCTATTATATACTAAGCATCTTTTCTACGTACAAGGCCAGTATGCCTTAAGACAGAGTTCTAAAATCTCAAGTTTCTTCGACATGACTTGGCAACTATTTCAAAGAGCTTACATTGGGTGTGAGGGGGCTGTTCATACTTCCCTCATGGGCAGTATCTTGATTTGAATTCATAAACAGAGATAAGGGCAAGGATGATGTCCTCTTCATTCTTGGTCTAAAAATCTTTGACAAAGACCACGAACGTGAGATTGATGGCTTGTCTGGTCTGGTAAATGTAGAAGAACCAGAACAAATGTTGGCAGCCTTTTCCATATCCGAGTTAGAATGCCCGTAATTGAAGCTTAACTTCGGCAGTAAGCTCCTGATTGATGATTTCCCTCGGGCTGGTGATGATCCAGAAGATCCATTCACTCTTGAATCAGAAGAGCTGTGTTCTAAAAGGAAATTCACTTTTTTGGGGGTGGGACTTGGTGTTGGAGGCATCCTTATTTGAATGTATTCTTGAGGTGACATCTCCAGTTTTCTAGTAGGTATCTCCAAAGAAAGGTTTGGTTTTCTCCACCGTCTGCCCTGCGATGCTCCTTCAGTTATCCCCAGGGATTTTTCCTGCGGAGTAGTGTATGGAAGTCAAGTTCCATTTCTTATTTCCTTCATCATGAGTAAAGCTTGCAGGGGCTAAAGTGCATCATAAATTACAAAATGAGTTTTCTAATGAAAATGCAGGGTTAAGATGCAGAAAGAGAAAGAGGGTTTTATCAACTGCTTAAACCCATATGATTCCCAACACCTTGCCTCAAATGATCAGAAGCAACACAAAAGTACTCACGGCGATACTAGAATAAAGATCAAAACTGATGGGTTGCTCAGATCAAGCAATGTTCAGAGGTGACACAATAATTCAATGCAAACCGATGCAATTTATTCCGTCCTCGTTGTGTTTTACTTAACAAAATTACAAGCGGCAGACGAGGAAAGATGGAGCTCAAAGGTGACTTGTTGGGCCCTTGAGGTCGCCAAATTAGAAACCAGACAAGAAATTCAACGTCAGAAAATCACATTCATCTAAAGTGCTGAAGCTGAAATCGGACAAAGTGTATTCAAGTGATGGATTAGTATACAAATTTGAAATTCGCACCCCAATCATAGGCAAAGCTTGCTCCTCCCTAGCTAAAGAATCAACGCACGTACAAGCAAATTACAGCAGAACAAATCCATGGTCTAAGATATACACCAACGAGCTGAATATTTTTTAGAATCAAGAAGTCAAGACAGCAAATAAAATTTGACTCAAAACTTTCCCTGCCGCTTGAATGCAAAGAAGGTTTCAGAAACTAGCAGAGGTTTACCTCCGGAATAGGAACAACAGATTGAGTCTCGCATGCACTGCTCCCATCACTCTCCTGAGGAATCGTTTTCTTCTTCTTCTTCTTGTCCTCAGCACTCATCATCTTGCTCTCCTACAAAATTCAACTGGACCACAAGGTATACTTACAGACTAGCGAACTCGGGTAGAAAGAGGTGAATGAGTAGTGATGGAGGGAACCTAAGGAGTTCGAGGTGAGCAACAAGACATAGCACTAACCATCTAAGAGGATAAATGAAGTAGTAGTTGGCACGATAATTACACTTTCCATTAACTGTGTGTAGAGAGAGATCTTGGGAAGGAACTGAATGAGGAAGAGCAGTGAGTGCAACCCCTGCTTTCAATATCCAATCCCATTCTCCACTCCCAAAAGTTGGTGCGGCTTCTCTTCACTTTTGACTAATTGCATGTGTTAGAGGTGGTCCATAGGTATGTCCTCCAAATTCCTTGTATTTATTATTATTTTTATGTACGTGTGTGTGTAATTCCGAGGCAAGATTTGGCATTGTTGCAATAAGTCTAATTATAAAGGAGTAAATTGTTTCATGTGTGATAATATGATGATTTGGTTTATGGCATTATTCATATTTTGTGTCACATGTGTCCCCTTGTGCACTTAATGCTAAGTGTTGATTAATCAATGTTTGCTTGCATGGCAAAACAATTACGCAGAACCTCATTTTGGTTTCAAACTCTCTCGTCTTGTCTTGTTATGTCTAAACATGAAAATTGGAAAAAACCACGAATCCCATTTAATGGGGAGCCAAAGGCATCTATGGATAGGAACCATCATGGTCCTGTTTGTAAAGATATATTTTCTTCCTCTGGTGGACGTTGGTCCTCTGGACACGTGTGACGATCACTTCCCATCTTTATTTGCTATGTCGTGATTCAGTGAAGATTTTAGGCACGCAGAATATTTATGTCCGGCAAACTGCGGTTGTTGAAAGAATACATATGTATTTAATGATAAAAATCATATTAATAAAAGACTGAACAGCAGATTTTATTAGCTAAAAGGATGTGGAATGCGAGAAGAAACTTGCACACTGCCGTATTGCATCAAAAGTTTGAAGCTTACATAATAAGTTAAGGTTTACTTGAAAGCCTCGTCTCTCATGGAATTTGAGGTCAATTTGAACTCTTGAGTTTACACCTAAACATCCTCATCAATATCATAACTCTCAGACAACACAAGTTTTATGCCATCATTGGCATTCAATTCACTTGGTTAATCCCTTCTGCAAGTGACGTGCAATGATGGTATGGTTATGTCCCCCACTTACCAGCCCTTTACTCTATCATTGCTAAGAATTCAATAACTGATTGACAGGTATTCTTATGGTCATAAAGTGATTTTTTTTATTTATTCATTTTTTAAACCAACCATGAAGTTATTTAACACTGTGTCCTAGCGCATCAAACTCCAAGTGTCTAGTGGTACCCTATCAAGATTAGCCTTCAAGCTTTCAGCTTTTTCTTCAAAGATGCTCACGCAATTTCACTTTGGAAATTTTGAAGAAAGTTGATCCAACACGACCTTCCACTTTGATCAAGCATTTATCAACAAAGGGAAGACCACAGAAATCCATCCATTTGATTGATGCGACGTAGCCACAGCTTCCAGACGAAGATACCTGGAGCTGTTATCCTATGGTACATTTTAATCAAACCACAACCCATTATTACACCAGCAATTAAAAATGCATACGGTTTAATTAGAATCACCATGCAAATGATTAAATCTAAACCAATATGGTCTGAATTAAAGTCACGTACACTGGTTATAATTACCAGTGCTTCAGCACTCCTCTCCAGTCACACACAGGAGTAAAGAAACCAGTCTGCCTTCGCAGAAACGCAGGAACACTACGGCTATGTTTGTTTTACAATTACACATTATTTAAAAATACACATTTAATAATTAACTTTCTTTTTTTATCTCTTTTTTTATTACTTTTATACAATTTTTAAGATAAAAAAACATAAAAATATACACCATAAATACAAAACAAATAAAGCCTACATCGCTTACTCACGAGATGCTGACAACTTCCAAGTCAGAAAATTTGTTACTGAAAGCAGGGGACACTTTGTACGTGCATAATTATTAATTTCATCATGGTAAGCAAGATGGGGAAGTAAAATGTATAAATGAAATTTGAAAAATACTTGTCTCAAGCCCTATCAATCAACAACAGACTGAATCCATATTGACTACTGAAATGGAAAACAATGCACATCATGAGAGGCTAGGTGAACTGCGCTAAACACCTCAATGATTACTCTGGGCCTTAGTTTGAACATAGATATTGTCCTTAAACTAACTGCACGCTGATTATGTATTCAAATGCCATTAAACTACTGCTCTAAATGCATGAGACGTATCCATCCTCATGTCACGAAGAATGAAGTTATATAACAGTGATTGAAAACCTCAGCTATACGATACATATCTAGATCCACATAATTGTGCAACCCCACTGAGTTTTATCTAGTGAAGCTTTGCTTTATTAATGCACAAGTTTCACAAAGTGCTCTTGCTGGTAATTGTAAATAAAAAGAACAAAAGGAAAGTAGTATGTAAATACAAGTCCCCCATAATCACTGCCACCCATACAAAACCACGGAATCCATAAAATTATAATCAAGACAGGAAAAAAATTATAAGAATGAAGCTTTCCTCAAAACTAATTAAACAAATATTCTCACAGGGTTAGCTGAATTAATGCAGAAAATAAATGACTTGAAAATGAAATCAACTAACAGGCACGAATAACACTCTGCAACCCACAACTCCAGCATTTCCATGCACGTGCATAGACAAGGGATTATATCAAGAGAAGGTTTCTCGATTCATCAGGCATATTTACCTCTCCAGCAGCATCACTAGTTCACAATGTGGTGTGTGGGGAAAAAGATCAACAGCCATGGCTTTGATGGGTTTAAACGGCTCAGAATTTGGCATAGATTTCACCCTGTGTCGAGCCAAACCAGCAGAACTCATGTTCTTCCATCCCCGGTTGTTTTTGTTATTTGCTTTTTCAGTTTTATCAGGTGATGGTGTGCAAAGCTCAATAGCATTTGCAACCAGACTTTCCGGATTACAGGAAATATAGCTGATAGAAAAGAATGGAGTCATTATATTTTAGACAAGTTAAGTTCAACAACACAGAGGGAAAGAAACAACTAAGGGACAAACTTACACAAGCCGCCTCAGATGTGATTGTGTCCTCAGAACCTTGATTACCTGTATTCACAGGAAACACACTTTATGATTAATAATCAAGATTACTAAAGAAAAATGGCCACAATCATATGGAAAGAAAACGATGGAATCATCAGATAGAAGTGGTGCAAGACCCTCAGAGACCCGTTCAGCCAATAAGATCATGAATTGTTTCCAACTGAAGCATGTACTTCACAGAAATTTATCCTAACCAGCTATATATAGGAAGAAAATGTGCTGCTTCAGAGAAGTTATACAGCAGAAGAAAGTCACACATCCATACACTGAATATTGAATCACTGTCATCCATAAAGACAGGTTCATCACCATGGAACTTGAACTGAAACTAGAAACATGGGCACAGCCTGCTCTTGTGAACAGTAATTCCGGCCTTCTAACAATTTTAACCTAGCACATGCAACGTATTTGATCCCTGGAACTGGTAAGACCACAAGAGAAAAGATTTCCAGTCCTCTAATAATTCATTAGTGCTTAACCTCTGAAGGACCTAACCAAGACAAAACGACTAGGGAAAGGGGAATAATTAGAGCAGATAAGCAATGACGCAAAAGAATTTTCACAGGAAAAAAGTGTTAAAAGGGGTTAAGATGTGAGCAGATATTTACACATCATCTACAATCTCACCATGTTTAGTAAATGACTATAGAGTCATTAAAGGCAACAATTCAAATATAACAATAGCATTATCAAGGTAGACAATACAACGGTGGAACTCAAGAAGAATGATCGTTGATGCCAAATATTCAGTCCCAGACAAGATCTTAGCAACTATTACAACTCTGTAATAAGACAGCAAGATATTGTCCCTAATAATCTGATACAGAAATTAAAAGTGCAAAATACTAATCCAGATGGATTATAAAGTTGTATAGCAGATCTATTTCTTCAGTGTGACCCAGAATCTTGCACCAAATAAGTCTTGTCAACAAAATTCTAACTTAAGATATACGTTAGCATGACACATGGTATTTAAGAGTATAATTTGACCATGAGGTTTAGGAGGATTCAAGAATAAACTAATGGCACACAGATGCACATGCTTTCATTAAAAAAAAGAAGGGAAAGAAAGCCCTATTATTTCATGCTAAACTGTTTCACTAACAGGGAAAGTGGGGTTTCAGATGGAAAATAGTATTTAAATGAAAGGACTGCCACATCAATGCACACAAATTTTGACACGGCTTACAGTGGGATGAAGTCCAACACGTGGAGGATCCACTATAGCAACAACATTTTTAAATTTCTGCAAAGAGGTGGTTGCATTCTCCAACGTATAATGCTTCTCCAACTGGCTACCATCTTTTGAACATTCATTCATGCTACAACCATCATCATGGTCAATGCTTGTGCAATCCACAGTTCTGAGCATATCCTCAGAAGAAATGATATTTTCTTCAGCAAAATTGACTTCAGACTCTTGATTTTGTGCTGTCTCACTGACTCTATCTTGTTTTTGAGGTGAAGACAGATATTCTTTCATTAACGGCCCGATAACATCCTCGGCCTAAAAATAGATGAAATTAGTGCACACAAAGTAAGAACCTACTAACCATAAGATCATAACTGTTCTCCAAGCAAAAGCAAAAGAGATCACAGTATAGAAAAGGATTTTGATGTGTATTCATCCTTTTCCTTTGTGATAAGCATTGGAACTAGAAGGAAAAAAATAGAGAGCAAAGTCTAACCTTTCCACAAACAAATCTGCAGTTTTTAATGCCATTAATTTCTGCATTTCTTTGTGCATCTGAAACTGCAGAAGCATTCATTTCGATGCCAACAACCTGAAGAAATTCAAGCCCAATATCATTTATCATAGCAAATCATTAACAGGCAGGGTGCAGGAGGGTGTTCAAGAATTTCCGTCTGACTCTTGACAGCTACGCAGCATTACTGCAGCACAGCATTAGTAGCACAGGAAATAATTCTTTTTTCTTCACACTAATTGATATCCATTTTCCACCCAAATAGAGCAATCAAATTTACACCAACACCATTCCTCTAAGCAATACAGAGAAAAGGAGGATTAACAAATGCATAAAATGGGTTGTTAAGCATTACCATACCAACATGATGAGCTAAAGATAGGCCAATTGTCCCAGTCCCACAGCAAATATCAAATAGTAAAGTGTCAGGACCCAGGTCAGCCCAGTCCCCAGCAAGTGAATACAACTTCTCAGCAGCAAGAGTGTTAACCTGTTGAAAACAAATTTAAATTGATTTATTTTAGGAGAGATGTTTGCATCTTCCTTCTCAACTAATAAATTTTCTCTCTTTTCTAGGAAATATAGTTGAATTTAAAGGGATGGAATTGAAAGCATAAAAAAAACTTTAAATTCAAAACCATCAGGTGATGCACCTGAAAGAAGGCTGATGGAGATATAGAAAAACGAAGATTGCTTATGTGATCATGAATTCTTGGTTCAACAACATCTTCAGCCATCTCAAGTCCACAGTCATCTTTATGGACAAAAACAGATCGCAAAGGAGCATCAGGTGGTGCAGCATTTGATATTCCTGTGTGATCCTGCATGAAGGTGCCACAATAAACTTAACATCTTAGTAGAATTAAAGATCTATATAAACAAAAAAACACATAACATAATCAACATTTTTCAGGGAAAAAACCCAGAAAACTTAAGCAGAGGAGCAAATGAAACTATCATAAAGGAAACAAAAATAGGATCAAGCACCCTCCTGAACTTCATATCAAAGCTTTTGTTGCTCCTAGTTCAAACACATCAAAATCATTTAGATGTTGAAATTTCAATGAATGATAAAAGAGTTAAGAGAGTGCAATGGGAGATAAAAATGCATAAATAGACAATATAATTCAGCCATTTGACTAACATCAAAAAATGCCCAAAGGGCCAAAACATACCATTACCTTTTATATTTAATATTACAAAGATATCATGAATGCATACAGAATGATATCTTTCTAAATGTGATAGAGAAAATTACTTCAATCATATAGTTGTACACCTACAATTTTACTTGATTTATATAATAATCATAATCAAATAATTTCCAACACAACTAGCCTCTAGAATTTTTTTTCATCTCAAAACTTTTTCTTAAAGGAGAAAAAAACCATAAAACATGGAAATTCACTTAGGATTTGTTAAATCTCATTTTTTGCCACAAAAAGTCCTAAAACACAATGATCGCTTTCTTCTAATACATGATATTGCTGTATTTTCAAGTACTTCAAATGAACCCTAAAATGATTTGATATTTTTCTTAACACGTTATTTTTTTCTATCAACAACTTTTGAATAATTTAAACATCCGTTGTTTCTTTACTCCTCTTTTCTCTTATTTCTTCTTCTTATTCTTTCTTTATCACTTTTCATTTTTTTATTTTTCCTCTTTGTGGACCTTTATTCTCTTTTTCTTTTCGTCTTCTTTGCTTTTTCAATAGGCTAGGCAATATTTTAATTTTGAAAAATTTTATAAATTATAGTTGGCTACAGTAGAAAATTCAAATTTTTACAAATTAAGTAGTCAAGCTTGCTTAGATTTTGAAACTTTCCAAATTAAATAGCAGAATATTAATAAAACTCTTAATTATTTATTCTTAAAATTATAATTTTTTAATTTATTGACAAATTTAATAGTTGGTTATTCACTAATTCTTTGTCATTTATTTTATTTTAAAGGTATAAAGTTGAAAATAATTTGCAACTATTATTCAACATGTATAAATTGTTTATATTATATTTTTGTAAAAACTTATTAGCCCTATAAATATATTTCACATATTACATAGTGTTGCGCCATGCTTCAATATGGCATGCACCTTTCCGTGTGCCATGGCTCTAAAAAGCCTTTGCGCCGTGCAGCACCATTCACCAATGACAACTATCACAACTCTCAAGCCGAATATAATCATGATTGGGTATTTAGCTTTAAACAAAACAAGGGACTTCATAAAATTTCGGATACATTGCAGCTCAATGGCTGTATATCAATTTTTGAGTAAATAGAAATGGAATGACACGCCTTGCCCATATGAAACTAGTAAAAGTTGCACTCTTTGCATGTGAAAATTTATTTATAAATTAGAAAGTTATTTCATTTTAAATAATAAATATAAAATAATTTAAAACTAATAATATAAAAAATATTTAAAATAAACAAATAATGGAAGGTCAAAAGAATTTTAAAAGAGAAAAAATTTAGGAAAATTACAAATAAAAATAATAATTAAAAGAAAAGAAAAAACAAAAAGATAGGAAAATAAAAATTATAATAAAGATAATCAATCAATTTTACATTGTGCAACAAAAGGACTCTTAACATAACAATATAGCACACCAGTAAAACTGACACAATTTCTTTGCAAACAAATTTTATAATTTATAAAATTATTGGCTTTGTTTGTTTTTAAATTTTGGTGTGTGTTTTTAGGTGTTTTGCCTCGAAAATTGTGTAAAAAGAAAAGAGAGAAAGAAATAAAAAAAGAAAGGTAGTAATTAAATATATATTTTTGAATATCCATAATTGCAAAACAAACATAGCCATTGTATCTTAAAAAATAAAAATTAAATGTATAAATAATATTTAAAAATAAAAATGAAAGATATACATGGAACGAACATCATACACAAATGATATAGAATAATCTACAAGGTTGCAATCAATGCTAAAGCAAATTATAAATTGCACAAATTTGATTTGTGCCATAACACAAGAGCAAGCCTAAAACTAGCTATGATTTGATATTATAAAGACCACGGCTATGTCTGTTTTCAAATTTTGGGCCTAAAAAATATACACTTAATTATTACATTTTTTAAATTTTATCTCTTTTTCTTTCTTATTTTTACATAATTTTCGAGACAAAAACATTTAAAAATACACACCAAAATTTAAAAACAAACATAGCCCACCTCTTTTTAGGTAAATACAAGTAAATAAATAAGAAATAATATCATCCAGAATTTGATGAAGAAATTCAGTCGAGTCTGACGAGCAAGATTTAATGTGATTTTAGTCGCAACCTATGACAAATCATTTTGACAATTCTTTAAAGTAGTAACAACTTTGCAAGCTGACGCAATAAAGAAACATAAAAACTTGGCCTTCTGACTGACCTGAATTACAAGTGCAGTTAGAGGCAATTTAGGAGATTCCAAAGCAGATCCCGCATAAAATGCTTGAGCTAAACTCTGAAGTTCATCTTTCACTCGAACATCATCACAACCCACTGTGCAAACCTTCATTGCGCCAAAAAAGGTAACAAAAAACAACAAATTAGCACCAACCAATCAAGTTTCCATCTATACAGGTTGCAGTCCAAACACTGTATTTTGAGATATTATAGATAGAGTGACACGAAGTTTTGTCTATTTATACAATCAATAGACAACTACCATAAAAAGAAGTCAATTAAAATAATGTATGACAGTTGGAAGCATGAAATTCAAAGACCCAGCAATAGGGCATGAACCTGAACAATGAGCATGACTTCTGAAACATTGTTCTCAGAATTGCCAGACTCAGCTGTTTTGCAAGGGCTCCTGCCTTCACGAACCTATATAGAAGCCTTGGGAGCAGTCAGTCAGTGGAAGAGTTATTGGTTCTTTCTAATTTAGTAGCATGCGAAAAAAGATATCATAACGTCATGTATGGTTTCAGAGCAAAAGCAAATTCATTAAATTCCATTCACTTAACAAACTAAACTACTTGACATTCACAGTGTTTTTTGAAGGAAATATACCGTAAGTTGGCGCCAGAACCCAGTGTTGTTCAATCTGTTCCATACAGGTAATTGAGAATGCTGCAGAAATTCTTGAAAGACATTGGAATATTTGCAAGCAACTCTGGAAACATTTGGACAGTCTAGGGGCTCCTCAACAGCAGTCACACCCTCCCTATACAAAATTACAATTTATCCAACTCTTTTTAACTGGAAAAAGACCAAAAATAAAAATAATTAAGACATATAGTTCATCTCAGACCACCTGAAATTCCCAAGTAAAAAACCCACAGTATGTTTGCCTTGCAAGGAACATCCAACAGAGAATTCACACTTGTTACGGTACCCATTAATAAGAGGTGATTCAATTATACCCTCCAACTTGCATGGAAGACCACCTGAATGTAAGCACCAAAAGTAAGTCAAAGAGCTAATTTGACTGCCCTAATTCGTCAATCCTACTTAAATTTGCACTGACAAATACTTAAAAACAATTAAGTATGGCATCTCAAAATAAAGTGAGACTGTCCTGACTAGGCTTTACAACAAAAGCTATTACTTGTACAGATATGCAAATGTTAAAAACAAACTCCAAATAATCTGTATAAGCATTCTTGTCAAGTTCTTAGAAATAGTTAGAACAGAACCTATTTCTCTCGATTTCAAAATCCATTCTGGAAGTGAAACACCATTTGGACACGCCTTTCGAACATTGCGAGTCTACAAAATCATGAACAAAAGTTCCAAAATTCCAATAAGTAGACTAAAAAGCATTTGAGGGTTCAAAAGTTACTAATATCAACACAAAGGACTAAGGACTACATTTATTTACATAAATGTAAAATGAGAAAGCATCATTTTACTAACCAATCTTTTGAGAGTTTGTGACAGAGAGGTTTTTTTATGCTCTAGCTGGTCAGAATATGACATGTGAGCAAGAGGGGTCACTACATCACGAGCACTTCGACCTTTTAAAACTGAACCGCTGGGAACTACACTACCATCATCATCAGCCTCACCAATGCCGGTAGACTCGGTCAAATTAGAATTGTCATTGTCAGGAAAAGGCTTTTCAATTTTCTCAGTCGAGTGAGTAGGCAACGCAGCTTTATTATTTTTCTCAAATAACCTCGGAATGACATCTGCAACCTTTAAAGTTCTGTTGTTGCCAACAGGTTTCCCATCCAGCTCCTGTAACACTAAGACTATAAGAACAAAGTTTCACATTTCTTAAAAGTTTTCAAATAAATCTCTATGCCAACCTTCTCTGCAATCTTGACTTCTGCAGCAGTTCCAAAAGTAACAAATCCAACAATCATGCCTTTCTTTTTCTTAGCTGATTTAAACAGTATTCCCTGCAGTGAGAGAATTTTTATCACAATATAATATATGCATCATAGTACAGCAAACCAACTTAAGCATAGAAAACAAAGCAAACATAGAGAAACTACAGACGTACGAGTAATAACGTAAGAGATTCCGCATCTAGTTAATATCCCAGAGAGCAATTAAAATATTTCGCATTACACGTAAAAATTAACTTACATGGCAGCATTTGTGGCCCTGAAGAACCACTTGTTAAATTGAACAAGTAGACTTGAGCCAAGATACTAACCTGTTCATTGAGGAAGTTCCTCAAGTTATCCGAAGTCCACTTCATAGGTAAATTCACGAAACATTTAGACAAACCAAAAGAAGATTCCACTCCCTCCGCCTCCAACGCCTCCGTCATCATTACACCACCCTCCTGCGCCTCCTCCTCCTCCTTTTCCTTCTCCTCTGTCTTGGCCATCTTCTTGGCCCGCTCGGAGGTGGGGTCCCAGGAGTTGTCAGGTCGCGGCCGGAGCTCCTCCTCTCCGTGTGCGTACCGGCACGACTCCCCGTGGCTGCATGACCCCCCAGACCTGCGAAAGTACGAGCAGAGAGTCGTCTTCCACAACGGGTGCTGCTGCGGCGGGGGCGGGTCGGATGAGGCTTCCGGGTCAGGTTCGGATTCTCGCTTCCGCTTCTCGGGTAGGTTATCGCCGGCGACCGAACAATGAGAAGGGTTTTCCGATGGGTTTGGCTGGTCGGAGGAATCTTGGGCGTCCATTGGAGGGCTTAGGGTTTTGTGGGATCAGTTTTACGAATGACGATGGAATCCGAGTCCAACCTGTGTGTCTGTGTATGCGTCAAGCCTATTGTGGTTCGGTCGAAGGTGCACCCGGGTGCGGTTTTTTTTCTGTTTTTTAATTTTTTATAATTTATAGTTAATTAAATACTTTAATTTAAAATTCTATTTTCTACTGTATTTTTATCAATTGGAGTTTAGGGTATATTACTTTTTAATTTTCTATTTAGAAATTCTTAATTGATTTATTATTTTTTACCATTTTTCATCATACTTTAAAATGTATTTTCTCAATTAATATATATAAAAAAAATTACTTCAATGATAAAATTAATATGCCAAAATTATTTATTTAATAAAGGTCATATAAGTTTGACTTCCATCTAAATACAAGGATATTAATTAACTACTATTAATTACAAATAAAAAATAAAATAAAATAAAGCATGATTTTAATATATTTGGTAGTATTTTATACTTTATTATAATTTGTTTTTATGTATTATTACAATTGCTAAGTTATAAAATAATTAAAGAAAATTCAAAATTTATCCTAAAACATAAATAATAGCTATGATTAATTAAAAAATTAAATTAAAATCTTTAATTAAATGTATGAGAAAAATTAGTGAAAAATAATACACCAATTACGCAATACTAAATTGAAATAAAATAAAATAAACCCTAAACCTCAATAATTATAAATAAAAATAAGATCTAAATTTCACATTAAAATATCAACTTAACTTTAATTAATAATTTAAAAAAAAAGGAAAAATAAAAGAAATAAAACAGAATTTTAAAATGTAATATTCAATTCACTGCAATTATTAAAAATTTAAAAAAATGGAAAAACGACACAAAGTACAAATTGAGATGAGTGTTACGACCTGCTGCACCTAAATACTATTTCGAGCACACTATCGAATGGACCTCCTATTATGGTAAAAGGTTGAGTTTAGGGTTTTTGAATATCTTGAACTCATAAATTTGTCATCCAAACATGATTTTCGACCTCCTCCAGTCGTAAAATGTTGAGTTTGAATATCTTCTACTTATTTGTTATCCAAATATGATTTTCTGGGTGTTTAAAAGCATTTGATAGGATACTTTGAAGAGTTTTATAAGTTTATTAAAATATTTAATTAGTTTTTTAGTAAAATAATTTATAAAATAATTTGTTTAGAATTATAACTTGAGATGTTATAAACTTATTTTAAAGTATCTAATGAGTTATTTAATTTTATATATTAAAAAAATAACTCAATATTTTAATTACATTTTATTAATAATACAAAATTTATTTTTATTAATATTACATAAAAATAATTATATTTTTTTATAAATTTCAATAATGTCTTATAAAATAATGTTATTATTTTTATACGAACAATTAATTGACTTATTTTAAAATAAAATTTATATGTTTCAATCTCATTTGTATATTTTTAAAGAAAAAGTTTAGCCAAACATTCTGGCGGGCTTATTTAACTAAAGTATGATAGAACTTTACTATATAGTTTCTTGGTATTGGCATGTTGGCATGTTGAGTTGGTAATATGTGCACAATTTGAGTGACAAAAGTTCATGCTATTTTGTGTAAATTAATAAGATATGGTGAGATTTATTTCGTTACATACCTTATACAATAGTCCAAAATAATGAAAAAAGGTTATCCCAACGAGTGGACTAAAAAATGCAAGATTTGATTGTATATGTAAGTTCCGAAAATATAGGAATTGAATAAGGCAAACTTGGAAGAAAATCTTTCTACAAAAGGAAGATATTGGCAAGGGCTCTAACACCAATAGGACGACACAACAAAATTTGCTACGAACCTGGAGCAAATATCTAATGGGCATGTATAACTGATTTTTAAGGATTTTGCTGTGGGAGATGACTCCTATAAATTTAAAGTGTTGCAAAAGGTTTGGATATGACTTCCATAGAGGTTTGAAGTGATGTGAAAATGTTAAACGCCTACCCACACTATTTTTATCTTTGTATTTTTAGTGAAAGAAACTAATTGTGATTGCTTGTAGTTTTCCTCTAGAAGAAAGTTTACTATAACAAAAAAGGTGAGGCAACCAATCCTCTAAACAACTGGACTTGTTGAGCATCACCTAAACAGGACTTTAGAGTGTGATGTAGTGCACTACTTAAATGTGTTTTGAAAGTGTTGGTATAAAACTCGTTTTTATGATAGTAGATCAATTTTAACTGGGCAAAGCCCTTCACAAGTAGAAGTGGTGGTTCTAAATTACATTAACATATTGTATATTTGACTCTTCACTTTTGTTCCAACTCTTGTTTTATTTGGCTCCTCTAATATATTGTCTTGCTTGTGGGTGTGAACTACAAATTATTTGTCTTTTAACCAATATATTTTTGTCATTGTATGTGCTAGTACAACAACATGATTACGACATAACTCGATAACAGTGGTATCGCAACACCATTCACTTCTGTCAAATCTACAAGTGGTATTCAATTCAAGTTACCCTTTGTGTGACATGATTTTAAGGTAGGTGAGATCCTTGTTAATAGTTAAACAATGATTTCAAAGAAAAGAACTTCAGTCACATAGTCTCCTACCTTACATAGGGTCAAGTTATCTCTTTTGAAAATCTCAAATTAGGGATCTTGTTAAATCTCTTGAAGAAGAGGAAAGAGTCCTAAAAATTAAACAAAGCTATCAAGGCAATTAGTGTTGCAACATTGATGAAGACATTTATTGCATTTGGTGGCTAAAAAGGTGGAGAAGTTAAAGAAGAAAGATGATTCCCTTCCACCAAACAAGAATGATCCAACACTAGTTAAAACTAGTTTGTCTCATTATTGAATTGTTTTGTATCCCTGCCTTTGTTGAATTTTTTTGCCTTTATGTGTTACAAAAGGGAATAGCTTGTGAGGAATTGTGAAATTGAGGGAGCGTAACTTTATATGAGGAGTTATGAAATTCTCTCAAATTAGTATTCTTTTTTGTTTTCTTGCTTTCGCTCATGCTCTTGTCTTGGTATTTTGCATTGCCACTATTGCCCATTGATGTTTCAACTCCATACAAAGTTTATAATGATTTTGAGTTATTGCTTGATGTGGATTTACTTAGACTCATCATAGCTTAAACTTCGTGGATAATTTGGTGTGCATTGCAATCTTGAGCTACATATATGGATTTCTTATCATCAACATATTGAATGATGTTCCAACGTGGGAGGGCTATAAAATAAATATGGACTTTTATGCATGAACTAATGTCAAATAACGTTGAGCCACATAATACCAAAGTGAAAGATTATTGGTATTGGTATATTAAGTTGGCAACATGGGGTACAATTTGATTAGTGAAAGTCTCTTGCTACGTGTTTTATTTCAAAAATTACGTAAAAGTTAAAAAAAAAAGAAAAAAATATAATTGTTGATTATGTGTTTTTATTATCTAGTATGTAATTTTGTGTGAGACTATTGAGATGTGATGGGATTTATTTTCTTGTTTATAGGAATCCATAAGAATAGAATTATATCATTCCAACGAGGTAGAAGTTGAACAGAATAAGTAAGATTGGATTGAAGATAAAGATTTCTAAAATATAGGAATAAATCAAACTGAATATGGAAGGGAACTCCCCTGCAAAAGGAAATTAATGACATGAAACTATAATACCAAAAAATAATAAAACAGGTGGCAAATTTGAAGCAATGATTTAATGGAGATTCACGTTTGATTTTCAAGGAATCTTTTATTGAAGACAACTCCTATAAATTTAGAGTGCTATAGAAGGCTTGGATGTGGCTTCCACGTGGGCTAGAAGTGATGTAAGAATGTTAAACACCCGCCCACATACTATGTTTATGTTTCGTATTTTTGAGTGAGAAACAAACTATGATTATTTATAGATTTCCTATAAAAGAGAATTCACTATGATAGTAAGTAAACTATAAAGAGAGTTAGATCAGTACTTAAAACAAATGAGTTTGTTCTCGAAGTGTCATTTAATCAGAAACCTTGATGTGGAGTAGTGGCCTGCTCATGAAGTCTTGAGAGTTTGGTGTAAAATTCATTTTTCTGATAGTTGATCATATTTGTTTGGGTAAGGGCCCACAGATATATGAACGGTAGCTCTTAACTATGTGAATATATTATTTGTTTAAACTTATTAGTATTTATTACTTTTGGATGAGCGGACAGTGTTACAGTTTTTTTACCTATTTTTTATTAATAAAACCAAATTTTGTTATTTTCAGGAGTTTGAATAAATAAATTCCCTACCTGCAAAAATATGCTTGTGATTTGTGCACTTAAATTTTATGAACTTTTTTCTTCTATGTTATAGGTCATATTCACAATGAAATGTTGTCACTTCCAAATGACATGTTACATAATAAAATTTGTCAACAAATTTCATGATCTCAATATCTATTTATCAATATTATTATTACTTTATTAATTTGGGTATTTTTTACTACAAAAACAAATAACTTAATCTATAGCTGCTTAAAGACGAACTGGATGGGAGATTGTGACTTAAATGACATAAAAGGAATATTTATAAGAAACAAAAAATATTGTAATACTTTTTTTTTTATCAAAAATATAAATCGTTTTACATTTATAAAAAATCAATGTTAAACTATAATGTCGAAGTCCCATTATGAATGCATCTAATACAAATATTTTTATGAATAAATTAAACTTGATTTATATATTTTAATTGTAAATCAAATTTTATTAATCCAAAAATATTTGTCTATATACAATATTACCCTTCCTTTTAAATAGATGACCCAAAATAACTTTGTTTTAAGTTAAAATAAAAAAATTTTAATCTAAAATTAAAGATAAAATACTTTTTCCATACACCCACAATATAATTTTTCACGTCATTAACTTTATTTACAAATATTTCCCAACTTTTAATTTTGTTTTATTTTATAAAATTTTTTACAAATTATAATTAGAGGAGAAACAAAAAATTTTATACACACACTTCAATATTGTATTAAAATTACAAAACTTAATGACATAAGAATTATCAATAAACCATAAATTAAATTAATCAAATAATCAAAAAGTATCATTTTGATATTGTATCAAATAATATTTATCACTATACATAGTTTCTCATATGTACTTCTTTATTTTTTAAAAAAAGATTTATCAATAATTATTAAGGACTCACTTGAGATATGCAACATATAAATTTCAAACTAAACATAACATTAGTTATCTCTCAATTTTCAAAAAACAAGCTATCAATGTAGAAGTTAAGTGAACTCACAGAATTATTTCATGAATAAATTTGGAAAAAAAGAATTGAAACATGTTCAAATCCCCTTAAACAAGAATTCAAACAATTTTAAAAAAAAAATCAAGAAAATTTGAATTAATTGATAAATAAAGTAAAAGTTTCTCCTAGGGTCTCAAAAAGTTTGTCAAAGAAATCCTAGGTAATCTATTTATATGAAGCCAATGATTCCCAAATGAAACATTATAAGAATCCCAATCAAAATATAATTCTAGTTAAAATCCCATTGTCCGAATCAGATTTTGAAGAATCTTGGATTGATCAGTAGCACTTTAGATTAATATGGGTTGAACCAAAATCACCCAACTTATAATTCTAGAGAATTTGTCTTCTAAGTCATATTAATCACCCGTACTGGCGATCAATTACGTGGTCTTATGATCGACATTCAAGTCGACACTCACCTTTACATTGATTGCATTTGGATGCAGCCATAATGTTAGAATCCCCACGTTTTACTTATGTTGATCTTGTTCAGGCATGATCGATCCCTTTCTTGCTGCAATTGATTTGCCTTGGTCTCTAATTAATTATTGCTCTATTTCTAGTTGAAATTCTACTGTGTGCCCCCATATTAAACCTCACATCTTGAAAAAAAAAACCCCATGCTTAAGTTACTCCAAACATCAAGGTCCAATGTAAATCACCACACCTCTAGATCCGATAATTATTATAAAAGATGCACCATTAAAGTTGTTAAACACAATTTTACTTTCTACATTGTTTGGCGATCTCCCCAAATCACTAATGCTTTCTTTGTTCATTCTTTTATCGGTGCCACTCCTCCAAGCAAACACTACCAAAATTCGATTATCACGCCGATCCCATAAAATCATATTTGAACCTTTTGTGCTATACTTCATGCTTACTCTATAACAATCAAATAAAAGACTAAACCTGCTTAACTGTCCACTCTTTATTACCTTACCTTGCTCAACAAGCAAAATAAAATCATATGGCAACATATCACATGAATTACTAGTTAATGCAATATCATGTAATGGTATTAATTCAAGCAAGCCTTCAAGATGTGTTCATTAGTCTCATCAATATTAGAAGGTTCTCCATTCGTAAACCTCATCGTCCAAGAATAGAATATAGCGCCTAAGACCTTCTTAAACTAGATTTAAGGAGATCGAATCACATACCTTTGTCAATAACTCTAAATTACAATTGCCGACTTCTCTTGCTTCCTACGTTGTAGTACCTCATCTCCACAAACGTTTTCATTCCTTTCTTGTGGTGCCATGCATATCCTCTTAAACAAATAAACGGTTCATTCATTCTTACACTTTTCTTTCTCCTCCTCCTTTTCTTCTTCTTTCGACTCTTCTCCGTCCTTTGTGGATTTGCATATACATAGGTCCATTTTATGATCCCTTCCATGTGCTCCACCACATTCACCGACTGTCGCTTAGGGAAATTATTTAATGGATGTCTCGTTTCACCGTGTTGATAGCATTTGTTTCCTGTGTACATAGCATACAAGTTGGGAGCTTTAATGCTAGCCACTTGCAATGCCTATTATGAAACCCTCTTTAGTGGTTCACACTCATTCTCCATTAGTTTCTTTTCTTCAAGAACTTGTGCTCGATGTTCCTTCACATTTTCCACGCATGATTCATGCACCGGAGCTGGAGCTCTCATCTCTTAGCGTCTACTCTTCTATCTCAGCAAAGTTTCAACTTTTAAAGCCAAAATTAAAAGCCTAATCAAATGTAGCAACTGGTTGTGCCGCTATGTCACTCTTAACCTACATAATCCATCCAAAAATCTTGAAATTAATTGAGCCTCACTTTCCCACACATTGTGACAAAGATATTAAATGATAAACTCTTCATAGTATTTAGTAGTTGACCTATGTCTTTGGGGGCAACGTTGGAACTGAGAGGATAATATTTGCTCATAGTCTGGTGGAAAGAATCACTCTCTTATTAACTGTTTTATGCTCACCCACTTCAAATAGTGCAGAAACTCCTAAGTTAGCAATTTAACTTTAATTTTTACAATGCAATTTCAAGGATAACAAATGGATTCGCACCCCCATCATACTCATCCAATAGCTCATCTTCGTCAAAATCACCCTAATAATTGTATGATGGATTCCTATGATTAACATGGGGTCTGTCACCTATATTTTTCCAATTAGCAGTTAATTTCTTACCTCGATGATCCTGCGGATCTGCATCTCCAGGTTCCACATTGTGCATGCGCTGGAGGAGAAAGTCAATAAAACTTTGTAGCCTATTCAACTTGGCTTCATGCTCTAATTTAATTTATTAAACTTGTAAACTAAGTCCCTGTTGTGCAGTGTGCAAATGCAACGGTGCATCTATTTTGTTTATGGCCATGATGTTTGATTCATGAAAGGGAAAAGCATGCTCTAGTACCACTTGATGTAGAAGCTAAGTGAACCCGTAGAATTATTTCAAGAATAAATTCAAGGAAAGGAATCAGAACATGTTAATCTTGTGAAACAAGAATTCAAACAAAATTCTTGTGTAATATTTAGAAAACTTGAATTAATTGATAAAATAATGTAAAAGTTTCTTCCAAAGTGTCAAAAGTTTGGCAAAGAAACCCTATGTTATCCATTTGTATGAAGCCAATACTCCCTGGAAGAAAAATTAGAAGAATCCTAGTCAGAGTATATTTCTAGTTAAAATCTTACTATCTAAATTGATCTATAGCACTTCAGTTCAATTTCAGTCTAAATTGTAATGCTAAAGAGTTTGTCTTCTAAACCATGTCGATCACCCACATTGATGATCGACTGCATACACCGATGATCGATTGCATATTCTTGTGATCAACATTTAAGTCGATTGCTTTTAAATCAATCACGTTCGATTGTATGATCGACCTCATACACCGATGATGGATTGCATATTCTTGTAATAAGCATTTAAGTCGATTGCTTTTAGACCAATCACGTTCGAACACACGTTTTTCTTATGTTGATCCTGTTTGGGCGCGATCGATCCTTTCTTGCAGCGATTGATTGCCACTCTGTTCCTGGCCAAAATTTTGCTATATATGTGCTCCACACTGGTGGCCTTCGTGAAAAGTGGTGTGCTATTTCCATGACATTAGTAAGTCTTGTGGCAATTCATGCATCTAATACTGTCTTAATCAATTGCCAGAAAGATAGAAATACATTGTCGTGTTACTTTACATACGATGTATTTTCATAAAAAGAGCTAACATGGATTTTCTCTATATAAGTTGGCCAATCGAACATTTTTTAATTAATGTGGGATGGATAGATCATGATATTTTTGCTAATGTTTACTTTATTTTAAAACTTTCTCGCATGTGTTATTCCATAAGGTGAAGTATGCCTTTTAGTAATCATGCTTGAGTCTTACAGTCGAATGTGGGACGAAGTGGCCGTGACATTTTATCCAATTTGAAGGTTATTGATGTTAATTATTTGATAACTACGAGGTATATATGTGTTAATATGTCCAAAATAAATTGCATTTGATAAAATGCACGATAGACTATTATCATTAGACATTTTTTTGGTTCCTATAACACGTTTTTTTTTAAAACAACATTAACATCCACAATGGAATTTACTTGAACAAATGTTACACAACAGTATTTCTTCTCACATCCAGTAATATAAAAACCATAATTTTTAAATTTTCTTTTCGTATGTCATATAATTTCTTTTCATATTTACTGCACTCATTTTTATAAATAAACATTTAATATATTATATGCTTTGCACCTGTATAACACATATATACACATGTATACGCATATGAATGTGTCGCACACAAGTAGAACATGAAACAATATTGTATTCAAATAAGGTAACATTTGACATATACCAATATAGCATCCAATAATACAAATGATTTAACCCCTCCATAGTGCAACAATGTACCATACTGAAAATATAGGAATAAGCAATACATGAAATGAAAATGAAGCAGCAGTAAAGTACTGAAACCAACAAGCCATAGATGTAAATCTAACGTACTATAAATGAATACATATAAATAATGCAATATAGGGATCAGTAGCGACACCACAAGCTATTACCCTATGCCTAATTAGGCTAGTGTGTAGTGCTATGGAGTGTTTCCTCCTACTCATCTTCTTGGCATCTTGTAACCTACTGATGCAACATAGCCTCTAATAGATTACTATAACATGGGACCGATATAGATGTGACGTCGCTAGCCGCGTTGGAAGATGAGATGTCAATGATAGGTGGGGGTTGGCATTGTCGTTTAGCTTAGATTTGGTTGGACTCAATGTCGGAATTAGAAATAACAATAACCTCAGCTGAAGCCCTCCTAGGTGGTGGTGTGTCCTTTTGTGGGGGCAAGCGGGAGGGTCAGCGAGCAATGTGGGTAGAGGCTCATACAAGGGCTCTCCTATTGTGCTAGTGCCGCTGTCGAAGAGTCTCCTGCATTCAAATTACAATGATATGCATCGTGGCAGGATCATATGTGATATCTTGGAAAAGACAAGTAATGCTCAAATGCTGCATATTGAGCCTGCAGGATTTGTAGCTCGACCATGATCTGGAAATAAGTGACCTCATACTCCAGCTCAGTTGTAAGCTAATGAACCAACTCCCTGCACACGCGGTACATCTCGTGATCGCGCATCATGTGTAAGAAAGGCCGGTTAAATGTATGTCGAATAGTGCCATAATGAGTGCTCCCTCCTCATTTAGGGACCATATGAACGCAGCCGGACGTGCTAAGGGTACCGTCTATGTGGAGGCACGGTGCTGCATACGTTTGTAGTTAGAAATGAACACAAAGAATACGATTAATGCTCAACACATTTTGCAGTTTACATATGATATGAAAGATTCAAAATTACATCAAATTAGGGATACAACCATTAGAATTAAATAACAAATTGACATTGAAAACATGAAATAATTCATCCTCAATGTGCCAGCAATCGAGGATGAACCATTTGCTTGGGAATCTACCCTATAGTTCAGTAATAGCCTCTCAAAATTGGGAACTTTTTTTTTTCGATGCCAAAACATCGCTCAATGTGGTTCCTTAATAATACATGGTGTCTGTTGAACAACTCCCTTACTGTGTATTGGCTTCACTCGAGACCATGCTATTCAGGGATGTGGTAGCGTTTCCTACTGTTTGGGGTCAAGAACCTTAGTATATTTGCGTACTCAGCATCAACTACGTAAAATTTTCCTACTAGTGTGGAAGATGCACTTATTTAAGAAAAGTAGACAACAAACACGAAAATCATTATCTACTTTAAGCAAAACTTGTTGGTGGCCATAAAAAGTTATACTCCAAATTTTGGAGTACATTATGTTGGATTTAAGCATTAGTTGCACTCCTTTCTCATCCGGATACTACAAATGTGAATTTTAGATCAAATGAATATACTACCAAAATGTTCTGGCTAAGTTGTGCCTTACGACTTTGATTTTCTTAGGATGCGGTCATTGGGACCCACGCCTGTACAATACTACTGTCAATGGCTCCAATATAATTTTGCACATGATTTTCGGTAGTTAAGTTTACCTAAAAATTTAATGTATCAAATTATAAATTTGATAAAATGCACTCACCTTGAAATAAGGATACCGGTTAAAGTTATTTAAAATTTGTTCAAGGACCACAGACATGTATGGAGGCCTAATGTACTTTGCTATTATGGTGTATAGGAGACATTATAGACCATGTGTATGTGACGCCTACTTGTCTTGAGGGAGTTTTGAAATCATTGAGCAGTGATGCATGGCGATAAACCTAATGAAGACTGCAACAGACTTCTCAGGCAGTATGAGAACATGATCGTATTGCGATAAGTAGACTATTCGCATGATTTTCTCACACAGCACCGAAAAATGTTGGCTTTGTTATGCACAAGGCCTCATAAAACTAGTCATCATGCCCTTAGAGCAATTTATTAATCTAGTCTAAACCTCAAAAACTTGAATCTCTAGATTGTCACTTAAACATGTTTGCAAATGAACAAGGTGCACCTTACTCATAGAGAAAAATAAAACTCTACATGCTTTGATTGAGGTGTCTCCTTGTGCGTCTAGATGATACACTGACATCATCACCCATGCCATCCACAACATCATTGAGAACATCTCCTTCTATTTCATCAGATTGGCCATTATCTATTTGTCTAGCCATAACTATGTTTACATCAAAAAATATTACACAAGCTCATATAATATATAAAATCATTGCATGTTTATATGCTCAGGTCGGTGAAAATGCAATTTATGTGTTAAAGAAAGCAATTAACGTGGTGAGATAAAACACCACATGGAATATTAAGCACAAAAACATTCGTTACCTACGAGTTAATCATCCATACATGACAATTTAAAATATTATAATAATTCGAACATATAAACATACAATAACATCCCCCCAGCCAATCACAACTTCAACCTATATTAGCATATTCAGATACTCTAGCCTTCTATGTGATGGAAGTCCTAGGAAAAATCTATAATTGGTGGAATCTTTGAATTTTGATATGGTATTATAGTAAATCTCTTTAGGTAGATCTTCCATATCCTCCAAAATACTTATGCATCTTTCAACTATGGTGGGCTTACTAGGGTTAGTTTGTTCAGCAACCATGTTGTTTGCCCTCCCCCATGAGCTCAAACTTGAGACAATCAGGGCTGGTGTAGGTTAGTTTCTCATCGATCAGCATGGCACACCATTGGTGGATACTAGACGACTATGAATGGTGCTATGACGCCATTGGCGTATTATCTTGGGATAAGTCCTTTATGTTGGCTTCCTCGAATTCCTCATCATGGCTATGATGTGGAGCAAGAACTGAGGGACCTTAGACAGATGATTGCAAGTGTTAGCTTGATGTAGTGTGGGGATCAATTATGGTAGTTAGCATTCAGTATCATGGGCATCCCTTAGTTTGTAGATTTTTATCACCAGGGTGTGCCTACAAAATTATAATATATTAGGTTAGTCTTACAAAAGTTATGTCAAGGCTACCAAAGACGAATGCATTATCTCTTCAAGGTATATCATTACTGCTAGCTATGTTGCATAGACCTTGGGAGTGCCTATCACTATGTACCTGTACTCATCCCATCTGAACTTAGTCTTGGCATTTAGTAGGCGATAATATTTCTTCCACTTTCTTTTCAGTCTATTAAATTTTTTTTATTATTGTTTAACAATGTAATTATGCCCAAAATAGATAGACTACATCTTCACCATTATTTCTATCCATTTCAATCAAGCGAACGCCATCCCCATAAGATTTTCTTGAATGACCTATTCATACATAATATTAATAAATGCATTGGTATTTGGAGTGTCACATCATTCGATGCATCAATTGGGTCCGTGTAAGATGGTAGGGATGATGAGATCTATAATTAGCATAAACGCACTTACCGTTATATTCATATTGCAAAGTCTCATAGTCATACAAGTTATGATTTTGTGAATTCAATATATTTTACTTAATTGATATCTACAAATATATATAAATGCTTTTCCACACGAGACTGCAATAGCTCAGCCTCTAGGGTAATGAAATTTACATTGCTCTATATAAGTGCTTTTCAATCATTTTTTAATTATTTTTCTTATCTCCTTAATATGCATTAAAATAATTAGTTTGTTACTTTGTTGTCTATTCATTTATTTTCCAAATATTTTCCATTAATTTTTTACTTTATTGTCTATTCCATTATATTTTTCAATTCATTTACTATCTTGTTGTCTTTAATATGCACTACCATTATATTAATTTTCCATTTATTTATTTATTCTCAAATCATTTCTCATTAATTATAAAATATTTTTATTACAACTTATAATGGATGTGTAGTTATCTAGTTTACTTAATATTTTCAAAGCACAAATTTTCACTTCGTCAAATTGAATTTTTTAGTTCGTTCTTTTTATTAACTATACAATCCATATTTAATAGTGAATAAGGCTTTGTAATTAATCTAGCTCTTATAAAATCTATTGAAATACATTACTCTCCAAATTATTGAAAAATTTCACATCAATTTCTCCATTAATAACATTTGTTTGTAAACCTATGGAGTATGGTTAATTACATAAATTATGGAATATTATTCAAAATAAAATAGTCTCCAACATCATAGTTAATCTATAAATGGCTTATAATTTAGATTTTGATAGTCACCTTTTAGGTAGTTTGTATTCTATTTTTTTTATAACTTTCAATGCACAAAATTTTACAATTTTTAATCTATTTGTTCTTTCATTTTTAATTGGATGATTAATTTATTTATTTGCTATCACTTTATGTTTACCTAATTTAATTACCCTCTTACTAACAACACATTATATAATTTTTTTATGTATTTTTCCACGTTAGTTGTGCATATTTACTTATCTAATGAACATAATTTATTTCATATTACAAAATAAGAGTATTTCTCAAAGAAATTGGTAAATATAATTTATTTCAAATTCTTACTTAAATTTTAAATAAAATTCAAATTGTAGGATGCTTTTTTAGTCATGTATTTCAATTACGTATTTAAAAAATTAAATTATTTATTAAATTTAATTTCCAATTATTGTTAGTAAATTTCCCTGATGCTTCACAAATTAATGGCTAATTATAAAAGTGAATTTTTTCCAATTATATAATGCAACCATCATATCTTTTGCACGAATAATCTTTCTTCCAATAGATTGGTGGTGGGTTCTAGTGTTTGATAGGGAGGGTGGTTGGCAATGGCTACAAACCTTCTCTAATTGCCAAACCAAGATACAAATCCCCTTATCCCCACCATTTTTGGCATTAAAGTGCCGAACATAACAGTCAAAATGTAGAAATTGAAAAAATCTCATCAAAACAGTATGAGTACAATAGAAATAGAGGTGATATATCACTATATGCACCAAACACTGACGTTGTAATGAGAGGAGCAACGGTGGAGGAAACCACAACACTCAACCCCAAAAAATACCCATCGAGACCAAGAGAGCTTTGAGGACGAGTATCGATGTCCAAATCCATTGGAACTCATAGACGCATCGCTTCAAACTCGCCCATCCCACAAATATTAAACAATATTTAAAATTGTCGCGGGATAATGAGTCATAATGGACATTGCTGTGGAATCTGCTGCTAGAGAGGAGGCTAACCCCCCCCCCCCCCCCCCCGCCCCGAAAAAAAAAAAAAAAACCCACCCTAAATTCCCTTAATATGGTTGTCAAAATGTATATCGAGCATGGGAGAGAAAGAAAATGGAGATTATGACAACAAAAATGGTGGACAAGAATGAGGGCAGCTCACCACCCTTGATCTACAGGCAGTGAAAAAGAAATAGGAAGAAAGAGGGGGGCTGAGTTTAAGGGTGAGAGAAAGGTGAGAACAATGATAGCCATGTATGAGTGAGATAGAGATGAGGGAGAGTAAATTAAAAATGAGACATGATCTAAGTGGATTATGTTTCTGAAATAAATGAGATATAGAATAGAAAATGAGACACAGCTGTATATCCAATTCCAACCTAAATGTCTAGGGATTGGACCCTTCATAAAAAAAGTTATGACATATTAATTAATTTATATCAGTCTTTTTTTTAAAAAGATATGGTCTAAGTAGATTATATCTTTGAAATAAATGAAATATAAAACACGAAATTGATACAACCGCGTACCCAATCCCAACCTAAATGTCTAAGGATTGGAGCCTTTGTAAAAAGACTATGATATATTAATTAATTTATTCATATTAAATGATCTTAAAAGGTTTTCTAATCCTAAACCTCTACCAAACCACCACTATGTGATGGAATTTTAGTATAACTTGAGAACCCTAATTTATAAAGGTTATGTGTGGAACCCAAATTTCAATATAAAAATATTTTCTCAAATTTTATATTACCTAACATGCAATTCAATTAAACTTTCATTAAAATTCAAATTCAAAATTTTTACATTTTATATATATATAACTAATTATTTTTCAAACACTACATCTATTTTCAATCAAATCAATACCTATATAGATTATATATATACTAATAATTATTTTTATTTACACTCTAAAACATAATCATTATTCATATATACTATTACATCATCAAATCATTATTATATATTTTATATATATATTAAAACAAATCATACTATTCATTTTATCAAAAAATTCGTTCTAAACATATTATCAATATCATAACAACTCCTACCAAATGTCATCTTAAACTAAAACCCCTCTGCCAAACATAGCCACAGTAAATTGCCATAAAAGATTCAGTTTAAATAATTTGGGAGATTTTTAAAAAAGTTAATGATTGACACCATAACCATGGCATCCTGCTGATTCTGCTGCTTATGTCACTGGCATATTCTGCTTGCAGATATCATAAACTGAGAGAGCTTAAATCCTGCCTCAACATGCATGAGCCGAGGGACTCAGATGACAATAAAAGCATACCCAATTTGTATATCAGATCAAATCATTGATCCTGATTCATGCTGATGCTATCAATCATTACATCAGATTGGACTTTTCATCAATGAAAGTTGAATTTAATGAGATCACAGCTTAATTGCTCTCTCCATTCCTCTTGTTTTGGCATATGACATTTCAATTCCTGTAATTAAGCTGTAAAAGCCGTTCTAACAACAACAGACACTACGCACAGGAAGCTTCCACAGCCAAGCTTTTACTAATTCCTGCACACGGCTCACCAAATGTAGTATTCGAAACACGAATGCTGCAGCGTTTTGATCCTAAGCAGCCCTGTAACGTGATGTGCAACGTAAGCCTGACGATAATGCAGTAAAAAAGAATTGCACAACTATGAATTTACGATTGACTAGCATCAAAAGTGTCATTAAGAATTAGGACCTTAACAACTGAGAGAGCATTCTTGCTGCTGCATTGACCATGGCTGAAATTTCCACACGTCCCCCGAGGAGTTCCATAGCTGGCAAATTTAATTTCGGATATGACCTGATTCGGCAAAGGACAAACTAGGGAAAGGGTTGGTCCTGTTGTTTTTCTTGTTTCTTCTTCGGAAGTCCACATATCCACCGGAAGAGGGTGACTTTCTGAAACCTGAGAGCATATGCTTTCCATCTCTATGGTAGCCAAAGATAGTTTTTTCGGATCACCTCCCTCTTCCTCGAACAATACTAGGACATTTCCACTTGATTTTAGCCACGAACGGGGCACATGATACCTGAAATATTTAACTAATAAATACTGGATGATTTTGAAAATGTTGGATAACATTTTTAAGAAGAATTCTTACAGCTGCTGAGTAGGCTTTCCACAGTTCTTCAAACATTTTGCTGGTTTATAAGTACCCTTGTAGTCACAAGAGTCCGTGCAACCATTGTTTGAAGCGATCTTGGTTGGCCAATAACGCCCAATGCTTTGTCCGTTTATCCATGCTTGCCCCTTCCCCATTCCTGTGAAGTCCAGTGCTATTGGGCTGCTTCCAGCAGGGGCGTTGAGAGTCGTCTAGATGAAAAACAGAAGCATGTGTTGGTTTCGTAAAATTATAATGAAAAAAACTGTTCTGAGCACTTGAATGTCAAACTGAGCAGAAGCGACAGAGCGGTACGGAGTTAAAAACATTCTCAAGGCTATCTGAACTCATCGCTGTGAGTGGCACAACTTTGAGATTCCTGTTAGAGTTGGTAAGGGTAGGGGTGTGTGAAAAAGACAAGCGAGTCGTGTGCAAAATTTAGGCTGCAGATAAAATACAGTGTAACGTTTACCTTGTACCAGACCAATGGTTGATTCTTGGGCAAATTAGGCTGAGATACCCAAAGAGAGGAACTTCCACTAGACAGGCCTAACCCTTCTCCTTTCACACCAACCTGCTTTCACAGATTCCAGGTAAGAAATAGCACACCAGATCTTCAGTAAATATTAAAAGTTCGTTGCAATTTGGATGCACGTTGGTGCATATTGCAATTCAAGAAAATATCCCTTGCGCTAGACAACAAATGTAAAAAATTTACGTATCAATTACCTGATATGTCCACTGCAGAGAGGATAGATCAAGGGGAGATCCGTTTGTTGAGCCTTTCAACTGCACAGGACCAGTAACTCCTGCTCCTTTAGTATCAAAGAATGCTCCGTAGTTCTGAATTGACAGAGCTTCATATTAGAAAAAAGCTTATGACAAGAATTACAAGTTTCTTAAAAGTGCTTATACCTGTAATCCCACGGTGAGACTCAAGAGGTCGATCTTGTTTTTCCCAGTTTGGAGGCTTATGGGAACATCTATTGAGACTGCTGGGTTGCTGCTCCGTCCTGCCCAACTCCCTGTACAATAGACAGTAATCCTGAGCAGTTAAAACATGTAAGAATAATTGATTTCCTTATGACCATTTTTGTTGTGATATTCAACAGTATAAGTTAAAAGGACTCTGTGCTCAATAGTTGAAATAGAAAAAAATTATGTAAATATATATCGCAAAGTTACTGAATCTTAGGACTTGTGGCCATTTGAGTTCATTTCTTTATTTCAAGGCAAATTATATGCATGGAACAACTACCTATAAAAACAAATGCACATAAAATAGGCTTTAAATTTAGTTAAATAGGCAAGACACTACATTAAGAACAAACAGAATATCCGAGAAAAAGGATTTGTTAGCAGCTTTTATCCCAATTACCTGCATGTACTTTTCCATTAATAAAAGCATGAAGTCCATGGCCTAGAGAATCCACGTGAAGGATTGTCTGAGATCCATTTTTAAGGAAAGGCTCGCCCCCTTTAATCTCAATGCTGAAACAATCAGGAAATGTTAAAACCTAATGACTGTGTCAAGAAACAAAGCACTTTTGGAGGCTTTTTTATACCTTGCAGAATACCAGAGATAGTCACTTTTATCAGCAGTGGTATTTATTTGCTCCAGTAATCCAGGTTTCGTGAGTGCACTATCACTGGATATACCTATAGGTTCAATCACCCAACTCCAACCTGAGAAGGATGCGTGGGTAGCTCTAGTGTCATCCTTCAAAGGTTGACTAACGGATTTGGCAATGGCGGAGATAGAGTTAATCTGTCATTCGGGTAAGTACTAATAGATTAGCTTATGACATGTAAGTCCAGAAGAGGCATTTGCAGCAGCAATTTTTAGAAAAAATATTACTTAGAAGTTTGTTTGAATTATACATGTGATCTATTCTTTAAGAACTAGACATCTGATTAACATACATGTGACTGCAGGTAAAGTTTAGAATGTTCAATCCTCCTAAATTTTGTTGAATTAACAGTTTGGCTATGTTGGATGTTCAGAATTAACATGATTTATAACTGCTCAAATATATTTAGTCCTATTACTGTTACTAATCATTTTTACAGAGAGGTAATGCATTATATTAAAATCTTGAACTGTAGTTCTTAGGTGAGATCTCAAAAAGTTATGAAACCTGTTGCTAGGTTCAATTATGGAGAAGCTCAAAATATTAAATCTAAGATAAATTAAGCTCATCAAGCCTTATGCTTGCAATAAACAAGCTTGGAAAGGAGAAATGCAACTTAAAAGGTGGACGACACATACTTTTGCAGTGTTGAGCGCAACATTCTTGCAGTCGGGTAAGACGCTGACAGACCAAGCGGGCAAGTTATAGGAATTGCCATTGAAGGTAACGTTGGCAACAGATTGTGTCCCCATGTTTGCAAGAAAAGCAGCACACTGCCCTGATTCAGTTTTATAAACTGTGGCCTGAACAAAAAACATTAAGTGAAATTGGGAGAACCTTAATTTCTGAGGCCAAAGTTTCTAAACAAAATGCTGCATGTCAACTAAAGCACCATTGCTCACTTTGGTGCCATGTTTTCTTCTATATGAACTTACAGATTGGGCCTTAAAATCTTAAAAATGGTTATCAATAGCTATATTATCTCTTATTTCTTGAACTTCTTATAGATGGCAGACTGGGTCTTCAACACTGAACATTTAAAAATAAAGCAACAGAAGATTACATCCATTAAATGAGAAATTCCTTGTGGTTGTACCATTGGGCAATATAATAACTTGTCATGTAAAACCTAGTGAATGGCCATTCACTAAAAGAAGTTTGGTGCCAAGGCATGATTGTAGGGCCAGAAACAAATTTGAATTGTGCAATGATCATATGATGGAAAAAGCACAGGAATGCTTAATGAAAGACACATTCTAATATATACATAGGGCCCAGTAATTGATGGGTGATAGTGATGCATGTGATCTGGCCTGCAGAACATGCCATAGCGATGGTGTGTAAGTGTGCTACAGGAGATCATTTCATGGTCTAAAGCTAATATGGTTCAGCAATTCATGACAAGTTTGACCATAGTTTGACTTGTTCATACTATTTATGCAAACCGTTTCCTTTTCTTTACATCAGAAGCTTCTGTGATAACCATTCTAGACAATGTGTTTCAACATGAAATGTACACAAAGAGAGCAGTAGATGAATTCAATTATTCAATGAAGTGAAAATGGAGCTGATTTTTTTTTTTCAAAATTTTCTTGTGTCAGCATTTTCTTTAAAAAAAAATCCGGTACAATATTATACAAAAAAAATTTCAAACAAAATAACGAAAATCATGGGAAAATTTTCCTGTAAAGATTTTGAGAGTTTGCCCAATACAGATTATGGTCATACATATACATAACTACTATCCAACATCCATCTTTAAACTTGAGATCAGATTCTGATGAAGAAGGGCCTTTCAACTGAATAGTACAACTCTAGATATCAGCATAGAAACAGATGATGAGGGAGCTCTTTCTAACATCCAAGATTAGTCAACTATACAAATCATTTTACATGTTTGTGCTATCGCAATTGCGCAGATTGAATGAAGATGGACAAGGGGTACGAAGATACTGCTATACCTCCAAATTTGAACCAAGAGAAGTAGTTTGTGGATCAGTTGCCAGCATTGCTGCTTCACAAAGCTTTATAGCTTTATGTACATCTTTCAAGTGACCCCATTTTGGCTGCCTCAAAAGGCCTGCAACAGAACAGAATAGGAAGTTTTATGACCCCTCAACATCAAAAGCAAGAAAGATCATTAGGAAATAAAAAGTTTTAACTCATGTTTTCTAGGTGGCTTAAAATTCTGCTAGAACATCTTAGAGATAATGCAGTAATATGTCTCCAATTTCCAAAGGTAACTTAGACCAAAGGGATACAAAGTCGAAATTATGGGCTCAAGAATATCTGATTCTGAGTGGCTGGGTACAAGATATAACTCTGGTATAATCAACAGGGGAACAACATACCATACTCATCAATCGGAGCGTCATAGTCATAGCTTGTTGTAATAAAAGGTCCACCAGAACTGCGGCCAAAGTTAGTCCCGCCATGGTACTGTTAAAATGCGATACAGTTTGCGTGAGAAGCTTTTGGAGACCTAGTTGCATATATTGTAGATAACAGAGTGTTTACACAAAGTACCATATAATAGTTTTGGAAGGTTCCACCAAGCTGGTAAAAACGTGCCACGGCAAAAGCAAGGTCTTCCGCAGGTCTGTATGGCACAGGATCGCCATATGAAGAATACCTGATGATTACATTAACATCACAACCAGTTAGAAAATGCAAAAGCAATCCGAACCCAAGGAATTCCAATCATGAATCACTCGATGCGATTTAATCCATCTAAGCATCTCAAGGAAATCAGAGGTCCAATGTTCTACCATCCACTCCAGTTCTCCGTCCACATCTTGGGCTTCTTGTTTGAATTTGGGGTGAATTGGTCACAGTAAAACCCATTGCAAGTGTTTATCTGTAGTTAGCCAAGAGGACAAAAATAAGGACCATTATGTTGATTGATCACAACTACCTCCATAAGTAGTTTAATCACTAAACAGCATTTTCATTCACCAAATAAATGAGCATTGGTTAAAACTGAAAAGACAAGGACAGCAGACTCACAATAGGATCAGGAGCATCACGTTGCTGGCACATCACCCAGGGCACCCCTGTATTCAGAGATGTGGCCATTGTCGCAGCCCAATTTATGTATGTTTTGGCACTATTACCATATGCAGAGTCAATATTCCCATACTCATTTTCTATCTGGAATCAAAAAGGAGAAACAAATTCTTGAGGCATGCTTCTTACAACTATGAAAGCTACACTTTGCTTTCTCATTAGCATTCAAAACAAGTTGCTAAAATGCAGTTTTCAGTCCATTGATGAATTTATCAATGTTAGGTAAACTATACCTGGGATAAAATTATAGGTCCACCTTGAGATGCAAACAGGTTCTCTTGCTTCATCATGTCAACAATCTTGGTCGTAAATCTCTTCATTTCGGTCTGAAACAGTTCTCATAAACTAACCAATTGTTGTATATCAATAGCTTAAATTAAAAGCCGAAAATTAAAAAACAGGGCGAGAAAGCCAAGAGCAATACCTTGAATGGCTCATTATCGGTTCGGAGCACAATTCTTGGTACAAAATGCAGCCAGACAGGAAATCCACTGTCCAAAAAAACAGACATGAGGACAAAGCTTCGTCTCCACTTCCATTAAATTTAGGATAAAATAGACAAAGGTTCACACCCGTAGTTCCATTCGGCGCAGACATAAGGACCAATTCGAAGATGAACAAACAGGCCAGCTTTCTTAACCAATTTCACAAACTTCACCAAATCTTTTCTTCCTTCAAAATCATACTGCAAAATTCCCTTTCAAGCGTCAGCATCAATTTTCCTAATTATTTTACTTCCCCACCTTTTCCATTGACTTCTTTCACACTTCATTAAATAGATAAATAAAGCTAACCTAAGCAAAGAAGAACAACAATCAAGAACGCGGAATCGACTATTAAATATTTTGCCCCAAAAAGTTATTTGAAATTTTGGAACCAGGAACTGGGAAAGGGAAAAAACAAAACCTTTGTCCTTCCTCTTGTTACTTTACTTTCCTTTTTCTCGTTTCCCCGGAACAAACAGGCCAAACGAAGAAGTAAAGAATAGTCATATTAAGATTTAAAAAAAACGACAAACAAAATTAATTAATTAGAAGAACAAGAAATGAGGAAAATCACCTGCCCGCGAACTGGTTCATGCAAATCCCAGAAAACGTATGTCTCTATCACGTCCAGCCCTCCTGCCTTGGATTTTTGAATCAAGTCTGGCCACATCTGGAAAAATTCACATTGAAGACACAAAAGCTCATCAAGAAAGACCCGCATTTAGATACAAGAAACTGTATATATAGCCTTCTATGTGCATTAGTGCGTGCGCGAAAATGGGCAGATATACGGACGTCGGGAGTGCTGCGGGGGTAGTGAATTGACCCAGAAACCAGAAGCCTTCTCTTGCCGTCGATCACCAACGCCCGGTGATCGTACGTCACGTTGGCGCCGAAACAAAACGGCGTCGTCAAAGCCAAGAACAAAAACAAGCCAAACGCCACGGCCATTATTGTCCCGTGCTTCATTTTCCTTTCCAATTACAGTCCTTATTCTCTTTCTGTTTCTTCTCCGTTCTTCTGGGTTTCTGCTTATAAACAAACAAATAGGCAACAAAATCAGCTCTTTTGTTTCTTGACGCACTCAATTTCCTCTCCAATTGGGACTTAGCTTTTCTTTGTCTTCAAAGAAAGAACAAAAGCAAATTAGTTTACGGTTTGCTTAGCCGAAAAAAGTTTGAGGGCGCGAAAGGTAGCTATCCTACGCCGGAGACGACACGCCAACCATTTAACACGCGTGACGTTATCGTCGTCGTCTGTCTTTGCTCAGGCTGAACCAATAACTGCTACAATACTAATGCTGCAATATACTAACTAATGTGGGGGAGAGGAGGAGAGCGACGGCGTTGGACTTATACAGAGATAATTAACTCAACCGTGAACTGCATGTTGCTGTCGGTTTCTCCATTTTTTTCCTCGGGGAAAAATTATAAAATTTGATGGGGTGATAAAGCTATGCTTTAGCTGTATTGTTGGGAAAAATGTAAGTGCTGCTGTGATTGATCAATAGGCACGAAACACAAACACGCATGCTATACGATGGCAAGTGTGGCCATGGAATTTGGCTTTCCAAATACCCCGACAGAGACGGTCCAGAAGTGGTTGACTGACTAGGCTTGTTTTCAGACATTCGCACATTTTTTAAGTGTGACTATTCTTTTGTTAAGAAAAATAGGATCTGAAGGCTGCGTTTGTTTTCCTCTTAAAAAACTATTCATCACCACTTAAAAATCTTACAAATCAAGTATTTTATCATACAAATTTTTTTAAATTTAAATTTAAAATTTTCTCTCACTTATTTTTTTATAACTAACTAATAATTGAAAAATTTTTATACCTATTCACAGTCACATAACACCTATCTTTATAATTTTCCTACTTTTTTTTATTTTTTATTACTTTATAAACTTATATACCATCACATCATCTAATTATTATTATACACACATACACACACACACACACATATATATATATATCTCTTTCCTACCGTCTAAATTTTACAAATTAAACATAATTGTCATCTCTATTCAAATCACTTAAATTTTCCTTACAGCCCTAATTAAAAGACAACCATGGCCAAAAGTATTTGGGTAAAATGAGATATTATTTCGAATAATTCATATAATTATATAAATAATAGCAATTTTTTAGTATTAAAAAATATGCTGTCGCGATGATATAATTTGAACATGATGTTTACTTCATTTTACTGTATGAAATAAGATAACTTATAAAATATATTGAAATAATTTAACGGAGTCTATTTTATAAAGAGTTTTTTAAAAAATTTATCAAATATTTTTTAAAAATTAATAAACTCCAAAAATTTAATCAATTACTAAAAGAATATTTTATAATTTAACAATTGTGATTGCATCGAATCTACGCGCTATGGTCATTTCAATGAGAGTAAATCAAGCCCAATCGGTATATTTGGTTATTTATTAGGGTGGTGGAAATTAGGCTATGTTAGGGACCCCTTTTAACCCTGTACAATTCACCAAATTTTATACTATTAAATATATTATCCAACAAAAATTTATTCAAATTTAAATTCAAAATTTTTTCTCTTATATATATAATTAACTAATTATTTTTTAATTATTATACTTATCACCATCAAATCAATACATATACACACACACATGTCCACACAATGGAAAGGGAATTAAGTTGAATAGGATTTGATCATTTTAAGTAATTAAATTTGATAAGATTTTATTATATTACATGAAATCAAATTATAGCAGCAAGATTGATGGTATACGAGGTCCTATTAATTATGAGATCATATGTATCCACTTTTTTTTAATAATATCCATTTGTATATTAATTATGAGATCATATGTATCCACTTTTTTTTAATAATATCCATTTGTATATTATTTCACTAAGTTAAAAACTTGTTATAAATTTGTTTATTAAAACTATATATATTCATTTAAGTCCAATTCATATTATGAATTTGTATTTGTTTCCGATAATCTTGAAGAAATATATTGTTATATACTTCACAAATATTTTTACTAATAGTATTTTAAAATTCTCTCTTTGGTTTTATATTTTAGGTTTAAAAAACACTAACTAATTTTTAGATAAAATATATGAATTTTCAAAATATTAGATTTTTTAATTCTTCGAAAATGTGATTCATTAATGGATATTCAATTTAACATATTAAATTTAGCTAATTAAATTCATTAAGTTTAATTTTTATGAAACCAACATCAATTTAAAATTTGCCAAAGTCAAGATAAGGAAAACCTAAATATGTGTAGAAAAATGTATATAAGATTTTGAGATAAAATAAAACGTTAAATATTCAATTTGCTTCAATTTTTTTCTATTTAATTAATTTTTGAACAAAGCAAAGAAAATATATAAAGCTTGTCTTTTTTTGAAAAATTTTTAATTATCAAAATAGATTTCTTGTTTTGAAAATCTTTTATTAGTTAATATGTATTTAATTTAAATAATTAAATTTATTAATTTTAATTGGCACTAAACCACCATGAATTGAAAATTCACAAAATTAATGGCAAAAATAACATAAGATAAAAAAGATATTATTTTAAAATAAAATAAAATTGTTGTATATTCAATTAGTTTTAGTGTTGTTTATTTGCCTAACTAAATCTTGCATGATATGGATTTTAGAATAACATATTAATACTAATTAGTAAAATTACATCATTGTTCTCAATTAAAAAGACCAAATATTTTCAAATATAATTACTAAGATATCACTACTTATTCTTTATACCATATATTCATACTCATATTATTATAAATATAAGGGCTTTGGTTGGTTCCTAATTTGGAACCATTCACTCTCACTCTAAAATTTTATAGACCAAAGATCTTAGCATACAATTTTTATTCAAATTTAATTTTTTACTCTTATCTTTTATAATTAGTTAATAATTTTTCAATCATTATAATTATTTACAATCAAATTAATAAATATCTCTATAATTTTTCTATTTACAATCATTATTTTATACCTTATGAACTTATATACTATCAATATTAAATAAATAAAAATAAATTTTCTATTCATTCAAATCTTAATGCCAAATATAAAATTTTCTCCCCCACAAATCATTAAAATTTTCCTACCCACCTTAATAAGAAACCAAAAATACTCAAGATTTTCTAGCTGCACATCATGAAATTACAGAATCGTGCTTAATTATTTTATATATTTCTATACTTTTCTTTTTATCTTTTTTATTTTTAATATTCTTTACACTAATTATATATATATATATATATATTTATAATATATTATTAGAAAGTTAAGGGTTTTTGATTGTATAAAATTACACAGTTATCATTATTTTTTAATTTCTATCTTTTTCTTTTTCACTTTTTAATTAATTAAATTATTTTTTTCTCTTAACTTTATTTCTTTATTATTTTTTAGATTGCATTTTTTTTGAATGGTAACAAGAATTTTATCTACCATTTTCACACTAATAGCTCACATTTACAAATACAATATAAAGTTAAAAGACTTACATTTTAAAGTGTAACAATATATATCAAATATTCTTACACTCCCATATGTAACAATAGATTTAAATCACGCCTTATGATCCTACACTAAATCAACCTGAAAACCCTACATAAATGTAACAATAGATTATTTTTAAATACATTTTAAATGTAAATAAGTCTAATTTTTTATGTAGGGATTCATTTTATCTTTATTTTTTTATTTTAAACATTTATATTTTTAATTATAATTTCACAATTTAAAATTAAATTTACACGTGTGCGCCATTTTTACTAGTTGATATGAAAAACCTCATTGTACGAGTACTACTATAATTATTTGTTTTGTCTCGTGCAATGTCCTGGTGAGCCAAACCGTTGTTTGGCTATTTTATAAATGATCTCAATAATTATATTAAAAAGAATATTGAAAGATATTTCATTCAATTATTTATACATATTTGTAGCTTCTTCTCAAATTCACTTATTTTGTGATCTAAAATTTCCTTTTTATTTTATTCTACTACTTGAATTTTGTACGTGAAAATAAAAAAAAATGCAATTAAATTAAGCCGTTTCTACCCCACAGTACATAATACATAATTTAGTTTCTAGTCATTTCATATGACATAGAATTTATATATTTATTATTATTTTTATACACACACAATGTGTTATCGATATGTAAAGATAAGTACTTCCTTACAAAAATAGATGATAAATTGATATCTAATTAAATACTTCCAAGTAGCAAGTAATAAACCGTAAGCAAGACGTAGGATTTGAGCGTGAAACTTGAGAGTTTGTAGCTTTTTTTTTGGGTGGTTTATTACAATTGTGTTTTGGCGTGTTTAAATACCAAAATTTTTATCCATTAAAATATACAATTTAAATATATTATTAATTAAAATAATATTTTATCCCTTTTCACATTATTTCTACACTATTATTAAATTTTCATGATTATTGAAAGATGTTAACATTTTATAAACAATATAAAAATTGCGATAAATAATTTTTATAATAAAAAAGTTGGAGATACTAAATTATATTGTATAGAAAGATATATAATGCTACAAAATAACTGGATGATATAGTATTTGTATAAGAGTGATAATGGAAATTTTTAATATATATATATATATTTATATATGTAAATGCGAGTATAAAACATATAAATAATAATTTAATTTTAAATAGGTATCATAATTAATATTAAATATTTATTTACACACAGACCCGCACATATAAAGAGGGAGGAAAAATAATCTGATTTAAAGTGTTTTTGAGTGTTTCATGTTTGTTTATTAATGTTTTATTATTAAGTTGTGTAAAAATAGGAAAAAGTGTAAAAAAAAAAAAGAACAGAGACATAGCCTGAAGGATTTCCCCAAATATTACATGAACACTTTACAAGTGTTTAGGTAATCCTAGTAGATTCAGCACACCTGACGTGTGAGTTTGAATTTAAAAATATAAAATTAAAAATATTATTCAATTTATTTCATTAGCATTATACATATTAGTTTTTCCATATAATCATTTTTAAACTTATACAAAAATAAAATAACGTAATTAGAAAAAATAAACAAGAAAATATAAAATAAAAGTATAATTTTGTCATTATTAAGTTGCAAAAAGATAAATCTATAGATATATTATGTCTCATCCACATCAGGCATTTCAAGGATCCCAATTTCAATAAATAGTACAAATGAATACATATAAGTTTTTCTATTTCTGTCTTGTCTTGAATGTTAAATTTATTTCATTGAAAGCTTAATGATTACACAAAAATGGGGTGCGTCTGTGGAAAAGACATGTCCAATAAATTTGGTGCATGCTGATTTACTTTACCTAACCCACTTTTTATTATAACCACTTTTTATTATACGACTTGTGTAATTCATCCCATTATTTATAATATTTTTATTTTGATTTTTAGATCTGCATTCGTTTGAACAAATATTTTTATTTATATATACATATAAATATAAATCTTTGTAAGTGTCACGTGTGCATAGATTAAGGTGTTATCAACCCCAATATAGTGCCGATGTGGCAAATTAAATTGTTATGAAAATTCTAGCATTATGGCAACATGTTCTGAGAGATGTTGTAATAGAATTTGTCACAAATTTTGTCAAAGGAAGTTTGAGTTAGGCAAACATTTTTGTACTAATTGATACTAATTGTTCAAACATTTGTTGAATCATATGTTAGTGAAAATTTTTAGACATAACTACATAGATATAAGAGGGTTATCTTTAAACAACATAAACAAACTCTTAGTGTCTCTTTACTTTTTCATTGCATGTGTGAGTTTGTGGTAGCAATATTTCCAACATAACTTATGACAGTAAGCACAAAAGCAACTTAACAAGTAGCGTCAGAACCTAGTCTTCCAAGCAGGCTTGTGTTTTAGGTGGGTGAGATTCAAAAGAGTTGGATGATACAATGAACACCAAAGAATGAGCATTTTTGTCATATCCTCTCCTCTTGGATGAGTCAAACTACTCCAATTGGAAGACTATGATGAGAGCTTTTATCAAATCTTTAGACGAGAAGGCTTGGATTGCCATGGAAGAAGGATGGACACCACATATGTATGACATGATGTTGCAAGAAAAGACGTACAAGCTTGATGAGAAAATAACAATTCTATTCTTTATCCTATCTTTTGTTCCAATTTTCCATCGAACACATGGCTTTAAAGTTGCCCTTCTAGAACTAAACCTAACTTTTCTACCCTTGTTCCTTAAGGGACTAAGTTTGATAATAATGAAGACAATATTCCTCTCAATGTCCTTTGTCATTGTTAGGCTAAAAGAGAGAGTATTACTAATATTGTTAGAGCTAATTCATCATTTAATGGTGCATAGGGGGGGGGGGGTTCACTTAGGGGGAGTTTGGATGAGCAGGATTTTGAGTCTAAGGCTTTTTAGTCTTGCTACTATTGATGATAGCTAATTACTATTGTTATTGATAGTTGCCACTCCCTTAACAAATTAGACACTATTTTCCTTTGATACCATCCAATCTATGTTGCTACTTATTTGCTTTGATTGTGCTCTCATACTGTTTAGTTTAGATTTCTCTTTTAATATTCTAGGTCTTCTTAATAGTTTTGTCAATTCTATCTAGTAGTAGTGCATGATATATCTAGACTTTTGTTAATTGTAAAACATGTAGTGTAATAAATTTTCTTTTCAACTTATATGAATAAAAGTTGATAGTTTATAAAGGATTTCTATGATTTTGCTTATTATATGTGGTTTTCTTGACATTGGAGTAGTGCCTCATAATGACAAAAAAAAAAAAAAAGAATGTTACTGCCACATGTGTATGAATTAAAATGTCGTCATTATTCCTAGCATGAATTCTAATGTGGCACTAATATAGCAGATCAATTTTTTATAGAAATTCTGGAATTATGGTAACATGCTCTAAGGAGATGTAATATGATGGCATAGAATTTGCTAGATTGGTTATGTGGATTTTACAGGATTTTTTCCTTCTAAAATTATATTAATATATTGTTAACTTAACTAATTTGTATTGATTTGATAAGATTATAATTGGTTGGATTGAATATGGTTGACTTATTTTATCCATAAAGATATAAAAGATATTCTACTTGATCATATCTTAATTTATTCATATCTAATCCTATCTGGCCATTTTAGGGACAAATTATGAATGATTTTTAGATCATTTCAATTGAAAAAAGTTGCTAATTTATAGTGTGAATCAAGAAAGGAAGGAGATCTCAAATATATTGCATCAAATGTCTTAACATAGAAAGTAATATATTTAGGTATTTTAAAGATACTCAGTTGGAATTCGAGGAAGGTTGTTATCATCTTCAAGGCTGATAGGGATGAACGTTACCATGTGAGTGGAAAATATAAGCATTGGATTGGGAGAGAAAATATATATTAGAAAGAACTCTTTGGTTTGCTTAAAAAACTCAAGTCAGAGTGATAATTCTTTAATAGTCCAAAGTGGTTTTTATTATCAACAACTTTAAGAAAGAAGAAATCAAAGATGCGGAATGAATTGTTGAAATTTTCATCTATCCGCAAAATCACCCAAGTGATCAAGTGAAGAAATACTCTTCAGAAAAAGAAGACTCACTAATATGGTTGGATCCAAGAGAGAGTCTTGAGAAAGAAAAAGCAATGGGATTTACCAGCTTAGGAGAGTTAGGCTATGTATGCGTCAACAGGTTGTTCCCAAAAGGGATTTGTGTTAGGCAAGCATTTTTGTATTAATTGATATTAGTCGTCCTAACATTTATTGAATTATTTGTTAGTTAAATTTTTTGGATGTGATGATGTAAACATAGAAGGGTTATATGTGAATCACATAAACAAATCAATGGTGTCTCTTTTACTTTTTGCAATGTGTGCAAATTTGTGGTAATAATTGTTCTAACATAATTTACAATATTAATCATAAAACTAACTTAACAATATTCTTTCATTTTAATACGTTGGCACAAACCTAGGCTTTAGCATATAATTAGATATTTGTTTGTGGAATCTCCTTCATAAAAATTTGACCTATATTTAGTGAAGCAATGTTAAAGAACGGACATTAAGATAAGCGCAATTGCTACAATAATTCTTTTTTTTTGGACCAATAGGCGTGTGAACGACTTTAGGACAATGGGTCATATACAAAGTCTCGTGGCAAACAAGAAATAAATAATGGTTTCTACAACAATCTATACTGTCGCTTCCAATGCAACGTTTTGTTTACTCTGTCAATTACAAATTATTAAAACATTAGGTTAATATCCAAACCACAATATATGATTTCTTTATCTGTTTTAATGTCACAGGGTTTTAAACATTAGTTATTGTTATATCGTGTTTAATTTTATTAACTATTGACTTTTTTGCTCGTTCCAAAATAAATAATCTGGCACATCAACAGTCCAATGACTTTTTAACGAGGAATTAGCTCACATAGTGATAAAAAGACAAATTTGTACACATTAGGAGAAAAAAAATAAACTCATCTCATATCAAACACAAGTAAATTAAGAGATACTAAGGATATGTTTGGATGCCATTTTTGGTGACAAAAAATGTGTGTTTTTGATGTGAAAAATTTTAAAATAGAGTAAAATTAAAAGAGAGTAAGGGAGAAAATGCTATTTTATTATATTTAAAGTGCGTATATTTTAATTAGATGAAAATTAAAAAAAATTGAGATCCAAACAAATGGTAGGATGAGAATAGTAGTTCATTGCATTTGTGGATTGCCAATGTATCTTTGACTCTTTGCCTAATTGTGAATTGTGATTTGGCTCCACTCAAAATTATCGTTTGATAAAGGGAAAATCCACTTTATGAATTGACTCAATTTATGTGAACTGAAAATTGTTAGCCAATGTTTGGATGCAATCGTGCACCCGTAAAAATATTGTCTTCCAAACGCATTGCAAGCTAAATTACAACTTTTTTTTTTATCTTTTCTTTCTCTAATTTATATATATATATATATATATTTAAAATTTTTATACAAATTTTCTACCAACTAAATTTACATTCAAACATAGACTTTTCCAGGATTATGCGTTTTTGACCACCTTTACACACACACACACACACACACACACACGATAATATTAAACAAATAAGATTTTTTTGTTACACAATAAAAAAATTACACAATTATCCTTATATTAAATTAAATTATTTTTTATTTTTGTTTTTGTTTATGCCTTTTCTTTTAAATTATTATTTTATTTGTGTCCTAATTTTTCCACTTGTCGAATTCTTTTTTCTTTATTTTATTATTTCAATTTTCTATACTTTTAAATCTCAATAATTTCATTTTTAATATCCAAAATAAAATATCGTTATCATTTTCAATAAATTCGTACATCGATAAAATGTGTAATTTTTATTAGTGTGTGCGTGTGTGCATTCATATTTTAAATTTGTTCTTTTATTTTTCCGCCGGCCATAGATATTATGGTAATTAATTGTGGTGGCAACCATCCACAATACAAGAATGGGAGGAGTAGTTTACTCATTCAATTGATAGTGAAGTGATGCTACCAATATTCAACGGTGGACATTACGCATGTCCCCATTTATTTCCTTAGCAATGGAATTTGAGGATTTGACAATTGGTTATGTAAATGGGCACCACCATAAATCCTACAACGACGTTTACTCGTGACTTTTCTACAACAATACCTACACTAGTAATTAAATATACACTCGTGAGTGCGTAATTATATAAATAAATTAGTATTTTTAAATACAAAATTTTATGTCATTAACAAATAAGAGAAAAAAGAAATTTAAATGGGATGAGAAAATTGCAAAACAAATAAGCTAAAATTGAGGGAAAGAAATTAAAAAGAAAACATAAGGATGTTATGTAATTTAGTATTGTGTTACTAAAAAATGACCCTTATTCGTAACATATGGGATAGAATAGAATAGATAAATAAGATAACGAAAAAATAAAAGAATTTTAAAAGAAAAAAAAATGAGTGGAAAACACAAATAAAGTCAATAAGTTAAAAGAAAAGATAAAAGAATTTAAAATAGGAGTAATTATGTAATTGCCTAATGTGAAAAAAAAAATTCTTATTGACATAATAATGCAATGTATGTGTGTGTGTGTGTGTATATATTATGTGTGTGTGCACGAATATCTGTATTTATATTTTTTTGGATTATAGTATTTTTGATACATTTGTTATACCATTTTCAATATCTTTTCATCCAATCAAACTTTGGACAACCACATATATCACACAACGATACTATCCTTCAAAATTTTCCTATTTTACACGCACATATAAATGTTTAAAATTTTATTATTGTACTTATTTTCATTCAAATCAACTTTTACATATATGCACATATATATTCACACACACATATATATACTTTTGAAATTAATTATTATCTCAATATTTTATCATGTCATTCAATTATTATTATATAATTTATACATAAATCAAAATTTTCATTAAATCAATTTTTAACAACCAAACATAACTCTTTTCCCATCACTCCCACAAAATGTTGTATTCCAACAAAATCTCTTAACCAAACTCAACCCTTATTTTTCCTTCTACCAGATTTAATATTAACTCTCCTTTTGTTAACTTTGTAATTATTTTCAACTAGTCGTAGTTGTTGGCTCATCAAATGAGATGTGTAACTTTAAAAGGCTAATATTAGCAATTATGACATACCACCAGTCTACCTAAAAATCACTTTAGAATCAAGGTCATTAGGAGAAATTCTCCCTTTCCATCGCATTTGTGCTTGTATTGTTACAAAGTAATACATAGTAAAAATACTTCTATAGATTAATTTCCTCTATTTTATATCCATTTAACAATTTAGTGGATACTTTAATATTAAATCATTGCTAGTTAATTCTTAATTGATAAGATTAATTCAAGCCTAAATGCTAATAGACCAAATCGCTCAACTCAAACTTGATAAAATTCAAAAGTGTTCCGAATCTAATTGCCTTGGAATCAAGACTTTAAAAAGTTTTTGAACTTGAACTAATTAAGTTTAAATTTTGAATTTGATTTCGATGGAATTGAGTCGAGTTGGATTTGTTGTTTTGATGATACTGAAAAAATTCAAATATTAAAAACATATCAAATAGCAAATATGTTTAATTATTATCAAATTACATTTTTCACTGGCAAATTTGTCATAGACAAAAACATTCTTGGATTATTAGATTAACTAACGCTCTCACCGGTGGTCGTGATTGAAAGAGATACAATAATTAAATCCAAAAAGTAGTGTTGTTGTCTTAGTCTACTAGCAATAAAGACAATCGATAAAGATTCCACCTTACACAACCACTCTCAACAAGTCAAGTTGGCCACGTCCCTATGTTTGAAACATAACTAATTTCAATATATATGTAATTTCAAGATTCAACGTTTCTATAATCACAAGAAATTTAATCTTTAAAAAGTTGTGGTTAACAATGACTATTTGTGAGACACCTAGTGTGGATCCAATCAACTCCAAATCAAAGGAAAATCATATGTCGCGTACCTTTGTTTGACTAATGGGGTCTGAATTCTGTGGTTTCTCGGAATACGGTTGTCTCATTTTATGTCACCAAACCCCATCATTTTCCTCAATATTATACATTGGATGGTAAAAAAACAAAGAAGGAACGTGCGTACCTTCTTTAATCTATTTTTATTTTATTTCTAACACTATCTTTGGTTCAAGGATATTGAGAGGAAAAAGAAAAAAAAAATGGTAGAAAAATAATTTTACTTGTTTGGTTGATATAGAAAATGAGAAAGAGAAAAAAAGTTGAGGGAAAATATAATTAAAATAAAAAAAATCATTATTCTCATAAAATGGAGAGGAAAACGAGAATAAATCTATTTTAATCATCTCTAAATTTTTTAAAAATTTCATTATTTTTATTTCTCTCATCTATTATCAAATTATTTCTCTTATCAAAAACAATTATAAAATTTGAATTTTTATCTTCTTTTTTCTATTTTTAAACAATTTCTTTTCCTAATGAAAATCATTCTACCAAATAACTTATGTAATTTTGAATTTCTTTAATTTTTTTTCTTTTCTCTAATTTTTTCTTTTTTCTTTTTTCTAAAATCTTAAAACCAAACATAGTGTTGAGGTATTTAATGAAGACAAAAGGGTTGAAGAAACACCTTCTCGCAAATGCAGTTCAACTACTTTTTTGTAACACCATTTAAAAACATATAAAATATCTACAAAATAATATTAAAAATTGAAATTTATTTTCGTGGAGAGAAATTAGCTGGCATCATTATATCTATTTTGATTATATGGAGATCATTCAATAATTTTTCTTATTTCATGAAATAAGAAAAATGTATTTACATACTTTTTAAAGATTTAAAAATATATAGCATGCATTTTTTATTTTTTTTTTGTATAAGAACTTTATCAATAGTGTAAAAATAATAAATATGTGTGTGATCCGATTACTTTATTATTATATTTAATATTATATAATAAATAGATAATATGATAATATATAAAAATAATAATTAATTTTTAAAAAATTATATATTTGAAACTTAGATTTTTAAAAAGTTCAAGAAATCGGCCCACACCCCCCCCCCCACCCCCAAAGAAAAAAAAATTAAAAAACAAATAGTCAAATATGTGAAGGAAAGAAAAGTTCTTAAAAAACTAATTGTAGCATTTTATCTTAATCAATTTTGGTTTCTTCACATCATAAGTTTTGCTTTAGATTTATTCGAATTTTTTTTTTATCTGCCTCAATTAATGAAATTCAAGATTTAGACGCTAATTGTTTAAATGTAATTATTTCTTTTGTCTCAATTAATTAGCATGCGTAGTCAAATAGCATTTTTATGAATATCCCAATTAAAATTCAAGTTTGTCTTGGCTTATATTATAATGTTGTTCCTAACACTGAAGTTCGTTGATAGTATTCCTTTGTAAAGTTGTTGGCTACTGAATGAGTTTATAAACAAATTTATGTCCGTATACGTGTATTATTAGAAATTAAATTGTTGGTGGTTACAAGGCAATCCTCCCACCAAGAAAAATGAAAAATAGGCAATAATTATACTACTTTAGTCAATTATATACGCAATAATTTATATTTAAAATCTGAATTCTAAGGAGGGAAAATTTGAGTTTCATTTACTTTTATTTGTATAACTTAACAAAAGTGGCAACTTGATGGGAGTGATTCATATGCACGATCCAACTCCCTTTACTCCCATTTAAGGGGAAACAAAAGCAACCTTAATTCCTCTATTTACTTCCCTGTTAATAAAACCCAAAAGGCTTATCTGATAATCTAAGCTTCTTAAAATCATTCAAGTGTCATATATAAAAGAAAAATTAAATGAAATAAGCAGAAAGACACACTGCACAATACAAATATCTTTTTATTTTTATTTTTTGTTGAAAAGAGACAGCGTGGTTGGCCTGAGTTATTTTTTAAAAAAGTAAAAGAAACGTCATGATTTATTTTTTGACATGAGGATGACATCTAGTCTTGGCTGAGTTAAGTGCGTTATTGGGCTGTCTTAGTGGGCCCAACTTTAGGTGGCTCATCTAAGATGGACCGGTCTTGGGGGACAAATGGAGGCCCAAGTGGTCTGACAACTGGATGGCCCAAATTGGTAGATCCAGACCTTTGAGCTATCTATTTCAAGGGTTTTGTTGATAGTTCAAAAGGGTTGAAAGCATCCAAAAAATTCCGACGAAGAACTGTCTCCAGGATTGAGCATTCTTTCGACTTTCTTGAACTGTCAAAGTTGAAAGCATCCAAAAAATTCCAACGAAGATACTTCATTTGCTAACATGAGATGCAGCATAGCATGCTTGTTAGATACTACTTATGAAAGGTATGCATATCAATTTCCTACCTCTTAAAATGGTTGGATGTAGGAGGATTGAAGTTTAGCCTCATGATCAGCCTCTATACTAGAATTTCATTTGTCAAAAATTTGGCATCTCCATTTGATGCGCCATAAGAGATAAGAACAAGAAAAGTTAGGAGTTTTAGATTGAATCAAAATCTGTTTCGATAGGTGAAATGCGATTTGGGATGTGGACGTATCTTTGAATTGGTGATGGAGAAGAGAAGTCCATAATGAGGGTAATGAAGGTAATTTAATTAATAATTGAGGACAAAATGTAATTTTCGAGAACACACCAAAAGGGTGAATTAATTTAGTTCATTTGATCATATATGTTAGATTGGATTGTTATTATCTTGTAATTTGGATAAGTTTGTATAAAGGGCTTGTTCACTTAGATTGATTGGCCCTGATTAATTATTTTGTTCATACTAATCCATTGTTCTTTCAAAGAGGGCGAAGGTTTATGATAAAATATAGGCTTCGCAATAAATTGCCAACACTTTAGATAAATAATCCAGCCTACCAAGTTTGATAAAACAATCCCAATCAATTGACATATTTGATTATTTTATTTAAAAGGCGTTTTTCCCCTTTAATATGATTATCACTAATATTTTTTATAATATTTAAAATTAAATATAATTTTGTAATATTAGTATCAGCTGAAAAGAATTAAATATAATTTGCAATTCTTTTGTTTACTTTTAAAGATGGGATTAAAGTATATTGGGATTATTTTGAAGGATTATTTTATTATATTTGTTGTATATGATTAATTATCCATAATTTTAGTTATTTATGTCAAACTTAAAATATATCCAGGACTTTTATCTATCGTAAAGGACATATGATTAAATTAGATAAAATAATTTGTTCAAAATCATTCAAAGTAAACATGGCTAACTATTTAGTTTTGTTGAATAATTGAAATTGTATAGTAGGAATTACAATGTTTACTTGTGTGAAGGGGGTGTAAATAATAAATAAAAGGCACATAGTTTTTTTAAAAAAATTCAAAGCAAGTGTTTTTTTTTTTTTTAAATAGTCATATTAAACAATCTAACTTAATAAACACATCTTTAAGTTATTCTATATCTTAAACCATTTTACTGAACTTAATATTAAATTATCTTATGATTAATTGTTCCTTAAAAATAATCGTTACGAACTTAGGCTCTCCCCATGTTCTTTTTGAAGGATTGGATTTTGATTGAAAGGATCATTTTAAAGGATAAGAAAGTTTGTAATAATTGATTAATTTTTAATAATTATGTTTAGTAAGTTTGACTATTTGAGATGATTATATTTATTTTTCTATTATACCTTAGTATGTAAATTATTCAATCAATAATATAATTTTAAAATAATTTTTGATTATTTATAAAAGAAATTTAATATTTTGATTATTTTATCGTGACTTTCAAATAATATTATTTATTCTACAAGGGCATGTTTGCTTTCTATTACCGGGTTGATTGGGCCTGTTGGCTTTCCATGATTGGGTTGGATTAAGCATCATATTCAAACTTCAAAATCTTCTTTTAGAAAGATAAAAGCCTAGGATTAAAAATAGGCCTATTTTAAGGCCAGTATGGTATTGGCTAATTTACCAGGCAATAAGCCAACCCATAACAAGACCACACGTCGGCCTCTATGTATTTTTTTTCAAAAGACTGTTTTATCCTTAATTATTAATCATAATTAATTATTTTCACTTCTTAAATATAAATTTGTGAATTTAATAAGTGTGGAAAAGAAATAAATATAAATTACAATAATTTATTTTTTGTAGGGTGGATATCATTTTAAATTTGATAATAGATACTATGACATTGATTTGTTTGAAGGGGTGTAAATAATAAATAAAGGATACATAGTTTTTACAGAATTTTTTGAGGGTATATTGAGAAAACAAAAATAGTCACATCAAACAATCAAACTTTCTAAACACATCACTAAATTATCATGTATATTAATTAATATTTGTGAATACAATGTTAAATTATCATAATATTAATTTATCATTCAAAATAATTCTGAGAGCCTTAGTCCAATCAAACAAACTTAACAAATCTCAATTTTATAATTTATCCTACATAGTCACTTAAAACAAATGTGTCCTAAAGTGAATTTGTCTGAGGCTTTTTATCATTCCAAAAGAACGACAAAAATATTAGTCATTAAAGGTATATGTGTTGGATCATATTTGGTTTTTTGCTGCAATTACTCGTGATTCAAGTATCGATGGGTTCTTTTTTTAATGGGAAAAATCTCACCGTCCGTAGGGATATTTGGTTCATAAATTTACGTAGATGTTTTGGATTTCCAGATGATTATTGGATCGTAATTTTTGGGTATGAATAATGAATTTTACAAATCGAATAATGACATACGTATATGTGTGTGTGGTCCGAGATGGAGGGGGAAAAGATATTGTAAAATTTTGGCACCCTTGAATTGAAAAGAGGAAATGTAAATGACATAAGAAGTAGCCATACACAAAATTAGATATTTATATGAAAGGACATTGCGAGGTGTCCCATGTTTAGAGGTGTGGTTTCAATGGGGCTGGCTTGCTATTGCTGCATTATCAAGTTTTTGGTTCAGTTGCTTTTTAGTTTTGATATTTCTGTTGCCAAGTTACTTTCACGATGGCTTGAATTACGAATCATACCATGAATTAATGTTCACATGCAATGACATCTAGAATGTGACCTCAATAGGACATGGTTGTCCCTTAGCAACATTGAACAAAATCGAATATTTCGGATAGATCTAACCCAACTTCATGTCGATTACTTCCAAATTATTGCATAAGCATATTCATTGAGTGGTAATGATCATTTGTGGTAAATGGACGAGTGAGGTATGTTTAGGTTGACTTCGGCATGATTTTGCTTGTATGGGGTTAAATACTAAAAAATAGTTATTTTTGTTCTAGCGATTAATTTAAAGCTAGAGGGATCTTAGTTTAAAGGCCAAAATAATTATTCTTTATTAAAATTAATAATTTTAAAAAGTTCTTTAGTGGAGTTAAATGATTTCTTTTGAATAACAAGGAATTTAGTAGAAATTTTTTATATATTTTCGAATTTAATTTGAGTTGTAATTACTTGTTTAAGATTTCAACCAACACGATGAAAGTTTAGAAATCTTAAAATCCAATTTCAATCTCAAATTTTAAGCTAAGTATTCCATAATTTGTCCCTTTTTAAAGTGTAACTTTATTATTTTTACCATCTAATTAATTAGACTACGTGTTAAATTTCCTTTGAATTGGAAGAAGGAATTACAAAAAACACCATTCTCAAGTGTAGATGTAGAGCACTCCATGTTGTGTATATACTCCAAGTAAATGGCACCATTGCCTAATTGTAATAATAATAAAAAAAATTACCAAAAACTTATAATATAAGGTGGTTGTGTCCCATAAGTACCGTGGGCCAAACCGTTAGTTTCCATCAGTCGTATTTTCTCAGAATCAAGGGTAAAATTGATAATAAATACCAATAACAAATATTAAGATTCATTAAATAATAGCAAAATTATCGAAGACTCAATATAAAAGAATAAAATATAAGCTACTATAGGTAGCGATGAAAGTGAAAGCTATATTGAAACCGTTGCACATATTTAATAGAATATGTGGATGTTCTGATTGAGATCAATGTAATCATATTTACCTAATTATTTAATTATGACATCATTGCCATTTTCAATGATTTCTATTTAATTAAATTTATTTTTTAGTGAAAAAGATGTTTCCTTATATATGACATTCTGTTTTGGAGGACCGCAACCCGTAATTAAAGATCAAGACCTACGTATGAGGAGCCATGATTGCAAACACAAAGAGCCAGAGTAGCATTCACTTAATAGAAACTTGCTTCTAAAGCTTGCTACAACCAAATTATACTGCAAATTATATAAGAGGTAAGTAAAAGCTAAGCAATCATATTGAAATATGCCCACTTGCCTCAGTATTATTGTATTCTGTTTTTTCCCCCACTCCCAAGCAAAATCTATTTTGCATGTTTGCTTGTGTGTGTGTGTGTGTGTGTGCATCATTGAGACTGTGAAGAACTATAATGGAAATTCATAAAGAACCCAATGTGAAGTGCTTCTTAATTAATTCTCCTAGCTGTACTAAAATGCAACCTTTCACCAGCAATCACATCCACCGTACGTTCTCCAACTAAAACTGCTATTCAAATACCATTTCACCTAACAAGTCATCTCTCAAAAATCCTATTAAAACCCCCCAACTCTTCTTTCTTTCCTCCAATCCCTCGTCCCTTGTTCTCATCACTATTTTCTTTCTATTCCCAATCGCCCATGTACAGGCCCATTAGTCCCTAAACCCTAGCCAAGAAAACATATACAAAAACCACAAAGAATAGATCATCCATACGTACGATGAACTACATGATGGCCCCTTTCTCTCTAACCCTCGCCGTCCTTCTCCTCTTCTCATGTACCACAACCCTAGCCCAAACCCCGGCTCCGGCTCCGGCTCCAGCAGGTCCGACCAACATAACCAAAATCCTCGAGAAAGCCGGCCAATTCACCACACTCATCAGGCTCTTCAAAATCACCCAAGTTGGAGATCAAATCAACACGCAGCTCAACAACTCCAACCAGGGCCTCACCCTATTCGCTCCCACTGACAGCTCCTTCTCCAGCCTCTCGTCCGGCACCCTCAACTCCCTCTCCGACCAGCAGAAGGTCGCCCTCATCCAGTTCCACATTCTGCCGACTTTCCTCTCCATGTCTCAGTTCCAAACCGTGACCAATCCTCTCAGGACTCAGGCAGGAGACAGCGCCGCCGGGGCGTTCCCGCTGAACGTGACGACCTCTGGAAACCAGGTGAATATCTCCACCGGAGTGGACGAAGCCAGAGTGGCTAACACGATCTACACCGACAGCCAACTGGCGGTGTATCAGGTGGACAAGGTTCTGCTTCCTTTGAGTATGTTTGGTACGCCGGCGCCCGCCCCCGCCCCGGTGGCGGCCAAGTCTAAGAAGAAGTCGACGGCGGCTGGAAGCCCGGCGGCTGGCGACGATTCTCCGGTGGATTCGTCTGATGCAGGTGGCCATCTCATGCATGGGATCGTGGGAGTCGGATTAATAGCTACGTTGGGGACGTTTTATTTGTGACAAAGATAAAAGGGACCGATTGATATCATTGCGGCATATATATACGTGCGCTTGCATGAGAAGCAGAAGAGAGGAAGTTTTCTTCATGACCATTTTTGCTTTTGTTGCTATTCAAATGTATTTCTCCTTTGTCTTGCTCCTTTTTTTTTTGGGATTTTGTTTTGTGTTATTTTATTTTATTTTTCCTGCATGTGTACGTTGATGTTTTGTTATTCAGATTTTGTATCGATGTTGGTGAGAAATGATTTCGGTCTTGGTCAATTTTAATCTTTGTTATCATAGCTTCCTCGAGCAAATCAACCTCATTAGAAAATTTTATCGCAATTTTGTCAAACCTAAGTAGTTGCAAACATTTGTTATGATTCTTAAAAATCATATAATTTTATTAAATTGTAATCCGGTATATTAAAAATTGTACTCCAATCATATCAAATATTAAGTTCAGTTAGGGCATTATTCGAGAAAATAGTGGAAATATTCATAGCAGTGGAAAATGGGAAAAGGGCAAAAAGATGGTGGTTATTATAAGGATTAAAATAAAAGATAATTGGATTGTTGTGTCGTTTTCTCCTACAGTTTGCAATTTCAAAATTTCATTGCTTATGAAAAGTACTAAAAATGTTTATTGATTAAAAGAAAAAAGTCCATTTTCAAATTGCCTGGGCCTCCAATTAATTCACAGTCTGACTTCTTTAGCCCAACAGAAAATAACAGAATTCAGAAACTTTTGAATAATTCAACTGTTATTATATTATTTTATTAATTATAATAAAATATAAATTTTATATTTTTATTATTTCAATAATAAAGTAAAAGAACATAATAAATGCATTAATAAAAGATATATGAATTAAACTTTATAAAAATTTAAGAGGAATTAAGTTAGCAGAGGAAAGAGGCTATAGGTTAATAGCATAACTGAAAAATAGAAAGTACTAGGTAAATGGTTATACTTAGAAGGGTATGTTAAAAAATTAATTAAAAGATTAAATGCCTCGTTCCCCTTTCTATAATCGTACAAATTATGCAAAGTACTTCTACTTTTAATTTGAGTTAAATATCCCAAAATACAATCATTTCAAGATTTGCTTATAAATTTGAGTGATATCATTATTCGACAGTGGTACAAAAGATTAATTTGATCTATTAGCATTTAATTTAACTTTCACCCTCTTAATTGTTTTTTGAAAAGCTTATTTTGTATCCGAAGTGGCTTTTTTGTTCCTGGACAATTTTACGCAAATTACCATCGATATCCGATCTCAATTGAAAACCCATTTAAACATGAAGGCCCACAATTGGGAGGATTGTATCATATTTCATTTTCCCCCAATCACTGCGAATTTAACAAATTCCCACATAAGGCATCAGTTGTAATTTATGTTTTTTATTTGATTTCAACATAAGTGAGAATGTAGTATGCTCGCAGGTGTTGCCTAAAATGTGTGTGTGTCTGTGTATGATAAAAATAAAAAATAAAAAATAAAAAATAAAGGAATTTCAGATTTTTTGTTTGGGAAAATATTGCTCTTAAACAGATTCTCCCGTATTCAAGTTATTTTCTACGTCACTACCAATCCACTACCATCTAGTGCTCCATTATTGCATATTATACTAGTTCAATTTTGAATTACTTTGTGTTTTCCCATTATAACTTTGCACATTATTCTTTACTCATTTATTTTCTTAAGATTTTTTTAAACAAGTTTTATTACAGTCAAAGAATGTGCCTTAAATGCCAGATCAATGTAATTGAAGTGTATTTTGGTCCATGGTATAGTGAAAAGATTTGTTTCCAGACTAGTTATGTTAATTGACTTGTAAAAATCAACTATACCACCCTTATTTTAAAGCACTACCAGAAATTTTTTGAATTGGGCACCCATTTGGGATGGGCATTCGGGACAACCTAGAGTGTAATAAAATTTTTGCCAATTGTGAAAGTTAAAGAACCAAAAACACTAAACAACCATAGTTAATAGGACCAAAAAAAAAGGCATTTTGGCCTTCAAATGTGCTGGCATTGTATTGTGTTGGTACTAATATGACACCCACGAGGTAATCTAAGTCAGCAAAGTATTTGACAAAATCAAATGATATTATTATGATATTCCTAACCATTTTGGGGTCTTGAAGATATAGAAAGATTGTACATATATTTTGAAGAGGATTGCCATCATTAAAGTAAGGAAAGGTCTAACCATATTCGATTAAATTATCATCCAGATTGAATCAAATCATACCAAATGAAGATTATGAAGAATGATTCAATATGAAGAATCCCGTGCTGCAAAGAAAGTCAATTTAATGTTGTAACATCGATCCAATAGATTATTGTAATTCTAAGTTAGCCAAGTTAAGGATATTTTGGCGAATTAGAAAGCTTTCAAATTTCATGATAAGTTATTGGAGGAGAATGTATTTATGTAAAGGATTTGAGAAATGGGGTATCCAAGTATTGAGAGTAAGTGTGCTAAAATTAGCTAAGTCTCAAAAAGTATTCACTAACTAGCTTGGTAAGTTTGAATGCAACATTCATGTGTTATGGAAGGAATTGAGTTCATGGTGGTAGGCTTTTGTAATTGAGTCCCAGAGTCATGTGCCTTTTGTGTGTGGCTCATTGTGATAGAAGGGTGAAGATCTTTGTTCTAGCAAGAAAGACTTTTAAGATATTACCTAGTCGTGAACCCAGGATTGTGAGAAATTTGAGCTATTTTAGTGAGATCTAAATAGAGTTGTGACAGCTTTGTAAACTCATTTAATTCTAGTGGGCTCATTTCTATTTGGTGAGGCCTTGTAGATGAAGGTATGAATATACTAAACTACATAAATAATTTCTGGTATTCATCTCTAACAACTACTTCATTCATTAAGGGATTAAATTCTTTGTGAGGATGAGTAAACTTTAAAACATCTTGCATCTAAAACATTAGTTAATTATTTTATCGCATGCTTAGTTGTTGGTTTCTCGTTCCAATACAAACAGAACACTGAGTGCTTAGTGCAATCGTCAATACTAACAAGTGGCATCAATGCCATATCATTATTTCTGAATTGGATGATCAAGCAAGTGAGGTCTTGGGTTATATGGTTGAAGATGAAGACGAGAGGAGGTGCATCGGCGATGTGCCCCAAGAGCTGGATGCTATGAATTACCTATACTAGAACGTTTAGGTGTGTGTCTTCATCAAATTACTTGATGAGAAGGCATGGCTCCATAGATGTGGGATGGTAACCACTTGTTGCTGAAACTGATGATGGAAAGCAGGTACCTAAAGATTTGAATAAATGGACTGTGGATGAAGAACATCCAACACTTGGAAATTCTAAGGCTATAAATGCCATATTCACAAGGGTGGACGAAGAATAGTTTAAATTAATCTTTGCCTATGAATCCACTAAGGAGGCATGGAACATCTTACAGAATGTTGACGAAGGCATGAGCATGGTTAGAATGTCAAAGTTGTAAATGTTGGCCACACAATTTGTGAATTTGTGAATGAGTCAAGATGGAACAATTTCGGTCTCCAATAGAAAGTTAAGGGATATTGCAAACCAAATTTATCAATTTGGAAAAAAGTACATAGAATCAAAGCTGGTAGGAAAGGCTCTGAGGTCATTGTCAAAAAGATTTGCGGCAAAGGTTGTAGCAATTGAAGGGACTTGTGACGTGAAAAATATGTGCTTGGATGAGCTCATGGGTTCTCTCCACACTTGCAAGATGAACATGCCACATGTTAAGAAGGAGAAGGAAATTGCTCTAAGAATGGAAAAACACTTTTAGGAGGACAAGTGTTGCGACACGGATAAGGATGAGATGGTCCTCATTATTGAGAATTAAGGAATCTCATCCATAAAAAAGCAAAGTAGAATTTGAATAAGAAACAAAATAACAATTTTAAAAGAACATGAGAAGAAAACTTTGGCAAAAACAAGAAGGACTAGAAAGAGGACACTCAAAGAAAAGGTGTGTAATGCTCTGAGTGTGAATGAGATGGCCCTTTGTACAACTTGGCCTAAAGAGGATTCTAATCAGTTTGAAAAAGAGGGACAAAATAGTAGTCATATTACCTTTAACACCACAAGTCAGAAGAAAAGGATTGTGGGCTGTGTTGCAACAACGAACATGAAGATGGTTCTGATAGAAGCCGGATTAGTGATGAAGATATTTCTCATGAGGACTTATTGGAGACATATTAGTTCATGTATGATAGTAGGGTGATCACCCATGGTGAGGTTAAATCCTTGAGAATGAAAGTATGAGCCATGAGAGGTGAAATATCTAAACTCAAAAGGATTTGGAATACGCCAAAAGAAAAAAAAATTAGAATTGCAGGAAGCTCGAGATGAACTTGAGTCATCCTTGTTAAAACACAAAATAAAAAATGACAATCTCATTGAGTCATACCACACCACACTAATGAAATTTGATGATGCTAAAGCCACCCTTAACAAACTAACTAAGAGAAAGGCTACATTGGATGATTTGCTATCGATAGGAAAGTAGGGCAAGGATCACTTTGGCATAGATATGATGGAAATCAGCTATTGGCCCTATCCACTAGAGATGAGATTAAGTTTGTAAAGGGTATAATAAGTTGTAGAGATAGTGATGTTACAGCATTGAAGTCACAACTCCAATGTTCTTCACATGTTGCAATACCATAAGTAGTTGATACTAAGAAGGGGTGAAGACAATAGGTTATATGCTACTTTCGCTTTAAATTTGGACACTTTATTTTTAGATGTTACTCTCTAGTGCAGGATATCATGAGAGTAGACCAAGAACAAGCCATAAAAGAGGCAGACAAGAGAAGACCAAGCCAGTTTGGTGATGTGTGTCATCACCACACAAAAATTAAATTTTAATTTAGATCAATATTATAGTGAGTATAGGTGTTGTATCAATGGATAGGGGTTTGTATTGATTGATTTAATTAAGATTTTATTAGGCTACAAGAATGTACTGAAAAAAATAAATAAAATAAAAAACAAGCACTTAGAAACAAAATCACAAACTTGAATAGATAGAGTACCAAAAATCAAAATGTGCCTCTTATGTTGTGTTGGTCCTCTACGTATGCCAATTTATATTGATTATCAATTTAATTGCTTTGTTACATGTTGTTAATTTTAACATCTCTAGGATATCTTTCCAGATTTTTCTAAAGTTTTAACTCAAGGTTTAGTGGGTTTTCCAAAGCCTCATGAGTTGAGTAATTAGTTTTATAAATAATAACGTTTTATCTGTGCTAATCCTATGTTTTCACTCTTATTATTCTCACAGGTTTAATGTTCATAACTATATGTCTAGAGTGTAAGTTCCAATTCTATTATTCCTCGTGCAACCACAAATTAATTAATGGAGTGAAAAATCTCCCTAATTACTATTCAATTCAACAATTGTGAATAACGAAAATAAAGACATTCGACAATAAAACCATGCTTATACATTTAATGAAATACAAACACAAGAGATTAGATAAAGATTTAGCAATCCATAATATTCTGAAGGAAAACCATTACTATAGCATTCAACATCCCAAAATTAGTTGAAGTAGGTTTTCTAATATGTTGTAGCCCATAATGATCTCAAAAGCCTTGCTCATGATTAGGATGTTTTCTAACTGCTTTTTCGGTATTCAGTTTACTTAATGCTATAGCAGACTGTTCTTCTTCATGTTCCAACTTTTGGTAGGACATTACCAAATTGTGAAAGTCTTCTAAAAACTTAGCATGTGAGGCGTGTGCTCTGTCTCTCTCTCTCTCTCTCATTCTCTCTCCTTTCTACAATGCCTCATTCTTCAACTTTAATTTTTTGTTGCTATTGTGGGTAGCAGATGGCTCCACCAATATATGGTTGATCTTCACAAGTTCTTCATAAGGTGCCTCATTCTCACTTCTGCTACTATCATTAGAAATGTTAAATGTTATGGAAGATGTTATAACATTAGATATAACAATACCCTTATTTTTGAGCAAGACCGAGTTGTACGCCATGTGGTTGCTACTGTAATAATCTTTTTCACAGCTCAAATTCGAACCAGCATCACTCCACGTCATTATCGAAGATGTTCCTTGCTACTTTCGAGTGTTGGCATACTTTGATTGGATGTGCCTAAAACCTTCACATTCTTTGCATTTGATTTCTTTTCCATCATCCAAGGCTTCAGGCTTTTGTAGCTTCCTCTAATTCATGGTAAAATCTTCCTTTTCCCTTATAATTGTTATTGAGAATGTTAGAACTTTTATTACTTCCCTTGAACACTTTGGGAAATCTTTTGATCGAATGGGTAATCTCATCCTCACCATTATCGTATTCATCATCATGCTTGTCATGGATTGGGTTAGTGGTAAATGACTGCAATGTCATTCCTTTATCTTTGTTAGCTTGTGTGAAATTCATTTTATAGGACTACAACAATCCCATAATCCAATTGCATTGTTGCAACATATCTTGCCTCTTTGATAGCAATGACCTTTAGGGCATATTTTCTTGGCAGCGACCTCAGCTTCATTTTTGAGTATTTCTTCCCCAAATAGTATACTTGATTGAAAATATCTCGCAACCTTGTATTGAACCTAACCACTGTTTTATCATTATTCTTCTTGAGGTTTTCCAATTAGGATGCTAAGATTTGTAAATTGGACATGCACACTGAACTTGTACCCTCATGCGACAAATCCCCCATGCTTCCTACTGTATCATATGTTGTAACAAGTTTGAACTGTTGTTCATCAACACCTATAAAAATTGCATTTGTAGCATGAGAGTTTCCAAGTGCATCTCTTTCTTCGCTTGGATCTTGCAACTTTACTTCTTTTTAGACAATTTGACTGTCTACTTCATGTGTTGTTGGTGACCATCCTTCCTCCACGAGAGTTTATGCCTTTTTGTCCTAGGATTTGATGAAGACCCTCATTTTGGCTTTCTGATATGAGTAATTAAACCCATCAAGAGGGGAGGATGTGTTACAAATGTTTTTTCCTTGGTATTCATTTTGTTAACCTGATATTATGTATCTCACCTATTTGAAACACAAGATTGCCTAGGTGACTAGGCTCTGATGGTACTTGTTGGTTGGTTTGTCAATTTATGTTATAAGTTATATTATAACAAATAGACTACAAACTCACACACATAGTGGAAAATTAAACAAAAACATCAAGAGTTTGTTTACGCAATTTGAAGATAAACCTCCTATGTTAGTAGGGCTATGCCCAAAATTTCTACTAATAAATAATCCAACAATTGTTAGGACAACTAGCACAACTTGTTTTGAATCGCTCACATAATCTAGTCTCCCTTTGGACTCAACTTATTAATGTGTTTGTAGCCTAATTTTCTTAGGCAACAAGTTCCCTACTCCCTCTTGGCCTCAACTACAAGCATTAAATGTGACTCTCCTCTCCTGAGGATAGTTTATTCACTTGATAGCTTTGATAAATTAGTGGATGGATGAAAACTTTAACAATTCATTCGGCCTCTGTAGTACCTTATGTTGGCAATAAGAATCACGTGGAACTCTTCAAGAATACTCACTCACACATGAGTTTCTTTAATCAAGCTGAAGAGTTCTCAAAGGTTCCCATGAAATCTGACTAAATATTTTCAAGATATCAATATATGTTGCTTACCATGATGGGATATTTAGTACAACATACTTGGGATTCCATTCCTACCTTCTTTGCAAATTTGCAACTTTCATCAATTGAAATGATCTGAAAATCATCTGCAAATTGTCCCTTAAATGGATGGATAGAATTAGATAAGATGTAATGAGATATGATCAACTAGAATATCTTCCCCTATTTTTGTGGATAAGTAAGTCAACTCTATCTAATCCAATTGATTATATTCTCTTGTAATCTTCTCAAAATCAGCAAGTTGACAGAAAATCACCATAATTTAGGAAGGGAAAATCTGCTAAAATTAGCACAACTAATGTAATAGATTTTGTGGTAGATCTTGTTACAACAAGCCTTGGGACATCTTTCCATAAATCCAGAATTTTCATACAAATTTTCTCTGTCATGTCAGCGCCACATATTCCATTGTGGTTTGTGTTAAAATTGTAACAACAATGCAAGTTATGCACATGTGACACTAACAATTATTATTGTTGTTGTTATATCGTCATCATTGCATCATGATCATCATCATCATTATTATTTTGTGAAATTTTGAGTTCCAACTTTGATAAATGAATAGACATGGTAAATTTTTATTAAAATTCAACGAAAATGTCGTATTAATGTAAGTACGAAAACCCTTCACCTATTATTTTTATCACAATTTAATGAAGTAATTAGACATCTTTCAAATACATTTCAAGGTAGTTGGACTCAACTAGAATAGGGTTTCTTGCATTAAAACGTAATGTTTTGGACTCACAAGAATGGGGTTTGTTGTATTCAAGCGAATTAATGTAAAATGAACTAAAACTTACAAACAATTATAAAATGGACAAGAAATCCATGTATAGATGAGATCTAAACTCATGAATTTCTTAAATGATGAACTCAAGGGTCATTATCTTACTGCAGAGATGAGCGATATCACGTGTCATCTGACATTATAAAAAGAACCATGTCCAATTTAATCACCAGTGCATTATGTTTGGAATTTGAAATTTAATTACGCAGACAATACATATGATATCAGTTGGCCAGAGTGGAATAAGATATAGATACACACACACATACACATACATACATAGATATATATAAATATGTATAATTTTTTCTTGAATTAAAGTAGAAAAAATACAAGAGATAGGACTGAGAAAGACACAGAAATCAACAAAGAATGTCTGTTTGCGAGGTGCATGACCAGATAAATTAACGTTGCCCACTCTTTGTTCCATCGCCCACCGATATACATACGACATGACAAATACATCTGTAGTGTGAAAAATCATCAACCAATACATCTATGTAATATATATAAAAAAAATTCAATGTAAGAAAAGTTATTAAAAGATTTGAATTGCATTTGAAATTTAATTACGCAGACATTACATCTGGTATCAATTAATTACCTAGAGTAGAATTATATATATATACTTTTAAAAACTACACACTCTATGTGTGCGCAATTTATCAAAAAATTAATTAACTTTATTTGATATAATAAAATATAAAATTATTATATTTTATTCTAAAAATAAAAATAAAATTAATTATAAATTAAAATTACATATAAAAAATTTTGTAAAAAAAGAGAGAAAAGAAATTAAAGGTAAGAGCAAAGAAGAAGAAAAATATTTTTTATTGAAAAGAAAAAAAGAAAAAATAAAATTAAAAACATAAAGAAAATAAGGATAGTTTGGTAATAAAATTAAAAAGAGAAAAAATATAAAGAAAATAAGAATAATTTGATGATTTTAACGTTGAAAACTTAGAATTAGTTAATATAATTTCTTGCACTTGATACAATAGCATAGCATAAGGATAATAAGGGTAACAATGTAAATTTACATGTTGCAACTAAAGTAGGCTAAAAATCTTAATATGAGTGTATATAAGAATTGCACATTCTATGCATTTGCAAATTTATTTATAAATTATAAAATTATTTATATTATTTTATAAAATAGAATTATTTAACAGTAAATTATAAAATAAATAACTATCAAAAGGATATCAAAAAACAAAATTTTGAGATAAAACACAAATAAAAAATAAGTTAAAAATTTAGAATACAAAATTTAAAATAAAGAAATTATGTGATTTTACATGATGTAAAAATACTATTTAATAAAAATAAGAAAATTGAGAAAGATCAAAAGAATATAAAAATAAAAAATTGAGTGAAAACATATACATAAATTGTAAGTTAGATGACAAGAGAGAGAAAATGAAAGAGAAAATAAACGAATTTGACATATGAATAGTTGTGGAAATTTTCGTTGTACAATCACAAATTTTTATTAAACTAATAATACAGAGTGTGTGTATATAATAATAATAATATAGAGTGTGCGTGTATATATATAAAAAATATTTTTCTTGAATCAAAGTAGAAAATATACAATAGAATAGGTCTGAGAAGCCACAGAAATCAAGAAAGAATGTCTGTTTGCGAGGTACATGACCAGATAAATTAACATTGCCCAGTCTTGGCTCCCTCACTCACCAATATACATGCGACATGACAGATACATCTGTATTATGTAAAATCATCAACCAATACATCTATATATTACGTAAAAAAATCAATGTAACAAAAGTTATTAAAAGATTTGAATTGCAATTAGCAAGAGATAAGTAAATTTCAAGAAAGGTGCTCACGTGCGCGGATTAAAGATTCTTTCGAAAATATATTTCAAATAATCAGCAAACATTTAAAAGTTTTAATATATTACGAATAAAGAAAAAGTTGTATAATAAAGTAAATATGAAGAATAATAGGAGAAATTATTAAAAAACCCATTATCCTAATTTCAATGTATCCATTATAAATTCTATTATTGTCAAAAATTATATTAATCAATTTTAAATGGTATATTTGTGTTATTTAATGTTACGCAAGTTAGAATTAATCGATTACACCTATATATATATATATATCAATAAACATTACGTATGCATTGTAAATGGTTTAATCAGATTAACACATATATAATACTAATAGATTTTAGAATAACAACACAAATTACCAATAAATAAAATATTATAAATTATAGCAATAAAAAATCAGATATTCATTATTGGGAGTAGAAAACACGCTAAAATCTTAGGAAATTCCAAGCCAGCATATGATCTCGATTCCACAAAAATGAAAATAGAATTACTCATCCAAAATTTAGGTGGAAAATATGTAAATGTTGGTTCATACGTTGAACGACATGGATAATATCAGCACAGAACCCAATGAATCACACGCAAACAGTAACGTTGTGGTCCAATGTTTCAAACCCTAGAAAGGGAAAAAGAGAAGAAATCTAATGCACCAAAACTTTCTACATGCAGTAACAAGAATTTGTGCCCCTTGTGATTGCCATCTCACCTCACCCTTGTGTAACGTCCCTCCCATTGCAGTACCCAACCCCACATCCTCCTCTGACACCTCACAAGATCTCTTCTGTTTCGAGGACTTGCAGCAGCTGCAGCAGTATTCGCCGGCCCCACCGCCTATGGAAGCTTTTGTTTTCGTAATTAACCCAACCTCCCATTTTCTGTCTGTAAAAATCAAATGCTTACCGCTCGTGGAGGCTCAGTGACTTCTGCCGTTGAAATGGCTCATGTCCATTGCCGAACCCATAGAAGCAAACTTGGCCAGTTCATTTTCTTGCAAGAATTGCCGGTTTTCGTTTCCGCCCACTCCAAGAAAATCCCTGGTGAGGCTGTTTTCAGCTTCAATTCCTCCGGACAGGCTTGGTTTCCGGCTGTTTGGCATCCAAGTGAGCGGGTGGGAATCGATGTCCCCCCCGAGAAGCAATCCCTGGTTGTTGGTCAGTGTTGAAGCAGATGTGGGGATCATTAAACGATTCGAGTTCACAGGTTTGTGGTGAAGCTGAACGCTTTGGTTATGGCTCAGAGAAGTAAGGTTTCCAAGAGCGGAGAAAGGTGAGCTCATGAGTCCAAAACCAGTCCCAAAGGTAGCAGAGCTGCTGCTTCTGGTTGATCCCATCTGAGCGGCTTTCTGCAGCAATGCAGTAGCAGACATAGGAGCTGGTGGATTGTTTGTTTCATGCTGACTCAGGTTGTTATTGTAATAAAGTGAACTTATGGCTTCGGACAGATTTCCTTTGTTTTCTTCTTCCTCTTTCGGTACTACTCTTGTTGATGATGATGCATTAATATTCCCACCAGCAAATGACGCCTCTTGTCCTCTAGCTAACCACTGGTTTTGTGAAACCATTTGCACAAATTCAGGCAAGTTGGTAGAGCTTGATGCCAGGTAATTAGCATTGGAAGAAGTTGGATTTCCAATGGGGTTTAGATGGGAATTTGCATTGTTCGTCGAGCCACATTGGGAGCCTTGGCTTCTGCAAATTCAGGTTCAGCTGATTCCCTGATTCTAATCCTCCAATTTCTGGCCTGAAAATTCCAGGAAATTGGGAGCTTCCAGCGTTTTGAAGATTGTTTAGTCCCCCACTCATCAAATCATTTCTGAAGTTCAAAGTTGTACAAGGAACTGGAGGGAATCTCGCACTTTCTTCTGCCAGTGCATCACAGAAGGCTCTATGCGTGACGAAGCTATCCTTTCTGTTTGATGCGAATAGAAATGCAAACTGCATATTCTGAGTGCAAATAATCTATACAGATATAATTATTTATAAAGATGCATGTGAACATAATGAACATGCATTTATTACTCAACAGAATAAATCAGAGAACAGTACATTTGACTAGCAACAAATAATAGATCTACATAGCATATGTTAGGTAGACAAGCAGGCGAGATTGTGTGTGTGTGTGTGTGTGCGTGCGTGCGTGTATTACCTGGAGAAGAGAGTTCCACAGTCACATTTATACTCTCTGGTTCCACAAATCTTACTGTGGGCTTTCCAATCAGACTGGACAGCATACTTCTTGGAACATTTCTCACACTTCCATTTCTTCTCGCCATGTTTTCGGCTGTAATGCTTCTTGATGCCTGTTAAATCCCCAAGTGCCCGTGAAGGGTCATGGTGGACACACGTCTTTTCAGGGCAAATGTAAACCTTCTTTTTCACCTCTTTGTTGGTTCTTTGTTTGAGCTTCCATGGGAGGTTGTGGCCTCTCCGGTGAAGCTGCAAGTTCTGGTCCCTCTGAAAACCCTTGTTGCAGATTTCACAGATGAATCTGTTTGTTGCCATCAGGGACTTCGGGGAAAGAGCCATCACTTCCGCATCTGGATCTGCATAAATTGACAAAGGCTAGAAAACTAAGAACAAATCTCCAGGAATCACACAATTAAAACACAAAAAACCATCAAGTCTAAAAAGGGCCTTGCCTGGTGTTCCTGGAAGATTCCTTTTCCTCTTGGATGGATTTGGATTAATACTAGGGTGGGGGTTTGGATTGGGATCTTGAACAAACCCCCTCATGGATGGAGGAACTGAGGCAAGCCCATCATCAGACATCATATTTTGTCTGTGGGAGAAAATCGAACTCTACAAGACTACTACGAAGAAGAAGCTGAGAGAAGCTGATGGCAGTTGATGTGTGTGTGTGTGCGCGCTTCACTCAGCAACAAGGTAGAAAAAAACAAAAGGATTTGCAGAGATTAGGTAAAGGCTGGAAAGTGGTTTTCCCTCGAAACAAAGCAGTAAAGAGAAGAAACGATTCCAAATTACATGAGTGGATTTGCATCATTTTCTTGCATGTTGCCTTGAATGAAAAATACCATATGCCATGAAACCTAATTTCTACCGGAGAGAATATTTTCTTTCTTCTCTCTATATCTTCTCTCTCTCCTTATCTTACGGGGCTGCTTCTCCAAAGTCGGTCAGCCGTAGACTCAGCTGGACCACTTTCTTCCTCTTTCTCTCCTACCGTTACATTATTATTATTAATATTTAAATAAATAAAATAACAATTTGGGGCTTTGATCGCCAGAATAATTGGATAGTTTTTTGCTCTGATTTTCATCAATTAAAACATTCTGTGGGAATTGGGAAGTGGTTTTATTATAAATTACTGTGCAGAATTAGCAAGTTGAAAATGAAAAATATTATTATAATTTGTCATTTTCTATTATTATTGATTTTGGAGCAAGCAAGATTGGTGTAGATTGAGAGGAATATGTATAATTTGCCGGCAGAAATAAAAGGACCATAGCACTACTTTCTTCCACAAAATTTTAGGGTAACTAAGAAAAAATAATCCAATCTCAAACTTGTTCATTTAACCTAATATAAATAAATAATCACTTAAATGCCAGCTGAAATGAAATTCATGGATCTGAGTAATTGTGAATCCTATTTAACTATCAAATATTAAAAAAATGAATGAGTTGTGTCTCTCAAACTATTGCAACCTTATTACTTCGTCAAACGCAATTGTTAATAAAAATAATGGAAGTTGAATACTAATTTGGGCATGCAAAAGTAGAATATAGTAAAAGAGTAAAAACGAACTTCATCTGGGTCTTGTCACGAAAGGGTTGGAGAAGCAAAAGTTGAATAGCTTTTACAGCCGTGGATTCGGTGAAAATGATTAAGCCATAATTGTCTTTGGACCGTTCTTCAATGTCAGAAGCAGAATTATAAAAATGAAAAATAAAATTAAATAGAAATGTTCTTTTATTTATAATTTTAACTTTCTTGAAAAAGGAAAGTGTATTCTTCTTGTAGTAAAATTGTGGAGAGTACACCAACAATAGGTATTATTTATACGGTGCCGTCTCGTGAAGAACGCGATTGGCTTCAGACTTTCAGTGGTAGAGTAGGTGAATGTCGCTGGGACCCACAGTACCGTCATTTTCGGACATGACAATAAAATAAATGAAAGATGAGCAGAAATTGCTGCCATTTTCGTATTTATAATTCCGGTTTTTTTTTTTAAATAATAAATAGAGCAATGGGACTTCTAGGGGTTGAAGTTGTGGTTGTGGTTGGATAAATTCTTATTTCACGTATAACGGTTTTCGGAAAAAAAAAATCAAAAAATTGAAATTTAAAATAAAAGAAATAATTCTAGAATATGTTTATATATATATATATTTGAAAAACATAATATTTACTTATGAGGTTTGTCTCTTGGGCTTCATAATAGGCCGGCGGGAGCAAGATAATTTAAAGAAATAATTATAGATTTAGATTTAAAAATATTTGAGAAAATAGATGAAAAGTAAATGTTGACGGATTGTTTTAGAATATGCCACAATATTAAAAAATCCTGAAAGAAATTTTGTCAAATACGTTTCTTGTGAAAATTAGTGGCCATCCAATTATAGAAAAAATTTTAAATGTTCAGTGGTGCTTAAATGTTTCGATATAAACGGAAGGGCAATTTAAGAAGAAAGCACACATGTTAATGATAAATACACATAAACATGTATATTTATAAATTTGATCACAAATTGAATGATTCGAAAATTGTATGAAATATTTAGAGATAAATAAATCAAAACATTAAAACTATTAAACTTATATTTAAGCCGTTTGTTTGGTTTAATTTTTAATATGAAATTAATGTTTATTTTATCCTGCATATCATAGATGGTAGCAAATGTATACATAAAATATTTGTTGAGATGAACATTTCTTGAAAACAGAGAATTCAAAACCACAATTCATCCTTCCTTGGAATTCATTTCTGCATGGAATGATTAGTATATTAAGATACATGCTGCCTAATTTAATTATTCAATCAGCTAAAATAAACATAATTTAGTTTTTAACCATTAGAATCTTGTAACTTTAGTCTAATTTGTCATACATAAAAAAGAAAAGTTGACTAATGAGAAAATGATCCGCAATCTAAAAAGACATAAAAGTAGGCTAAATTGAATTGACCCTCTAACCACAAACATATCCAACAAATCGAGCATAGTGACTTTGAATTTTCTATTATAATTTTTCATTCATTTTACACTGTTTCACCTATGAAAGCTATGTGTCTAAATAGAAAAATATTAAAAAATGTTTATAATAAGGAGGCTGGGAAAATATTGGGAAGAGAAATGAAAGGGAAAGAGGAAGGAGTGAAGAGATAGAGGTTGACAAGAAAGACAAGAGAGCCCACGAGCAGTGGAAGGGAAATAAACAATTGTCAAGTAGGGAAAGAGATCCACACGTTTCTCGATATTCACATATATTCTTATTATAATTATAATTATATTTTTCTCTACAAGCAAAGGTGAGAATTTTTGACATGATTCCGAAGCACGAGTTGAATTTAATACAAAATTAATGGATTTGCATTGATTCTTTGTGAGTGTAGGTCAAACTTGTGTGGAACCAAGAAAAAGAGTTGATTTTAGGTTAGGCACATGTTGATCCGTTAACCCATTTATAAATTTAAAATAATTTAATTAATTGTTCTAAAATATTTTAGCATATAAATTGTGGGACTCGGTGTTTGATTGTTTGAATTGAAATCAATGACATAAAACTTATTTTTAACTTCAGTTTTGGTTAAAATGTAATTGTCCAGTAAGATAGTGAAAAAATTAATTTATAAATAAAAACGAGTAAACTTTGAGTTATCAATTGTGTAAAATACCCATATGTCTATCTGACTTGTCAACTATCTCCATGGAGACGGCCCAACGGTTTGAAGCTCATTTCCTTAATTGTGAGGACATGGATTCAGAATTCAAATCCCTTGAGTGGGGTGTGTGAATGAGTAAAAACATGCTAAAAAAAAACCTATTAACCCATAACACGACCCTGATTACCACTCTCAGCTATAAGAGATAGAGTGTTTATATTATAATTATTACATTTATTATAAGGGACCGAGAGTTTATTGTACAATAATTATTACTTTAATTATTATTATCACGAGAAAAAAATATTTTGACATTTGAAGAATGAAAAAAAAAATTAAATTGTGCTATTTTTTTTTACACTGTTGTATTTTTTTTTTTTTTTTATTTTTCGATTTTCATAACTGTTTCTTCAAATGTTTACAACGTATTCATTTAAATTCCAATAAAATTGATATAAAATGGCAAAATATAAATTCATATGACTAAGGATAGTGTAAAGAAAACGAAAATCTAAAAATACGTATAGTTTTGATAGCAGATACTTTTGTCATCGTTATTGTCGTAGGTGTCATTGTTGTTGTTTGATTTTTTATTTTTTAGTTTTGACAAACTTAGCTCTCTTGGGGTCCCCTTGTGTTTTAAAAGGCAGGCAAATGAATCACTCATCATTCTTCATTTCATTCTTTTATTTCACCTACTTGACTTGAGTGGTTAATAGTTTCCAACTTTTTTATTATTGAAATTATCATTTCTATTATTGGTAACGCATTACTATGAGAGTGTACCATCTAGAAGGGTTTTTCTTTTGGGGGAAACTACAAATCAATATAAAAAGGATTGGAGTTTAGTTGATTCTGTATTTTTGTAAAGGATGTATCGAGTAAACATTACACGAAATCTGTTAAATTAGAACGGCTTTTCAACTGTTTCAAAAGATCGTGCCTGTCTGGTATAATTTTGGCATGAGTTTAGAACGTAAATGATATTATACAATAATTTCATTCCAAATTCGTTTCAAATTGAAATGGTCTTTTTAACTGTTTTAAATTTGGAATGGCATTATAATCCATTCTAATTTTGGAACGGTCTTGTAAACACCTTTCCAATTTTAGAATAGTTTTTGTTGCCATTCTAAAATTTGGAATTGTTTTTTATTAAACATTCCAAAGTAGTCACAAAATTGGAACGGTTTCTCTTATACCGTTCCAATTTTGGAATGACTTAATATAACTGTTCCAAATTACGAATTTGGAGTTTGGAACGGCTTTTTCTTATCGTTCCAAACTTTTGATTCAAATTTAGAATGACATTTTTTATTACCATTCCAAACTCAAAATTTCAAATTTGGAATGACATTTATTGCTGTTCTAAAGCCGTTTCAATATTATAAATATATATATTTATCGTTAGGGCTCACCAGATACCATTTACATATTTTTTTACTTTAAAACACCTTGAAGCCATTCTCATACGGTAGTCGAAACTTTTTTAAAGATTACCCAAGGTGTATTGTTAAGTTTAGAGGTATTTTTGCCAATAAACCGCCAATAGCTGATTGAATCTTGCACTACATTCCCTCTGGGGTGTTCCAAGCACCTGGTTTATAGTGCTTGCATTATAATATACGCCAACACTTCGCACCCGAACTCGATCATCTTGATATTTCCCCATGTTGGAATAAAACTCCCCGACTACAGGCTTTACCATGGGATGCTTAGGCTCTTGAGTGAACAGCCACTAGCCCAAAGTATTAATGGTTGGGTGGTATAATTAGTGGTGTCGTATCGCCCGAACTATCCCTCGCTCTGGCACAAAGTTTCGATTTTTTATGACAGAATTTTATTTTTCCTTTGCCTCCTTCGATACAAAGGTTCTCCTATCATACAAGCTGGATGATGGTGCATCTTAGGTTCTTTTAGGTGCCATTACCTTGCAAAACAACATGATAAATGATCACATCTTCAATTGTAGTATTACAACCTTATCAATATTTTGCCAAATCTCACTACAAGTCAACATTTCACCTACATTACAAATTCCAACATAAACATAATGTTTCGTAATAGTCAACCTAACATAACTATGACATAAAAACAAATATTCCATCTTTTAGGCAATTCATCTAAGACTTTATATGCAAATCAAATTGTAATGATTTTATTATAAGAAAATCATTCCAATTGCAAACATGCATACTCCCAAATCAAATGTACAACATTCCCAATTATCCACATTCGAATACTACTTAGTATAAATGTAACAAAATTGCAAATTATCAACATTGGCAATTCATCGAACACCTTATATGCAATACAAGTTGTAATGGTTTTGTTGTAATCAAATCATTCCAAATCCAAACATTACGTACAACAAATCAAATGTACAACATTTCCAATTTTCCACTTTTGAATGCTACTTAGCATAAATGTTACAACATTGCTAATTATCAACGTTGGCAATTCACCGCACACCTTATATGCAATTCAACTTCTAATGAAATTGTTGTAATCAAATCATTCCAAGTCCAAATATATAAATTAACTAACAAATCTAAACATTTTGCACTACAAGTCAATCGAAAAATTGTATAAGCATAACATACTAATCAATTTCATACTAAACTTCAATCGGGAGATAGGACAAACATATAATCCAAATAAATTAAAGTAATGTAACAAAACTTACTTATTTACGAGGTGAATGCAAGACTTAGTCAAAGATAACCTTATATTAAGGAAGATTGAAGTATTTGGAGAATAATGAGATAGTTTGTAGGTTTAAAATAAGCTCTGGAATCGCTGTCGCGATGATCGAGGGCGGCGGCAGCCTTTTTTTCGATCTTCACGCCCGTCGTCGTGACGACAAGCACGATGGCACACAGTCGTCTCCCTCGTCGCGACGACGGAGGACGACAGCCATCCAATTTCTGCCATTGAGATAACAGTAGAAGATGGCAACCCCAAAACTTTTTGGAGTTTCCGTCTTCATAGCTGTCGCGATAACGTTGGATGACGGCCGTCCAATGTCGACATTGTCTCCGCTGTCGTGATGACAGCGGACGATGGCGACCTCATAACTTTCTAGAGTCGCCATCTTCATGGCTGTCCAATGTCGCCATCATCTCCACCGTCGCGACAACGGCAGATGACGGCAACTTTAGAACTTTTTGGAGTTGCCGTTGTCCTTCGTCATTGCGATGATTAGGCAACAATGGGCTAAAAAAATTGGGCCTTCGTCTCTGCCGTCACGATGATGGAGGTGACACCCTTTTTTTAGAGTTTGGAACGGTATTTTTTTAACAAAAATGTTCCAAAGTGTTTAATATATCTCTCTCCAAATACTGATTTTCATTCATTTCAAAAGATTTCACCTCCAAAAATTATTTCCAACCCCAAACCACAGCATAGTGAAGCACGTAAAAAACTTTACTTCATCTAAGCCAAATCTTGCTAATATTTGGTTCATAACAAGTTAGTATTCTAAAAATTCACTACATTATAAGGTAATATTTCTTCTTATGTTTAAAAAATTGTATGAGTATTAAATAACATTTTCTCAAAGATGTAGAGAAGTAATGTTTAAACTTTGATAGTTGAACAAGTGTTGTTATTGTTTATGGTGTAAATACTACTTGATTGTACTTTAATTTAATAGCAACAGTTTTGCAACATAAATTATGTATGATAGGTGTTTAATGAAATGTCTAAGTGATATACAATTTATTTTTATGCCAAATAACATATGAAAATAGTAAAATGAAATGTTGTGTTTATAATGAGACACTTTACAATGCATTTCATGAGCATGGACATTAATTGCTTTTTCTCATAGTAATGGATATTTTGTTCGATGTTATATTGATTTATTGTTGCAAACAGCATTTCAACCCTTTTTTTGCCGGTCTCTTACATCATGTTTGACAAACATAATTTAGATGACTATATTTTGTACTTTATAGAAATTCAGAATAAAGGTTGTAATGTGGTAGCAAAGAACGGTATTTTTTTCTCAAGTCACAGCTTTCACATATAATTTGGAACTATTACTTATTTGTTTAATTTTTGAAAGATGAAATGTGGTGCTTATTCAAGGGGTCGTTGACAAAATTCACAATCTACTGATGGAAGGCTTGATACAAGTTGGGGTAATTTCGCTCTATCTAGGCTTATTTCAGAAGACTCTGAAACACAGCCATTTTCACTAACACAATCTCCAATATATAATAGTCTTTTTAGCCTTTTTCTTTCTGACGAGGCATTAGCCTCCGGTGCTCAACAAAAACTCACTGTTGTGGAAGCAACCCCAAATGTGCAACCATCAGAAGCATCTAATTAGAGGACAGGGAGGCCTGTACACATAATCCCGCGAACGTTTCAGTATGTATATATATTTCATTTATACTCATTAATGTATGTTATTGGAATTTTATCATACATAAAATGGTTTTTACAGTACATATAAGGAAATAACATACTGTATAATGGAGGATATGTTTGGCCACTACAATAGATCTTGGATTTGATTTAAGGATGTTGAGCTCGATACTAAAAGGTTCTGGTTTTTTCTATTTAAGGTTAGTGGACGAGTACTATAGGGTATATAACCTGTTACATGTTGGTGTACTTTTTAAAAATACACCAACTTATACATTTGGTCCCCTATGGATTCTATTGTTGATGTGTGTTTGATTAATGAATCCTTTTTGACATATTTGCTTGGATGTATCATAGATGTTGTTATATGTGTCGTTTGAACAAATTCAATAGTATGTTTGATTGATTGTCATAAAGCATATGTGGTTGCTACATAACAGTGGTTAAATGTTATTGTGGTGTTTGCATGATCTTTATTGGATGAAGTAGTTAGATGAACCCTTGACATGTGATTGTGTACAAAATATTGTCTTCATTATAGGCAGAACTTGCATGAAACTCTGCAGACACGACTGCAATTGAGAAGAATTTCAAGAAAAAAGTTTCTGAGCTCTTAAGGAAGCACTTACACCGTGCAAGAGTTTTGCCCAATTGGGTATCTCAAGAGAATTAGAAAGAAATGAAGAATGAGTGGGCACAAGAGTCATTTACTGAAACTTGTGAAAAAAATAAAAACAACTGATTAGCTGATACGACATCAGCATCCACTATTTACCAAGGCGGTTCGATATCCATTACTGCCCATAATGACCGAATGGTTAGTCAAGTTCATTAAAAAGTCAACGCACGTTATTTTCCCATAACATGACATTTCATATAATTTCATTATTTAAAATCATATATTATGTATTCATAGAAGGCAACTTTGAGCAGGCTGTCAAATCGATTAGAGTTGTACTCTAAGGTTTGGAAGACTGCAATTGGGGATTGGGCAGGCCCTCGTGCAGAGACCCAAGCGGTAACTTTGTTTTTCTCTTTCATATAGTATGCATTAATATATCTTCTAATTTATTCTCATCATTTATAAAAATAAATTATTATACAGGAAAATATCACGAAAGCAATAGATGAAGTAAATGTCATGGACCCCGATAATCCAACCACACAAGGAGAATCATCTTACAGCTCATCTAGTAGCAATGCTATAGCAACAGCTCTTGGGGGCTTTAAGAAAGGCCGACTGTCGAGCATAGGATCAGAGGCTAAGAACTTTTGTAATTTTTGTAGGGGATCCACCTTGCAAACCTTCTCACTTGCTCTAGAGTTGCGCAACATGGAGTAAAAATTGCTTTAAATAAAAGAAAAGTTGCTTGTTGCTGGGGAGAAACAGAAGAGTGTGGAGGAAAGGTTTGAGCGAAATGGGGTATAATTAAATCAATTATTAAATTGGGTTAACGCAAATTACCCTCAAACTTTCACTCCCAGTAAGCCATCACGGTTCCCAAATCAAGATGCAGATGATGATGATGAGAGACTTGAGTATTGTGCCATGCCACTTAGAGTTTTGATTCTTCCTTCCTATGCTATGTTACTGTTACAATACATATGATATTTTTGGATTGGATAGTTGGAATATTTTTTGGTGGTAATGGTTTAATATAATGGATATATGCTTTTATATTTTAGTTGATGCAAAAGTAGAGATGAAAAAATATTTTTGACAATTATTGTTTAGGAATTATAGGCTAATATTTATAAATAATGCTGTATTTTTGCCAAAAAATGCAAAAATCAATTTAAATGTGCGCCAAAAACATATTTATTCCTATATTTTTACAAAAAAATTCGTTCCAAAGACGTTCCAAAATAATCGTGCCAAAACTGTTCTAAATTAAACCGTGCCAAAGCCACTCCAAAGTAGCCGTATTAAAGCCGCTTCAAATAAAACTGAGCCAAAGTCGTTCCAAATCAAACCGTGCTAAAGCCGTTCTACATAAAACCATGCCAAAACCATTCTAAATGAAACTGTGCCAAAGACGTTCCAAATAAAACTGTGCTAAAGTCACTCTAAATAAAATTGTGCCAAAGCCGTTCCAAATATGCAGTGCCAATGCCATCCCAAATATCTTCCATGCCAAAACTGTGCCAAAGTTCCATATCAAAACCGTTCCCAAACTGTTCCAAAGTTTCGTTCTGAAACTGTGCCAAAGTCGATTCAACTATTGTAGCCCTAGTATGTATTTGGAACAACTTTTATAAACCGTTCCGCAAAATTTGGAATGCTACGTTTTGGAATGGTAAAAATGCCGTTCCAAAATTGTTCTAAAATTAAATTTAGAACAGCATTTACAAAGAAACAGTACCAAAAAGTCGTTCCAATTCCATTATTTTCTTGTAGTAAACATATAAAACTTTTGTAATTTGGGTTGAAATTGACAACATACCTACAAATGTTGTAAAGAGGGTGGAAATACATACACAACTCACAAAATTGTTTATGCAATTCGGAGCAATGTTTCCTAGATCATGGGGCCTTGCCTAGTTTAAAGCTTTCTCTGAGCAAGGTAAAGAATTAATTGCAAAATCTCTCCTCTAATTTACTACCCCAAACTTAAGTTCCCAACTTGTTGAGAAAACAATGACAACACTATCTTAATTGTGTCTAATTTAAACTCTCTTTATGCTCAACATTCCATTATAGTGAATTTCATCTAAGAGATTTTGATTCTCATTCTCTTTACAGTCTCACTCTAATAATACTCGCTTTACACTCTCACTCCGATAATGCCAATTAACAATTTTGCCCTAGGCTAAGACAAACAAACTTCTTAAGTTAGAACTTAGACTTTTTCTAGCCTTTTTCTTCACTCTACTATTGTTCATGTCTTCATCATCGTTTAAATATTTTGGATTTATAAAGTCCAAGGCAAACTCGTTTAGGTTGATCAATATCTAACTACCTTAAACTAGACAAATTTTAATCAAGTTCTACGTGTTTGTCGACAACTGCTTGAGAACAAAGGATTAAATCAATCTTGAACTCTTGATGATCTTTAACTGTGCAATCTTTTAGCTTTAAGGATATCTCTAGTAGATTTCTTCAAGTAATTTGAAACTCCTCAAATACTTCATCCAACTTTGTCAAGTGCCATTACCACAACAATTTAAAGATTCCAACAAGTTAGAGAAACCTAGTCAAGCTACTTGTTTTGAACAATGTGCTCACAATTTTGCGAACAAACTAACAATCTCCTCTTTTGACATATTGTGACACAAGACTAATTTCCTAACTTGTTTCCAAAAAATTGATCAATAAAACATTTAAAGTGAACTGCATTTATTCATTCATTTGGCCACTTACACCATTTATTTTTCGATGGCAAAGTTTTTATCACTGATAGAACAATGTTCATTACAAGTCAAATGATTACAAAAGCAACCAATGTCTAGAACAAGCAACAGAACTTTTTAGTCAACAACGGTTCTTATAAAGCATCCAAAGTGAGCATAGATTTTAGCAAATTTTCATGACCAAGCACGCAAATACAACATCAATTTTAACAAATTTACCTTTCCCTCTCCAGTTATTTAACTTTTCTCTCCATTTGTGTTACTAATTTGCTAAATGGTAAGCAATTGTGGTGGGGATGTGCATTAGAAAATTAACACGTTGAAGGACCAACTTCATTTGAAGTTGGTGAGGAAGGTGTGCTCACCTCAAGTGCTATATTGTCGTCTAGCATTCGTAGTGTTGCCCTTTGGTTGGCAACTTGCAACTTAAAATTGTGATGCTAAGTTTGCTATGCTTGCCAAACTGTGAACCACCTCTTGAATTCATCCTCTTGACTCCTTGGGATGGGCTGTGTGTTGCCCATTAGCTTATGGACACAATTCATCCACTTTTCCTAACTTCACAAACTTTTTCTAATTAGAGTGGTTGATGTTTTGCACTATTAGAAAACAAAGATATGAAACATAGCCACTTATTGATTTAGATTCAGCACGATTTACAATGACTTGAAAACCAGATGTCCAAGGTTGATTAGTTGTTTTGTTCCTAATTTGTAGAGCAATGTTACCATAGTTGTTGTGAGCAACATTGCATCAGCTATTGGCTACAAGTTTGTAGTTCCAACCTTATACAACCAGAAGTACTTTAAGGAGAGCGAGGAGGATTGCAATGCAAAATCTTCAAGATATCTTTCCAACCTGTATCCAGTTAATACATAACCCATTCCATCATAGTCAATTACATGCTAGCAGGGTACACAGAATCAAGTATAAGTATAGGCCACCTCAGCAGTTTGTTGATAACATTAGAAGACAACTTTGTCTTCTTACATAAACTTCTTAAAGCTATCCAAAATATTTAGCAATAATCTTACTAATCAAATTTGGATAAAATTCATAAAAAATATCAAGAAAAAATATATTAAACCTTGTGATAGCCTTGAGTAACCAATATCTTTTAAAACAATAACTAATTCCTTTCTCCCAACTGTTTAGACATGATAAATTTTTCAATAGCAAAATAGAATGATTTTACATACCCATTTTTCTGGTTGGCATTTTTGGTATAGAATTCCTTTGAAAAATGCCCTTTTAAAATATGGTTCTATATTTTCATTTCTTCTTCAGACTTGGCATTAATTTTAGCCTTCTTCGCCCTGGTTCTTTAATTGGATCTTTGACTTGGTTTAAGAACTTCCTCTTTTGATGGTTTCCATTTTTTTTTTTTTTTTTGGTGTAGCTTTGGTCACAATATTATGTGGTAGGTTGTGTTTTGATGTTGGCTTCTCTGTCCCAACTTTTTTTGCTTCTTCCTTAAGGGACATCTCTGGTTCTTCTCTTGGCTCTACCGTCTCCCTTGGTGATCTCCCTTGGCGAAGCATCACCAAATTCCGAAGCGCTAGTCTCCATTTTTGTTGGAATGGCAACCTTCTAAAGGATTAGTATTGGATCAATTGTAACATTAGGACCTTGTTTTATTAGAACTTTTTCTATTAAAACATCTTCTTCTCTTTCTTTAGTAACTTTCTTTTTTTTTTTTCTCCCCCTTTCTTTGTTGTTAACATGCCTTATGCCATCCTTTTTGCAATAAGTTCCTTAGGGGGTTGAGGAATTTCTTCCTCCACATTTGAATAGGGATGGTTGGAAAGATAGTTCACAACTGTTTTGCCTCAATCACTTCCATTTGTTGTTCAATAGCCTTGGGTTCTTTTGGGATTTGTACGGTGGTTTCAACAGGTTGTGCGACAGAGGTGGAACATCTCCTTATTTTATTGGTTTTCGTTCCATAGCCTCGAGCCATTATTTAACCCTCAAAGAGTTTGCAACAATAACAGAATGATAATCAAAGAAGATAAGGGTTTTGACATAAAGTGATAGGACTTTTCAAAAAGGAAAAAAGCATTATATATAAGTACAGATTGACGATTACTCAACAATTAGAGAATTAAAATTTATGAGGAAGGAGGAGGAATCAACAACTATAATTATTGTGAACTGTACCATCATCACTGCATCTCAAAAAGTTTTAGCTCCTTTATGTCAATAGTACAGTAGGCACAAGCCTAGCTCATGTCTAAGGTACTCAAATCTGGTAACACTCAATCATTTAGTGAATGTGTCTTGCAAGTTGTTTATCTACTTCAACATAGTTAATAAAAATTTTATTTTTCTCCACCAACTCACAAATAAAGTAATGTCTATTGTTAATATGTTTAGTTTGTAAGTGTTGGATAGGATTTTTAGACAAATGGATTGTACTGTTTTTGTTACATAACATCACCACTTTTTCAAGTTTTACTCCATAATCCTTCAACATTTGCTTTATCTACAATAATTGTGCACAATAGCTTTCGACTACAATGTACTCAACTTCTACTATTGAAAGCAAAACAAAATTTTACTTTTTACTCTACCGTCACATCAAATTATTGCTAACAAAGAAATAACGACCAACAATACTTTTTCTATCACTCATGAATCCAACCTAATCTGCATCACTGTAACTAATCAATGAAATCTCAGATTCTTATAGTCCTTAAAGGCTTCCATCCATTAGTTTTCCATTTTCATCACAATGAAGTTTTCTTGATGTTGCCAACAGTGTCATAATATTCCATCATCCATCTACTTCACTTGGAGTTCTAAAAAGTATTTCAACTCACCCACCATATATATCTTGAATTCATTCGCATATTTGAGATAAATTTATTCAACATATGTTGGGAGGTTGAGGCAATTACAATTTTGTCCACATATACTTGTGTAACAAGAATATCATTGTTGTAACGATGTGCAAACAATGTTTTGTTAGCCACCACTCAAATGTAGTGCCTAACACAATATCATCCACATATACTTGTGTAACAAGAATGTCATTGTCGTAACAATGTACAAACAAAATTTTTTCTGCTACCCCTTGAGCTTAGCCCTCTTTAACAAAGAGTATTACCAACTACTTCTACTAAGCATATGGTGCTCGTTTCAAATTATACAAAGCTTTCTTCAATTTATATACATGGTTGGATATTGTGGATTAACAAACCACTTGGTTTGTTCAACTTAAACTTTTTCCTTAAAGAATCCTTTCAAAAAGCACTTTTAACATTCATTTGAGTTGTCTTGAAGTTTACAAAACATGCCAAAGCTAACAATAGTCTTATGTCTTCAAGACAAGATACAGGTGCTACAGTTTCTCAAAATCTATCTCTTAGACTTGAGTATAATCTCGGGCTACCAATCTTGCCTTTTCCCACTTAACGGTGCCATTCTCATCTAGTTTTTTTTTTCTCTTGAAATGTGCTAAAGATGCTAGCATCTTGTGGTCCTTTAATTAAAGTTCAAATATCATTAAATCATTCGTTGGAAATTGATTGACTTCTCATGCATTGTCATCACCCCATACTCATCTTTGGATGCTTCATCTACTTTCTTTAACTCAACTATGGAGATAAAAATAAGAATAAATAGCTAAGTCACGATAATTTACTCTAACTAAATGTCTTGTTCTGTATTGGTCATTCATATCTCTAATAATGGATTGTATGGGATGATTTTTGTGGATTCTTGATGAGGGTTTACAGTCAAAAGTGGATATCTGCAGATGTTATGCCAGTTGTTATAACATTTGGCTCTCTGTTCTATTCAATGTTACCAAATGTCTAATTACTCTAATCATCATCCACTTTTTACCACTTTTTACTCCTCTTGATTCACAGATTAGGATTTTAGAATTACTTCATATGGACTTGATGGGTTCTATAGATCTTACAAGCATTGGAGGCATGAGGTACATATTCGTTTGTATTAATGATTATTTAAAATTTACGTAGATAGATTTTAGAAAAATCAAACACTTGTCAAGCTTTTAGAAATTTTTGCACTTAGCTAGAGATTGAAAAAGGAAATGTTATTGGTGGAATTGTTGGAATTCTAATAGACTAGGGAAAGGAACTTGAGAACCAACTATTTGATGATTATTGTTCTCAACCTGGTGTGCAATATGAATATTCATCTCCCAAGACACTATAACAAAAATAGAGTACTGGAGAGCAAGAATTGAATCTTCAAAAAATGAAAAGGGTCATGCTTAGTTCAAAGGAGATGAACACCACATGGTGGGTGAAACTATTAACAGAATATGCTACATCATAAGAGAACATTTTGCTGAAATCACCCTCTGAGATCTAGAAAGGTAGGAAGCCAACTGTGCCTTATTTCATACCTTTAGAAGTAAGTATTATATTTTGAGAGATTATGACAATTTTAGAAAGTTTTCCAACAATAGTGATTAAGGATTCTTCCTAGAATAATCCAACACAAGTAAAGCATATAGACTTTACAACTCTAGAACCATAGACATAATGGAGACCATGAATGTTCTAGTGGATAAAAAAGGATTCAACTTTTATGATGCTTTGTGTGACTTCCTTCGTTGTATTTCTATTTGACATGGTTCATAAACATTTAGGCTTACTTCTATTAATGTTGGAACTCACAAATAACTATAGTTTTATACAATGTGAACAAATCATGATAGTTGAAATATCTAAATCTTTTATGCCATTTTCACTTTAGTGTTTGACTTTAAACAGGGTGAGTTACTACCCATAAAGTAATAGTTGTCATCTGATCTATTATCAATAAGTAAATAATAATTATCTTTATTATATACCTGGTGTTGATTCTTAGTGAATTTCACGAATAGGTCTTGATCAGAGAGTTGACTCATGCTAAAAAATTTGGCTCTCAATCCATCAACCAATAGGACACTTCTCAACTTTGCCTTTCCTTCAATATTAAGGGTATCTTTTCTAATTACTAGACATTTTTTTTCCATCACCAAATGTGATATGCTTTCTAGAAATGCTTTTATAATTAGAAAGATTCTTCTCATCACCTGTTATATGCTTGGAACAATTATTATAAAAATACCAAGTTTTCTTATACCATGCTTTTAGTGAGGTATAGGTTGCCAAGCTTGTAATCTCAAAATTCTTAATCCACATTTGTTTAATTGGATTGTTATTCCTACAATTGTTTCCTACTTGGTTGCCAACTCGTCCTTCATACCTTATATGCCTTACTAGAGAAAAGCACTTAGCTATTCAATGACTAGCTTCCTTGTAGAACTAACAAAAAGGGTTTCCTTTCAAGTTTCTCTTTCTACTCAATCTATTTTGTGACGTCTAATTGTTAGGCACATTTGATGGAATTACAAGAATGGTTTTCTTCACAAACTTGACTTCCTTCTTTTTAGAATTGAGTGATTGCATGTTCAACGAAACCAATTCCTGTATGATTAGTTGCAGGTTTCCCAATAGATAGCACATCTTCCAACTTCACTTTTCTCTTGTTTAGCTTCTTTGAGGTTGACTCAGCTTCATAACAATGCTCATTAAGCTTCTTATATTCAAGTATCAATTTTGAACATTCATCATTTAGACACATTTAATTCTTTGAGAGATTTTACCTTTTCCTTTTGAGTGTTTATTTCAAACTAGAGCACCAGTAACTTATCATAAGCAAGTTGATAGGTAGAGTAAAATTTCTTATTTGTATCACTGTTGCTTCCATATTCGGATTGATTATCATCAAATGTTATAGCATAAGTTAAAACATTTTTTCGTTTTGAACTTAATGAGTTGAAGGTAACTTAATTTCTTGTGTTATGGGTTTTTATCATTCTGACTCTTTTGAACCTTTTTCACTTCAATTAGAGTTCATAGACTTTCCTTGCTTTTAACTGTATTAGCCCATTTAGCTTGAATTTGACCGTAACCTTTGCATTCATAACACACCGCTATTCTTATTCTCACCTTTTTCGTGAATCATAAAATTTTTCTTTTGATTAGTGGAAGAATTCTTGGATGAATTCCTAATTTGTTTTGTTGAAATTTGGCTTCCTTCTCCTTAACAACTTTTTCAACTTATTTGCAATATACATTATGTCATCAACAATGTCACAACAGTCATCATTATCATCGTCATCACAATGTTTCTCACTATGGAAGGCCAGTTCTTTCTCATTCTTTTCAATTTTCAGGTTTGTCGCATTGGTCTATAGGGAATCTATAAGCTCATCCAATGGAGGGTTGTCAACATTTTGAGCTTCTTTTATTGTCGGTGCATTTGGAGCGAATCTCTCGGGTAAGAATTTTAGTGTCTTCCTCACTAGTTTTGCCTCAAAATATTTCTTTCCTAATTGAAAGGCTTGGCTGTCAATATGTGGTAACTTAGTGTTAAACATTGCAATGGCACCTTCACCCATTTGGAATGTTTCGAATTGTGATGCCAACATTTGGAGTTTCGAAGATCTAACAACACTTATTCTTTTGTAGATATTTTGAAGAATGTTCCAAGCATTCTTGGTCATCTCACAAGTTAATATAAGTTTAAATTGCTCTTCATCCATCCCAATAAATATCGCATAAATCACTTTGAAATTTTCTAAAGCTGCCTTTTCTTCATCAACACTCCAAGGTTTAATATGATTAGAAACTTCAATTCTTTCTTCAGTTTGAATGGTAAAGGGATACCAATTATACTTAATGACATACCAATCATTCTCATCCTACAATTATATAAACGAATGCATGTGTGCCTTCTAACCAGGATAATTGATTCCTCAGAAAGTGGAGATTGTGTAACTAATTCTCTCTCTCTCTCTTTAATTCTCATTATTCAATCTTTTAAGATCTTACCTGCTTTGACAGCCAAAACCAACCTTTTTTTAATTACTATTTTCATTCCATTAAAGAACACACATTTTGAGCATATTAGCATTAAAAAATAACATTTTTTATTTTTAAAATTCTATTTTAATTTTATGCTATTTTCAAAATTTCAAATATAAAACACACAACTTTGATCTCACTAGAACCAACTTCCAAATACGGTCCACTTCTTATAGGTTTAATTCGGGTTCTCATTAGTCTTTAAAACTTAACTATCCTGATAATTCATACAATTTTTGACGTAGCCTATAAAAAAAGCTTATATATTGCTTAAAAAACTGGGTGACAACGTTGGTTGAGAATACAATTTTTTTAGTGCTATCCATATGCAAGTTTTATTTATTACCATTGTACTACAAATGGGAAAGTAGTTTTCACCACCTCTCTCTTCTTCATACGATGGTTTTAATTCAAAACTACATTTAGATTAGATCCAGCTAAAAATTTATTTTTAAATGTCATTTTCGAAAATTGAAAGATGGAGTAAATATAAAATGTTTGAATGCAATAAACCTTCAAAATCAATTCTTTCAAATATAGCAACCATGAAAATAACATTTTTATTTATCTCTTTTCTACTTTTACACTATTCTTAAGTTTCCATACCAAATTTTCTACCTTTAAAAGTTACATATGAACATAAGTTAGCATGTCTAAATTTGTATCATCTATCAAAGTCTAAGGCTTAAAAATTCTGCGTAAAATTTCATTAATAGAAAATTAGCATTAATGGATCATATGCAGTAACTGTAATTACGTTTCCTTCTTCGTTTGAAATGTAAATCAATCATGTAATATCTATACTATACAGAATGTGTGAAGAGTGAATAGTTTTGTCCTAAATTTAATTTACTAAAATGCCCTTTTTGACTTATTTTCCTTTTCAATTTTTATGTTTTTTCTTTTTTGTTTTTTTACTTATTTTTCACTATCTCTTCATTTTTTTCTCCTTCATTTTGTGGAAATTGTCCAATATAATTTTTATTTTTTGATAACCAATTTTTTTTAAATATACTAGATTTAATTTTTATTATCATAATTTGTAATTTTAATAATTATTAAATTGCACACACATAGAGTGTGCAATATAGTTAATTTGAATAACTTGTATACGCGATAGCAAATTAACTTTGGCTTTATGCCACCTTTTATCTTAAATATTTTTTTGGGAGTTTACGTTTAATTAATATGAGTGATAATAGTACTATATAAATTATATCCATTTTTACCATATATATATCTATATATATAAAACGGCTATGGATATTTTTAAATTATTAAATCTATAATTTCCAAAATATTCCTACTGCTTTACTCTTCTCCCCCAATTTCATTTATTTCATTATCTTGCCTCAATTTATTAATTATATTTTCTCTCTTTTTTTGAAAAAGGATTTTCTGTTATTTTATAAGTGATATAAAATTTACTTTCAAAAAATATTTATCAATTCATGTATCAATTATGCTTTCATTGATATTTTGTCACTAGTATTATTGAACTGGTACACCATGCTTTATTATTCAATTTAGGAGACTACGCACCTAGTGATGATTAGGTGGAGATAAGCATCATATTTTTCAAAAATTATTTAATTAAATTTTGACAGATGTCATCACCTAAAACACCGTTATATTTGCACCATGTAGTTAATCTCGTAGACTTGAGTTTTCAAACCACTTTCGGCTTTAAGCTTTTAGATCTTCTATTTTGGACGACATGGATTCGTTTCTGAGTCTCATGCATCTCCCAAGAATGCTGTGACAGCAACCCACATTCACTGTCCTAATAAATTCCGTATTTCAAAGTCCATAATATTCCCAAAACAGAAGGAAATTTGCACACACTTCATTTCAGTCAAACTGAGTATATTATAAAGTGTTAACTTTAAATTTTATTAGGAGAGGATTTATCCACAAAAATAAAAAGAGAAAAAAGAGAGGGATAAGGAAAGGTAGATAAATTATACGGTTCGTTGTTTTCGTAATTGATGTATAATATAGAATAAATGAGTAATTATAAGACATTAAAAAATAATTTCTTTTTTTATTGTTGAAGTCCACTTTGTGGATTTGGAACTAGTGGGAGTTTGCCTAAGATTATACATCTCATAAGCTTCTATATTTAAAATATATATATATATATATATATATATATATATTTCAAGTGTTTGATTAAGTAAAAATAAGAGTATTAGATAGCACGCAATTTTAGTCAAGAAATTTGTTTCATTAATATGGTTAAAATTATATAAAAAGAATTGTAAGATCTCATACTCTTTTTAATAATTTTTTTCCAAAGAATTTATAACATTGTAATATCTTATTTTGAAAATTTTAAACAACTTTTCTAAATTTCTTAATAGCATTTTGTGAGATCGCAGAAATGTTTTAAAATATTTTCAAATAATTGATAATCTGATCTTAAGAACCTCTAAAAGCAAATAAAGATTGTATTTAGATTCTTTTGACCAAATTTACAAAATTCATCATACTACAAGAAAGACTCTCCTTTGATTTAATCTACTGACCACAAAGGCAAAGATTTTATTATTATTAATATTATGAAAATTATTGTCTAAATCAATACTAAAAGAATTACAAAATTAGAAAGAACTGTGTGGGGCACCAATCTAGAGAAAAGATTCTACTATGTCTACTTAACCAAGAGTATAAGAAGTCTCATGAGAAATTGAAGCGTGCATAAAAGCATAGGTTTGATTTGATAAAGGTGTGACTCAAACCAAGCAAATCCTTCTTGCACCAATTGTAGGAAATGACTTAAACACAAAGAATTCGCAAGAAGTCAAGTGAAAACAACCATAACCAACACACCTACATTAGTTAATACATTACGAATCATCTAACAAATGTTTAAATAACTTAATTTGAATTAGATTCACAAGATTTGAGAAACTTTCAAATTTTAGAGAAAATTAAGAAAGAACAATTTTGTGAATAAAAAAAATTAGAAGATATCTTTTTTGTCTCATATGCTAAAGGTCCTATTGATAGTGCAAAATCCTAGCCACACTACCTTAATTTTCATATGCAATAACCTATGAAAGTAGTTTTCTAATTATCTAGAAGAATTCTAGTAGAGTAAGGAAATCTTTTTCTCCACGGCAATTGCGTGATCAATTTGGAGATGCACTGATTGATTTGGATCTCTCAGGATTGATCTTCAATGATTTGTCCCCTTTTGGAATCTTTATTCTAGAAGGCAAATTCAGGCTCTGTCGATTGGCTATGCTTGGATCAATTTGGATTTCTAGTGATTAATATTAATGTCAATCCGTTGGATATGTGATTGATTACGACAACTATTGCTAAGATAAAACGTCCAGAATCAAGCAATGTTGATTTTCACCTTGGAATCAATCCAACAATCTTACTATAAATCCTCATTAACTTGGGATCAATCCAGTTGCTCCAATTTTGCTATTTTTGTCTATGCATTGCACTAAATAGATCCATGAACTCTCCTTTAGCTTTTGAATCCTTGCTAAACAATCAAAAATTTCTTGAAACTTTTACACAGAGGCTGACTTAGCTTCTTTGAGCTTTTTGGCTTCAGCTTGCATGGTTGATCCTCCTACTAGCTCCTACTCCAACTTGATGCTTACGTCATTCTCCTCTTAAAAAAGAATTGTCCTCAATTCAATAGGATCTTTACTACCTTATAACTTCACTTTGCAACTCAAGTGTGCTATGACACGAAAAAGTTCCATGAGCTGCATAAGTTGCAAATATAGACAAATTCCCTACAAACTATGGCCTAATCCTAGGGATATGGAATGGCTTTCTAATCCTAGCAAATGCAAACAATATTACTGATGGACTATGGCTACTTCTTAATGAATGTAGTTGTCCACGTACAAACACAATTCTTGCAATATCCTTTGATCTTATTCTCTTAACAACAACTTTAGCATTCCAAGGGAAATATTTCTACAAAATTACCCTAAGTTTGGTAACACATATGTGTTCCAATAGGCTTAACTTTACTTCCCAATAATCCAATTTTACTAACATGATTGCCATAAGGAAACAAATCACAAAAAGGCACTTCAAGTAATAGCCAATGAATCATTAACCTTTGGTGTCCACACATCACAAGCTTCAACAATTCATACTTAGAAACCTCAAAAATTTGCTCGCATCTATATACAATCAAATACAACTCATCCTTATGATAGTATCTCTAGCATTTCCTATGAATTCATACTTATTACAGTTCATGCACTTATGTGAAATATGTGCAGGATTTTCACTAATTTGACTACGAGTATAGATCATGACATGGAATGAAAATTGAACATACCCTTTATGCCGAAGCATGCTATGCATAGGAATCCCACCATACTTAACCCTTAAGTTAGGATTAGACACAAAACTCTCTAATTCCTTCAGCTTAAGACAATTTTACCTTAAAATTCCATTGTCCTTATAATGTGCAATCAAGAACAAAAATGCTGTCAACATTGTAACCATTTGGAAACATAAACATCATAGGCACCAAGAGATTCCAAAGTCACTTAAGTGATGGTAATAAAAATAATAAGGTTTCTTATGCTTGACTTCAACAAGTAATATTATCATTGCACAACCATAGTATGAACTCCTAAATTCTTCTTGTGGAAATCATACATATGATCCTAAGATGTATACTATACTTGCTTCATGATTCACATACAACCCCTAATATCTCAATCCATTCATCAAACTTTTATGTTGCAAGCTATAAATTTTTAAATTCCATCAATGTTCCTTAATAAACATTGGTGTTCATTAAAAGTTATGCACACACAATTTCTTAGTCCCTAACTATGGACATGCTAATCATCAAGCCTTGTTTACTTGAAATGTAGGATTCCATCAATTCCGTTAAATCTCAATAACTCATGGTTGATGCTAAACTAATTGAGTAGAAATCATCTTTAGAGTCAAGTTTAACAAACGATGCAACAACATGCAATTCTTGCACATGACAAGTAGATGGAACACAATACTTAGAACAACTCACCTCCTTCCTTAGCATAATTTCACACGACCTTACCAAATTCTTCCCATGTAGGACTCCATTAGTTTGAGTTTGAATCTTCATGGAAAACTCCTCTCCAAAACTCTTGTAATCTTGGAAGAAAGACTCATCAAAAGACTTAGGATAGTTCAAGTGGTTAGTTAAATTATTTCTCATCACAAGTCCTCAAATCGCTTTTATGCTCTAACGCTCTTCCCTCATCTCTCTTATGGATTGAAATTTTCCCATGCCCCATGGTGTTCAATTCAAAAATTTTTGTAGAATTCATGTTGTTTTACTATTTTGGATAAATTTTATTGTTCCTTTCCATGTGCCTTAGTAGTTGTGAAATACATTTGATGTTTAGGCTTAAATTAGACATGGAGGTTTGGCAGATCTATTAGAAGGTGATTTGGTTTAAATTGTTGGCTATAATTTTTAGAGAATTCATGTTGTTTGCCTATTGTTGATTAACTTTGTTAAATCAAATTTCATAATCTTGGTATATTTGTAGTCAATTGGATGACACCTAACATAACATCTCATATTTGTAATTGTTGAGAGTGACTTGATGAGCATTTAATGGGGTAAGACATCTAAAGGAAAGGGTATCCGACAGGAGCACATGGCTAGGGATTACGTGCTCACCTCATTGCAATAAGGTGATGAGCAACAACACATCAGTGTGCATCAACCAAATGCACCATCTACATCACAACACCCCACACAACATATAGAAACATCTTTGTCAATACTACCCACACAAACTCCTTCCACATCATCCAAGGGCATTGATAGTCCATTGGTGCCCGTCTCAAAAGGTGAGCCCATCTCATAAAAGCCACACTGGCCTATTGGAAGTCCTATCCACTTGCCTTCTTGCTCATTTCAATAAGTTAAGTTTTTTGCAAAACCTTAAGTAACTCACTATATGCTTTAACGTATATGTCAAATATATGTGTAAATGTAATTTTCTTATGTTTACGAGAGGTGATGGATATCGTTAGATACATTATAACTGGTAATTACAATGGCTCCTAGATTTGCTACTCTAACATGCCAATGAAGGTTCAGGAATTTTGGTTTAGAAGATTCAATATGTTTCTCTAAAAAAATAGATTGTTACACTGTCATTTTGAAAAATTTGCCTTGCTTCTCTTTATGTCACAAAGTTGTAAAATTTTAGGATTCCATATAGTGTTCCTTTGTGGTATAGTTCTTAGGACAGTAGGGATGTGACTAATAAGTTAACTTAGATATGTTGAAAAATAGTTTACTATTACTTTTGAGCTTTAAGTATGCACCACTATGCAATAACATTGCTTTATTTCTCTTGCTTTCATGAATTGTTACTTCATTTTTCAATTTGTTTTTTAGAAACAATTCACTCGAGATCAGGTAGATGTAACAATAATAAAGAAGTATTTCAAAAAAAAAAAAAAGAAAAGAAAGTCAATTGTTGAGAAAGCACTTGTAGCAGGCAATGGCTTTAATATTAAGGTTGGTTGGATTCGCATAGACAAATGTGATAAGATGTTGACCCAATGGAAATAGGACACGTACATGGCGATACATGAGAAAAACAAAGCCAACTGCTTTATGGAATCTACCTTTGCTTTGACAATCTATCGAAGCAAATTTACGTTGATGATAGCTTATGGCGATTGTTTGGTAAAATCCTAATTTATGCCTTTTAATATTATATATATATATATATATATATAAATATGTATAGCAAGAATCAACTTTAAGTAGACCTTCCACTCACTCGGAGCTATATTCTAAGGTTTGGAAAAATGTAGCTAGAGAAGGAGCAGGTCCATGTGTATAATTCTAAGATGTAAGCTTATGTTTTACATTAATTATTGTACGTTAAATAACCTCTATCAATATTATAATGTGAACACATTTTACATGTTGAAGGAGATGATAAAAAAAATTTAAGAAGATCTCAACACTGCTAAGGCATTTAGATTTGGAAGCAAGAGTCAATCTAAATCCAACGTCAATCTCATCCTGTTTGCATTCATGGGTTTCAAAAAGAGAAGGTTTCTAGGTATGGGTTTCAAAGTAAAATCATTTATAAATTACTTTCATTTAAAAATTACTCATGCTCAAGATTTGCTTCCTCCTCATCATCCATGCACTCTGAAATAAACTTGATGTATGAAGAGCTACAACAATATTAAATGGAGCTATAGGATACAAGGTTTCAATTGCAAGATGCAAGGTCTATGTTGAAGCACGTGGAGGTTACATTGAATGAATTTATGACGCCGGTTAACCTTCGATGTGGTTTCAATATAGGTTCAATTGACACATTACACTCTAGGGATGATTGGGAAGAGGATGGTATTGATAGGTTAGACATTGATGATTGATGTAGCTTAATTACTCTCCTGTTGCAAACAATTATTTATATCTAAAAATGTTTTATATGTATTCTTTTAACAATGGCTTGTATTTTTTGTATGTGTTATCATACAATGACTACTATGGTCGGGTTGTAAATTAACTATTTGAGTTAAATATTGCTATTTGGGCAAAGGAATTTTATTTCATATCATGGAATTTTGATAATTTAGGATGTAAATAATTACAACAAAAAGCAAACAAATTGGAAAGACCATTCTAAAGTTATCTCAAAATCATCTCAAAGTCATCCTAAAAATACTATCATAGAAAAAAAAAAGCTATCCCAAATCTTGTCTAAAAGTTACTAAAAAACTGTTCCAAATTCATCCTAAATTCGTTCTCGAAAAAAGTAGTTTCAAATTTATTCCAAAAGCAGCATCCCAATAGGAGCCATCCCAAATCTGTCACTACTAAAGACCATCTCAAATCCATCCTAAAAAAAAGGTTCCAAAATTGGTTATATCAAATTTGTCACAAAACTGTCCCAAAATAGTCCAAATATTCATCCCATATATAGAGGTAGGACAGTTCTTCGATGGTACAGAAAAACTATCCCAAATCCATCCTTAATCTTGAGATGGACTGGAAAAAAAAGTACCAAATCAATTTAGAACGGGCATTTCTAGGACGAGCAAAAAGCTGCCCTAAACCTATCTAAAAAAGTCATCCCAAACTAGAAAAATTCTTGTAGTGAAAAAAAAAAAAAACAAGAATTTTGGAGAGAATTTAATTAAGTTTCAAATTTTTAGTGGTTTTCTATTTTAATTTTACTTAAAATTTTCTTTTGATAAATTACATTATACTTTTTTTGTGAGGAATTTAATTAGTTTGTGTGACAAATTTATATTTCCTAATAATAGATATATGCTATTATGAGGAATTAAAAAATTATCACAACATATGAGATATAATATGAGAAAATGAGATTTCATCACAACTTATTGATAAAATTAAGTTTCCTCACAAAAAGTTGGTCACAAACAAAAGCATACTTGTATTTTTTGTGAGATATTTATTGTTACCCCATCTTTATCAATTTTAAAGCCTACACCACGGTTATATGTTTGCAGCAGTGCTCTACACCACTAATAAGGGATCAAGAGTGATCATTTTTTTTTTGGTGAACTTGATGTTACATTTTGTATTAAATGCTTGGATGATGGGAATGAACTTCATAAAACATATGATTTTCATATCAACATTAGATTTGAGATTTTGATGATTTTTGTTTTTTTGTCTCAGTCTTGTTCTTAAATAAGCCTAGGCACTTAAGCTATGTTTGTTTTTCTCTTTTTTAGTGTGTGATTTTGGATGTGGTTTTTATTGAAAATTGTAAAAATGATGTAAACCGGCAGAAGCACAGAATCAAATATGGTTGGAAAAATAGAGAAGATGATACAAAAATAAAATAAGGAAAAATGACAAAAGAAAACAAATGGATAAATGGTGAAATTGTATCTAAACCACTGAGTAAAAATGTATCTTACGTAAGACAAACCCTTACAACAAATGGAAATAAGAATAACCAAAGAAATCTGAACACCCATGTTGTGGAGATGTTGGCCATGAACCATTGGAAATAAGCCTAATTACCCAGTTTGTTTTTTAAGCTTGGGATTGATTCACTCAACTTACACAAACAAATATGGGAAGAGACAAGAAACTTCTTCATTTCATTGTTCAATGGATGATAGTTGGTCTACAAGTTATTATCCAAGAGTTATACAAGAGTACACACCAAATGTGATATTATAATTCGTGAATTGACAAAAATACCCTTGAAATTTTAGTTCCAATGGTCAAAATCAACATTTCCTGCTTGTCATGATCAATCTAACCTACAATACAATCGATTGCATCAACTCAAGCATGATATGGGACGATCTTACCTCTTTGCAATCGTCTGACACCTATTTTGCCTTTGTGATCGCTTGTCGTGTGATCGATTTTTTGAAATGCAATCGTAAAGATAAAAAGTCCCCAAAAGTTTCTAGGTCAATTGGGTGGAAGTAAATTGATTGGGCCAACCCCAATCGCATATCTAGTGTGTCTAAAAATCTTCCCAAGTTGATCTGGACACCATAAGATCAATCCGCAATGTGTTAGATCGCAATTCCAGTTTCCTTTAGCCACTTTTGCTTTTCTTGAGAAGGTTGTTCCATCAATCTTCTTTGCTCGTTTTTACCTAGAATAGGGGAATACCAATTAAAAACATGGAATAGCACATCGAATCTATACCTTCCTTGCATTTGTGTGTTGCAAGTGTCACTTCCAAACTTGTCTTTCTCAACATTCAAGAAGGTATAATTTCCAAGGTCAGATACAAATTTCTTCTGGGCTTCATGCTCTCTAAACTAAAGCTCTTGAAAGCTCCCCTAAAAGGATACTTTTGTATTCACTCCAAAGTGTCCTAACCATTCAAGATCGTAAGCCTTCCAATTACTCAATCCTTGCCATAAATGTTGACAAACAAACATCCCACTAATGAAATACGAACATTCGGCCTTCAAACAAGAATTGGCAAGAGTTGTACAACTATTTAAGGTGCACATGACATTCCAAAAGATATCCAAGTCATGTAACAGATAATTATGCTCAGTTTCCAACTTCCACAAATTTTAATGGCCTTATCCACTAGTACATGCAATGAATATCCAAGGTCACACAAACTATTACCAAAAGAAAAGAATTCACCATAACATGGTAGATGAATCATAGCATACAAATTATTAAATTCATATTTACACTCACGCAAATTACATATATGCTTAAAGTTCATCAACTTGGAATCTAAAATAGATGTGAAAATAAGTTTATTGTATAAGCTATCAACCTTAATGCCATCAAAATCTTTCCAAATGTAAAAACAATACCACAAGCTCCTAGACACACAACATACTTGAACCTAAGGCACTTCTACCCTTGATTTTCTATGCCTTGGACTGATGGAGCCTCTTCTTGCCACTCATCCAAATACATGTCATCAAGTTCTTGCACAAAGGACATAGAATACTCAGGAGGAAAAAAGTGACTTTATCATGGATAATTGTGTTTTCTTTACAACTCAAAGATCTCATTGTACTCTTCCCCATACACCTTTCCCTCACATCTCACTCCCTAACTAGCACACACTCATGATTTTTCAAGTTTCATTTATTCCCAATTTCTATCTTACGCCCTTTTCTATGCTTTTACTTTCTCCCTAATTTTAACTTGCTTTGATTTTGAAGGTAAACTTGATTTTCTTGAACCTACTTTGGACATAATGGCACTAGGGTGATCTTTCAACCATCCAAAAGAAAAGAGTACTTGTTGGTGAATTCATCATAGGTCACCTTCCGAACATATTCCAGTAGCCGTCCTAACAATAAGTGGCATGCGTGCATCAGAACTATGTTACATTCAATCTCATCAGCACATCCACCAACACTAAAGGCAATCACTACTAGCTTGGTCACATTCACCTCACCAATATCATTTAGCTATTGCAATTGATACGGTTTAGGGTGTGTGTTAGTGACTAACCCCAATTCATCTACAATTTGCCACATTAGTGCGACTCCCACTATCTATAATCATGCTCAAGTCTTGCTGTGCACCTTACATCAGGTATGGAGTATATTTCTCTTTTGCTCATCATCCACTACTTTGCTAGATGTGGCACTAGGCATCTCCATGCTTAGCAAATTAAGCATTCCTCTTTCAAAATTTGTCTCATCATCTTTCTCATCAACCCCAACATCTTGTTCCCCTCCACTCTCTTTTTCCTCTTTTATCATGACTTCACCAACATCATTAAAAGTCATCATTCTTTAGTTTGGACACTGATTAAAGTAGTGTACTCACCCTTAACATTTGAAATACATAATATTACAAGTACAAGAAGTATTAGGGGTAGAGGGTGGTACCTTTGCTTATGGGCCATCCATGGGTATCTCCTTGGCCATTAAAGTGCTAGCCATAGGAGTTTGGTCTTCCTCTCGAGGAGTGGTTTTCATACTCGTTGTGTTAGAACTCGCTCCTCCTCGACCCTTCTTCTTAAGTTGTTTCTCAACTTTGATAGCCGTTTAGACCATTTCCTCCAAATTAACATAGTGTTATAGCTCCACAATGTCAATGATGTTACTGTGTAGTCCACTCAAAAGCAAGCCATGGCGGCTTCCCAATCCTCCACTACATTGGCCCTAATTATCAATAATTTCATCTCTTTGTAGTAGTCTTTAACACTTCAGGAGCCTTGTGTCAAGCTTTGTAACCTTCGGTAGATGTCTTAGTAGCAATGTGATGGAATGAACCTCCTCCCTGGCCACTTTCAATTCCATCCAAATCCATATTAGTCTTTCATCGACTGTCCTTTGGCTAGTCTTTATCTGGTCCCTCCAAATCACCGCATAATCAGCAAACTCCACTATTTGTAACTCGACTACTATGTGGTGATAGGTCATCCCTAATTCCTTTGGTTTGGGAGGCATCAACCCTCTCTAACCTATCATGTATGCTTCATCCCTCCATAAGTCTTAAAATAGCAACTAGGGCTGTTGTGGATCCTTAATGGTTCCAAGCTTCTTCAAGATCGATCCAACGCAAGCATGAGTGAATTTTTTCTGTTCCAAACAATAGAAAATTCCAAAAAAATTCCTTTCTTCTTCTTTTCTTCTCTTTTGTCTTTGTTGTACTATCACAAACTCCCAACAAATATTTTCAACACAAAATGCAACAAACTTCAGCATCCTAAATACTCTAAAATCATCCCAAACAATACAAAAAATAGTAATAATTTTTTTTTCAAATAGCACACCAAAACACCAACAACAATACTTCCAATAAATAATAACCGAAGACCACAAAAATCAACACCACCAAAAGCTACCAAACTTGTCCAAATAGTACCTATTGAAAATAAAGAAATGGGATAAAGGTGGAGGAGTAAATGAAGGAAAAATATGGACAATACACAAATATAATCCCACCAACCAATCGAGTTAAGAAACCCAATTAAGTTGGCTTTATAACCAATTGATGTGAACTGGTGAAGGCACATGATCAAATATGGTTGGGAAAATAGAAAAGATGATAGAAAAATAAAAAAGGAAAAACAAAAAGTAGAAAACAAAGGGATAAATGGCAAGATTATACTCAAACTTCTAGGTAAGAACATACCTCACATGAACACTTACAACAAATAGAAATGGAAACAACTAAAGAAATGCAAACATCCACGCTATAGATATGTTGGCCACGAACCACCGGAGGTAAGTTGAATGACCCGATTTGATACTTGAACTTGGAGTTGATTCACTCAACTCACACAAACAAACAAGTATGGAACATGGGAAGAAACTCCTTCATTTCATTGTTTAAAGGATAATAGTTGGTCTACAAGTCAATGTCCAAGAGCTATATAAGAGTAAAAGCCAAATTTAATATTACAATTCGTGAAATGACAAAAAAAAAAAAAAACCCTTGAAATTTTGGCTCGAATGGTCAAAATCTGCATTTCCTACTCGTCAAGATCGATTTGACTAGAAATATGATCAATTTTGTCTCAAGCTTGATTCAGGATGAACCTACCTCCTTGCGATTGTTTGACACCCATTCTGCCTTTATGATTGGTTGTTGTGTGATGGATCGTGTGAAACACGATCATAAAGACAAAAAGTCCTTAGAAGTTGATAAAGACAAAAAGTCCTTAGAAGTTGCCTAGGTCGATCGAGTGGAACAAGATTGATTGGGCTTGTCTCGATCGTAATTCTTGTGCATCCAAAAACCTTCCTAAGTTGATCCAAATGCCACAAGATCGATTTGGCATGTGTTAGATTGCAATTCCAGCTTCCTTAGGCCACTTTTGCTCCATCCAAGTCAAAATTTGAAGCCATGCATCGTCCTTTGGCTCTTTGAATGCAATTAGATCACCCTCTTCATCTAATTCTTGTATATTCTTCATGATGAACTCCAAGGTTGCCACATGTTCGTGATCATCATTTTTCAGACTACAAAGGAAAGGGAGTCCTTTGTTCGAATGTCCACATCAGAAAAGTAAAAAATAGATATAAATAATATTTAAAAATGGCCTTAGTTTCTTTATCGCCTCTTGTAGTTAGTTAATGAAGCATTTTTCACTTACTGTAAGTGAAAAAGTATAAATTCGTGTGAAAAAGTTGTAAAGAACTTATAAGTTGGAAAGAAATATAACTCAAATGCTTGATTATTGCAAATAATTATTCTACCCCATTTATTATATCCACCCCCTTAATGAAAGGTGGAAATCTAAACAAAATAACGGACAAGATCAACAATCTAAATAATTTTACAATCCAATGCAATTTAGAACATCCCATTGGAGTTTTCTAAAATGCTTCTACATGATTTAAAGACTTTTTTGCAAGCTTTCAACGATTCTTACTACTATATTACAGGTGCAAATGATGGGAAAAAACATTTAGTAATTTTCAAGTCCCGACTAGCATTCAAAATTGAACTTTTCGAGTATTTGAAGAGCTCAGGTGCGTGACGTTCTGCAGCCTTTACTTCAAACGTCTATATATATTTGTTGTTGTGATCTTCCAATGTCCATTCTTAGTTGCCTTGCCATTTTTTGGGCATAGGCAGTCCTTGGCCTCGCTTTGTTGACTCAAGTCTTGGAACGGACATACATTGTTGAAAACTCAAATACAACCAAAAGAAAAAAATAATTTTATTTTGTTCAAACCCATTGTGGTGTAATATCTTATTTTAGTAAAATTTTCATGTGTTTGAATACTTAAACCAAGATCATTAGATGGCATGCAAGTTCAGTTGAGTAATTTGTTTAATTAATATGTTTGAAATTTAAAAAAAAAAATAACGAAGGAGTATGTTAAGCTCTCATACTTTTTTCAAAGATTTTGTAAGATTCTAACGTTCTTATTTTGATAATTTAGAACTCTTCTTTTAAAAATTTTATTAAAACTACGGTATTTTTATGCGACCTCAAACATTATTATATAAGATACGTTACAATACCACGTAAAGTCGTCTGACAACCTCTAAAAGTGAAATAAGTACTATATGTGGACCCTTAAGACAAAATTTACAAAATTCGCTACACTATTAAGAAAGCCTCACCTTTGAATTAAATTAATAACAATAAAAGGGACAATAACTTATTTTTTGAATAAAAATTGTGATTTCATATAATCTAAATCTATGGCGTGCAACACTAAAAAATATTACAAAATCACCTCGAACAAGGCGATTAGCAATTATTACAAAAAATTATTACAGTCACACTTTTCAATAATTATTTTATGTTGAGTCTTCATCTTGATAAAAAAATCAATTCCCCACCAAAAATCGGAGTTTTTTTCTTAACAAAGCCTTGACATTTACTTCAACGAAAGGGCAAGGGCATTGTTTGAGAGAGGGGTTTAGGTGAATATGTTGGGTGAGAGTTAAGTTAAAATGAATAATGTGTTTGGTTGTAAGATTTTAATGTAATGAAATATTTTGATTTAATAATAATTGAATAATATAATAGTATATAAGAATAATTATTAACTTTTAGCAAATAGATATATATTCTTTTACACACACCCGCTTAATGGCTGGGGTTTAAACCTTTGATCTGCCATATGAAAAGTTGGCGGAACAGCTACCAAGTTACATGCACACACCCAAATATATATAAATGTGAGTATATGAGTATGTATATACGTAGGTATTAAATTTAATTATGAATATTTGTAATGATTAAAAATTAATTAGTTAGTTACATATGTAAAGAAGAAAAAATTTAAATCTAAATTTTATTTAACAGTATGTTTAATTATATGAAGTTTGATTGGGTGTTGAAAGATTAAAAATTGAATTCCAAACATAGTAAAGGAACTGAAACAGTAAATTTGGCAACTATTCAAAATGTTATAAAAAATGGTTGGCAAACTCATTATTTAAGAGCCCAAAAAATTAATATTTCATTCCAATCTGACCCAGTTAAACTAACGAGCCTTCAATGTATAACCTCTTTAAAAAGCCAAGTCTACAGAGAATGTACATCGTTTACTCATTGTCCCTTAAAATTCATTAAATTAATCATTGTATGGTAAATACCATCTAAAAAAATTGAAATAAATATAAATTTTTTACTCGGCAATTTTATAAAAAAAAAAGTAATTGTATGGTAACAATTTATTATTAAATGACCATTTTTACTTGAGATACCGAAGAGTACTAGAAATTATCAATATTACACCAATTTAACAGTGAGAATTAGGTCATGTTAAAGAATATCGGCCTCATGTTTGAGATGGCATCATATTAATCATTTGATGTGACAATATTTGACCTGGCCAAATTTATTCAAACTTTTTTTCATAAGATAGAATTTTTATCTAAGATGCATATATGTGTTTGTGTGTGTGTGTGTGTATTGCAACTTCTCAAAATGAAATAATATTTAAAAATGTATCAAATAGAAGCTACATGTGAGCCAACACGACTACCATTTAATGGAGGTAAACACAATGGCTATGTTTGTGGGATGAGTTTTTATTGAATGTGATATTCGGTACGAATTGTATTGAAAAAACTTGTATATTTAAAAGAATATTATAATAGAATAAATAGTATAATTTATTTGAAGAAGTAGATAAAATATATATAATAATAATAATTGAATAATGTGATACTTCATAAGAATAATGATTTTGTTTAAAATATAAATAAAAATAAACGTGAATATATGCGTAATATATATAGGTATTGATTTGATTGTAAATAGGTTAATAATTGAAAAATAATCATTTAATTATATATATAATAGAGTGAAATTTTGAATTTAAATTTGAGTAAAAATATTATTGAATGATATATTTGATTATGTAAAGTTTGAGATGATAGTTTGGAGTTGAAACTTAAGTTTCAAACATAATGGTGCGGTTTTGAATTTTTTCCAAATTAGTCTTAAATCGAATTCTCATAAAAGGTTTGATGTGGATTGGTGTAGTTTCATTGGGTTTTGAAAAAGTTGGAGCAATGTTGTGGCTTTTAACGTATTTTAATTTAAAGTTTAAAATATAAAATCAATTACCTATATCATATTTTATAACACAAATTGTATAAAAGTTTTAGAACTATATAAAAACAATTGCACAAAATATAATTGTATTTTATTTAAATGATTTTATTTTAAAGAAAATAAATTAAATGATAAAAACTTTCCTTTAATTTTTTAATTATTTAAAATGTATATTATTAATTAAAATTTTGGAGGAATAATAATGTGCACTAAATTAATAAGTACAATAAATTTATAGTTGAATTAAATGTAAAAATTAATAAAAAAAGTAAGAACATATATAAACTAATTTGATCCATATATGTTTGCTTGAGTGTAGTGTGGCTTATTCAAACTCTAAACAAGCAACGCTGTTTCAATTAAAATTTCAAACAACAATTTTGATAATAATTTGAGAAGAAAGGTACGAGCAGTTGAAAGTGTCACAGGCCCTTGAAGCAATTATTGAAAAACACTAATCATTCCTACTATTTCAATCAAAATGTTATATGTTTGCGTCTTTCTCTATTATTGGGATGGTAAAGTGGGTGGCTCATTGACAATTATCTACCTATGGGCTATGGTGACTTTAATGCCACGGCAGTATTGGTGTAAAAAGGAAAAGTGTCGGATTGATTATTAACAACGCCACCACGAATATTACAATGAGTGTTGGAACACAATACATAAAAAAGATAGAAAGTAACGAGGAACGAAATTGTTAATATAATTAGAAATAACAATTTCCACATCTATAGAATCTAGCCTAGTAAAATGTTTACACTAAGTACAAATGGTAAAGAAATAATCATAAAATTTCTCACTTGACTCGTTATTTCAATCCTAGAGTTTCTGACTTGTTAACAATATACTTTACTTAACAATATTTACCCAATCCATACTAAAGTCAGTATTCCGTCACAGTGAGCTTTAAGATTTTGTCTAATTTACTCTTTACACACTTAACACTTCTATTCAAGACTCATTTAGCACAAGAGTTAAATGACTTCATAACACAAATAAGAAACTCAAATTATTTGACACTTACTCTCTCAGTTTTCCTTCCATGCATTTCAAGGTTCCTCAACATCTTATTTATAGTCTCATGTCCAAACTTTCCAATTAAAGTTAGCTTCCGTGTGATACTGATATAGCATTTGAATTTTTAGGTGATTTTTTCGCTATTGGTTTGAGAATGTTGGCAACAGTCTAACATAACAAGACTGGACTCTAGTTTATCTTTGTCCACGCCTTTTTCAAGTCCTAAGAGATTTGTTAACTGCAATATCCAGATAACTTCAACTTTTTCAAATGCTCTTTCAAGTGTTTTGGTCACCATAGAAATTTTATCAAGTTACGATTCTTCAAGCATGTGCTTATTGTGAACAATGTATCAACACTTAGTCAACATGGTAACAATCTCCCCTTTTAGCATATTGTAACACAATACTTATTTTCTAACTCACTCTCAACCACACAAATAGCAAAAAGAATGAACAAACTTCAAACACTACACTTTTTATTCATTTGGCTAGATTCATCTTGCATCATATATGTCTTAATACATGCAATCTATTACAAGCCAAATGATTTTACAAGAAAAAATGTTCTCAATAGTCAATTAGAACAACTATTAATCATCAATACGTGGCAGCAAAGGCTTCCATACTTTCAGTTCCTACATACTTCAATAGTACCCAACAACAACAAAATCATCAACATCAAAGTTTTTGTTTCAGCCTACTCAAATCCAACAAACTCATCAAAATAGTAGTATAGTTCATCAAAAATCACCAAATACAATCTATACAATTACCATACATTTTCCACCTAAACACATAGATTTGGCATTAAAATTCCATATTTTACTATTTCCCCACTCACCATTTGCTTCACATTTCTCCCTCTTTATGCCACCAATTTGCTAAAAGGCAAGCAGATTTGGTAGTGCCTTGTTGCTTCATCTTGTTGAGGGGCTAGCCTCGTTAGTAGCTGGAAAGGCGTGTTGATTTCAAGTGGTGTCTCTTCTTTAGTTCTTTGAAGTGTAGCTCACAACTTGGCAATTAGCAGCTCTACTTGCCATCACTGTGCTTGAAGAGCAGCAATCTATTCATCCAAATGTCTTCTAATGCTAGCTAAATGGTTGATTGCATCTTGAATTTTCCCTCTGAACTACTCAATGTATACCTCAGGTTCCACTATACGTTGTTGTCCCAAATCATCTACCTTGCTAAGTTTCTCCAATTTCTTTCAATAGTGCATGATATTCACCATTCTCATATTATGAATGCCATTGGTACATGACTTTGTATCTCCTGGACTTGTCTAATGATGATAAGGATAGTGAGGACAATGCCGACGATGAGGAGAGACTTGACAGTGATAAGTAGATTCCATTTCATAATAACTTCTTTGTTATGATGTTGATCGCAGAACAAAACACTAAAATGTTGTTCCATGATATTTATAACTATTTAATGTAGATGTAAATTTGTCAAATTATTAGTTCTTGCAATTTTCCATGCTTTTGGTTGGATCATGTGAATGTTACAATCCCTAATTAATATAATTTATTTACAAAATAGCAAAAAAGAAGGGAATATATATAACATTAAACCATATCAAATCCGTCTCAAGTTTATCCATATGCCATCTCAAAGACATCCCTAATGAAACTCAGTTCTGTCTGAAAACTATTTCAAAATAATCCATTCTAAAACTGTGTCAAAGAATGCTGTCCGTCTTTACTTTGACCATCTCAAAGTCATCCTTACAAAACACATCCAAAGCCTTCCCAAATTTTAGGACGAGCTAATAGAAGCCATCACCGAATTTTGGAACAACTTCTACACTGTGAGACAATTTATGCCTCAAATATTGGGATGGCTCTCCCTGAAACTGTTGCAAAAATTTTGTGACTTGGTGATTCACAATGGAGAAAGAGCCATGCCAAATGCCGTCATAAATCAAATTGTGATGTCCTTTTAGCAAAAAACCATGCCAAACGGCCATCCCTATCTAATAACATTGTGGTGGTGATAGAGCACTTTATTAGGAATATATATATATATATGCCATTATTACTTTGAAAACCAAACAAATTATAGCTTTAATTGTCAGTTCTTTCTTATGATGTTTTCACAATGTACCTAGCTTTTCCTTAAAGAAATAAAAAAGGTACAATATTTCTCAACGGAGCGAACTTACATGTGCCCAAAATTCAAAATCATGTTTCCACTTTTCTCACACCTTTCAGTCACATTCGGGCGTCATATCAATTTTATCCTAAATTTCAAAATGACAAAACTAATTAAAAATAAAAACTCAAAACTACTATTGCAAGAAGACAAAAAGAAAATAGTAGAAAGCAAGATAAATAGAAACTTGAGAGAATCTCAATGATTTGGCTTCAGCTTCAAGGGGAGAGATAGACCCACGGACAAGAGTTTTCTCGAAGATAGGAAGAAAAGAAGGGAGGGCCACGGACATGGGGTTCTAGATGAGAAAAGAAGATAATGAAATAATGAAGGAGGGAATAAAAAAAACGAGACAGAGAAAGAAAGCAATTATAAATTACAGCTATAAATATACATGAATTATTTTAAAAGAATTCTTTTTTTAACACAAAAAATTTTATATATGTATATTTTGAATTAGATTAATTTAAATATATTTAAACGAATTCAAAATTTATTTGAATAATTTAATTAATAACTAATTTTTTAATTTTTATATCTAATATAAAAGCAAACTGCATGTTAATATTAAAATTTTATTTATTTATGAATTTATATTCAGTATTCTAAATAAAATTTTGCAATTGGTTATTATTAGAAAAAAAGTAAATTATTTTCTAATCATTTAATTTAAATATTTTTATATTGTTTCAATTTTTAATATAAGATTTTCTTATTATGATAGTTTCTTTAAAACGATGTGTTATGTAATCACATCATTAACTTCTTTTTCTTACTTTTTTTAAACACGCATTTTTTTGGATACAGAAGAAAAGATGATATTTTATTTTTGTTAATATTTTTAAACGTTATCAGTATTGTGACTAAAATATCGTCATATATGTAAATATACCAAAAATAGAGGGAAAACAAAAAAGACAGAATTTTTGAAGGCAATTATCCGTTACATTATAAAAGTTGATTTTTTTGGTTTGTTATGATGAATTTAATTTTGTCAGATTTACCAACATTCAATTGTGAGGAAAATGATTAGTTTTGGCTATAAATTTTAGATTTTGTCACTATTAATTACTTTTCGTGCGAGACAATATATAAATTACTTGTGAGGAAAAATATAGCACATTTAACTTGACAAATTTTACCATCCTCACTATATATTGGTCACGAACACTCACTTTTTTTGTAGCAAGTCTCGATCGAGTTTGGAGCAACAATAATTACGAACCCAAATAAATTAAAGAATAGGCATCCATACATGGATCGCCTTTTCATGTAGTTGTAAGTACCATGGGCTTATAGAACGGTATCTCTAGTTACTGTTTTCAGTCTTGTTATCCATACCAACTATGACTTGAAAAACTGGCACGTTAATTGATCTTAAAGGGTCGGGGAATGACACGCGCATTCTATCATCGGACAAAAATGTAACAGGACGATGACATAATTTGGTCTACAGTGCAAATTTAATAAAATGAACATATGAGTCCAATCAAGACCAGTTAAAATCATACCATTTGCAAAGGCAATCCAGCAGGATATTGACCAGTAAACAGAAGGGCAACAAGGGGCAGTTGAAGGAGAGCAATCATTCCAATATAAACGTCAAAAATGTTGCTTTCTTGATAAATTTCGTGAAACCTAACACCAAGTTTTCTGAAAGGAACCAAGGATTTGCACCTTACAAGTTGCCAGGCCACTGTTCGCCTATCTTACATGCTCTCTTTATTCAATCATATTATGTTTGAAAAGTACATACTTAATCATTATATTTATTAATAAAGGGTTTTCCACTGTCAGTAAATGTAATTACTAACATAGAGTTTAACAGTTATATCAATTACTATTCAAATATTACGAAGTTCTCTCGATAGTTTCTAAGATCTAGATCAGAAGAACGACGTATGCTAAGCTATTCCATAATGCAGAGATAATTTTCTATGCATTTAAAGACTACAAAAGATTCAATCTCGTAATCTACAAAAGAAATGACCATGATCAAATTCAATATTCGAGTTGAGGAGGCCAAGGAGGTCTTCTCTGGCTTGAGCGATGCTAGCTCTACCCGCAGTGACCGTTGTGGCATAACAGAATCACCATCCACCAAGGATTAGGTAATGTCCTCAGTATGGCAAGTGGCCGAGCAACGGAACCCGCGATGCGCTGTGTCTCACTAGAACGAGGGAGCTTGGCAAATGATTGGAGAAGCCTAAAAACTGTTATCATAGAAGACAAACTAGGCAAAGCAGATGTCTGAATAAAGAGCAACTCTACATTGAAGGTAAGTAAGAAAGTGATATTGTCATGTTCCTCACCCACCCCCAGCAGTATCAATGCTCAATTGAACTTGTTTTGACAGTAGGTGCCTTCCAAGTTTTAGACAATTTCACAGAATAAAAGATCAGCCAACTAAGCTTGCATTTGACGAAGTGGAGTACCAACACAACACGTAGGATCGCATGGAGCCATCTGCGGCATTCAACTCTTCATTCAGATAAAGTGACATTCAAGTAGTATAAGATTGCAGGAAAATGAACGATTATCTCAAAAGGGGGGATTGTGAATAATATTTCACATTCGCTGAACCTATCAAACAAAATATGTGAAAAATAAAATACATGTTAATTTTTTGGTAACGTCTTAGAATATATTTGTCTCCGCGGGTGATCGATTCAGATTGGTTATGATCTGCCCTCAAAGCTGGTTATTCGACTCCTAGTAATTTTTTTTTCTTTATTTTTACCATGCATTTTTTTTATTATTTTTCCTCTCATCTTTTCTATTCCTTAAGTACCTGTGTATTTTGATTCTCTGTCTTTCATTTCCCTTCAATATTCTCGTATGTTTTCAATTTTTAATTGTTAGTATTATCATATATAACTTTTTTTTATCTTTTTATAATAAATAAAACTAATGTATATAATTTTGCCCACGCTACGACATCCGTAAAAGAGGCATTTCAGTAAATAAGAAGCCTTCTGGCATGTCAACAACAGAAGCACAACAATTTAAGATTGCCATGGATAATCTTTCACCCAAGCTCTAATTTTGCATAATGACAATTCACTATTTATTTAATATTTACAACCATGGAATTAGCCAAGAAGTGAAAATCAAGAAAGTAAAAATAACATGACACGGTCAAACACGGCACATACTTGTAAGTTTCAACAAGGGATTTATTCAACATTTACCCTAATATTATATCCAAAAGGAGAAAAGAGAAATAAAAGGAAACTAAAGAAAATAAACGTGCCAGCCACAGAAATCGCCAACATCCAGACCCCGATCCGACCCACACGATCAGGATCAGGACTTAAATCGGTACAACTTGCCGATGACGTGGAGGGCGGCGACGAATCCGATAAAGCAGAGGCTCATGATGAGCACCACGGTGGGGCCGATCTTCAGCCCCGGCGAGTCGTCCGTGTAGAACCGAAGCATATTTCCGCCGGAAGCACCGCCGGCAGGGGCGGAAGAGCTGACGGAGGAAGAGCCACCGCCCAGCTTCCGACGACGCATCCCTGCAGCTGCGGCGGCCGTACCACGGGGAGCCATTAGACCTGGGCGCGAGGTGGAGGCCGGCGGGGCTTGCGACTGTGAGGTGCCTCTGGCCATGGCTGATTGAAAACTATTGGGAGAACTGGAGGTTCAAGTTTTGAGCAAATCACGCAAACTGGGCCAAATTTATCTACTCCGGAAATTGAAGCAAGGAGAGATTATATTATTAACTATAAAATAATATTTATACTTGGAATAACGCGATTAATTTAATGAGGTCTGGTAACTGTGATTAAGAGTGATTATAGAATTTGCGTGGTTAAACATGATTAGTTAGGGTTGATGGAGCAGAAAATGTCCAAGTGGTAATAAAGCATGAAGTCTTAAAACGAAAATGTATAGCATAGGATTTTTTATTTTTTTTTATTTTTTATAAATGGTAGTTTGTGTTACTTTGTGGGTACTCAATCAATGTTATACTTCCAAGTTTATTGATTATTATATTAATATAATATTAGTTTATAGTCATATTGATGGATTAGAAATGAAATTTTGTAGTGATGTCACTTATTGGTCACTCAAATTTATAAAAAATACAAGATTTGTCTATAGCATTCTTATATTTCCATTTTGAATTCATATTGTAATTTTCATTTTTAAGAGAAGTATAATTATATGATCTCTCATAATATTAAGATATTAATTAATATCTGAGTACATATTTTAATAATTTAAGCAATAATAGATTAATGAATTTGTGTAAGTGAAACATTGACATTTATACTTGGTAAAACTTGAAACACTACTCTTTACGCAGTAGAGCCTTAAATCATAGCCATTCTCATCAATGAATTTCTTTTCCTTTAATTCTTTTGTTCTTTATTTGGGAATAAATACTTTTTTTTAACAATTTCTGTTTGGCAGAAAAATAGTGATTATATTATCATATCAAAATATTAAATTTTAATTTAGTGAATTTTATTAATGTATTTTCAATAACAAAATTATTTAAATATTAACACAAACACTTATACGTGTAGTTGGACTTGAACCCGATATTATTATTATTATTATTATTATTATACCTGAATCAATTAAACAAGTAAGGATATATGATTCTTTCCACTAGGAAATAAATAAAGCCAAACAATATTTCAATTTTTTTTTATCAAGTCTAAAATTGCTGGAGAATGATTGTTAGTACAGCACTGAGCGTACCTACAAATTAACTTGAACAGAAGAAAAGAACAGCGACCTGAATCATGTGCAAGGCGGTCCTTCAGAAATTACTTCTATAATTCGAAATAATCCTCCAATATTAAACAATCTTTCTTCCTAGTGATTATTTGGGAAGATCAAAAATCAGCAATTATGGGTTGGAAACAATTCCTGCAACAAGGGTGGAGAAGTGAACATTAATGCAAGCATTTGAGCAAGCGGAGGAGGTCGGACAGAACACTATATTATGGGAATTTGGCAGTGGTCTAGAACTGTAGACCCGCATGGTATCTATAGAAAATGAAGGATGCTGTTCAACAAATGCAATGGTTGATGATGAAGGATTGCATTTTTCCGTTCCACGTAAAAGTTGTGAAGTTCTGTGTATAATGTTCAAACTGTAGAAAAGGTTGGAAAAACTTAAGCTAAAAGTTCTGCGTTGTGTCGGCAATGAATGGGCTTCAAGTCTTGACGTGGATTCTTTCTTAACCTTATCTCTAAATTTCTAAGTGTTTCAGATGTAAAAAGTAAGCTAGAAAAACACTAAAAATGATAGAGAACAAATATTTATAGTTACAAGGACTAAGGTTGGCGTGTATATGCGTGAAAAGAAGGAAAAATGCTTAAAATTTAATGTAGGATCGCTGCCCAAGTGTGCCTAACTTTGTGCTTCGCTATGCAAACCTAAGCCACTCAGTGGCGACGTCCTTTCTCATGCCTGTGAACCTAAGCACAGGTTTGCATAAACTTTATGTCTTAAAATTTGCTTTAGTGAAGCCTCACTCCCTGCTCGCGCCGGCATCCCTCACTCTAGCAAAGGAACCGCGATAGATTCTACTCCATCGTCCAACATACAGTGTGCCTTGATTCACACTCATGATGTTCGTCCTCACGGTTGTGCCCTTCCTCACCGCGGTAGCAAACTCGACCGTGGTCCATTCTGCTCCATTTTCCAATGCATTTTGTGGCCTGCTTCACTGTCGCAAGTCAAGCTCTCATGCTTGCAAACCTCTTTCCCACGAAAACAAGCTTTAGTTACAAAAATTCCAATAAACCTCGTAATTGAGCTTCGCAAGTGCAGCCTCACTTCTCGCAGCGTAGCCAGCAGTAGCAAACCTACATTTCTAACACAAAATTATTTAAGTGTAAATTATACTCACTTTTTATTACCAAGCCTCTAATATGAGTCAATAAATGCTCCATTCATCATGAAATACTACTTATACATGCAATTGCTTTTACTATGACTATTTTAGCTCTAAACACATGCAAAAATCTAGCATAACAAGGTACAATTCACTAAAAAATCATGACTTATCAAACCCTTACACTTACTCGTTTGCTAGTCCTCAAGCAAACTCTTTCTTTTCTAATTAAATTATTGATGCATAAATTCATGTAAATCATGAACTTGGCCACTTTTCTTAACTTTAAAAATCAAATCCACACATGGCACTTAGTCTAAAATCATTTAAGATCATAGTACTCTTGACCGAGATGCTTTCAACATCAATTCCCGTGTGTGTGTGTCACTCCTCAACTCTCAATTACTTTAACCACTTGATAATTTTATGATAATCCAAAGACAATTAAATCGAGGATGGCTCACTATAATGATCAACTTATTCTCTCTTGAACAAGTTCAGTTAATGTCACTACTAACCAAGAGGACTAGTGTGGGCTAAATGATTTTTCTTCATTCTCCCCCGAACTTATTTTTCATAGTGTTTTGTGAGCTCCAAGATTGTTCTTAAGTAGTTGGGAGCTTTTTTACACAAAAGTAATCAATGGTCAATGCGCAACCCCAATTACTCAACCCATAACTAAAGTTGTTATGCATATGTGTGATCAGGCAACTATTTTACGCAAGAGTGAATAAGGGACTCTATGCAATCTTGGTTGCTAAATTGCACCAAGCAACAGAGTAGAATAGTTTTGACATGTTCACAATTTTTCATTTCTCTCTTTTTTTTTTCAAAATTTTCTCCCCCAATTTCTTTTTTCAAGTCCTCACTCTCTTTTTTTTAAACTCTAGGCAAGCATGCTAACTCAAGAATAATTAGGGAACCAAGCAACAAAAACTTTTCGCTAAATTTTCATCATAAATTAAGGACAATGGCCATAAAATTCATACTATGTTTCTACCCAATTCAACCACGTAACTTCACAAATTGCATGCATAAACTTTTTGCAACTCATCTCACATGCCAGTACCACATTACCGCTCAAAATATTTGTTGCTTGGTATGGATTCCTTCCCTCCAAGCCTTTCAATCTTATATCTCTAAATTTTCATGTGTTTTAGATGTAAGAGCTAAGTTAGAGAGACCCTAAAAACTAAGGAGAACAAATATTTATAGCTACAAGGGCTAAAGTTGGCATGTACATGCATGAATTAGAAAGAAAAACCCTTAAAATTTCATGTAGGATCGCTACTCAACTATACTCCACTCGATGCTTCACATCACGAACCTAAGCCATGTAGTCGCAATGTCTTTTATCGCACCCGCAAGCCTAGGCGAAGGCTTGCATAAACTCTACATCTCAAAACTCACTCTAGCAATGCCAAACTTTGTGCTCGAGCCAGCGTCTCTTGCACTAGTGAATGGAACCGTGATGGGTTTTGCTCTATTATCCAGTACATATTGTGTGCCCACAATTCACACTCACAGTGTTTTTCCTTATGGTCACGTCTTTCCTCACCGTGGCCAGAAACTCGACCATAGTACATTCTGCTTCATCTTCCAATGCATTCCACAACCCACTTATGCTCACAAAATTCTATCCCTCGCCCACGAGCTTCAACTGCAAAAATTCCAGTAAACCTTGTGGTTGAACTTTGCAAGTGCTAACTCACTTCTCATGATCACGGCTACATTTTCTGCGGTTGCCAACTTGCATTTCAAACACTATATTTATTTAAGTGCAAATTATGCTCACTTTTTATTGTCATGCCTCTAATATGCGTTCATACATTCTCAATTCATCATGAAAGGCTTATTCGACATGCAATTGCTGCAAATATCACTATTTTAGCTCAAAGCACATGCAAAAATCAAGCATAACGGGGCATAAATTCATTGTAAAGTCATGAAATATCGAGCCTCCACCCTTACTCATCTGCTTGTCCTCGAGCCAATTCTTTCTCTCCTAACCAAATTATTAACACAGAAAATCATGTAAACCATGACATTAGCCGCTTTTCTTAATTTCAAAGATCCACACTTGTCACTTAGTCCAAAATCATTCAAGATCATACAAGTCTTAACCTAGATGCTTACAACATGAATTCCTACATGTGCATTTGTCTCTTGTCAACTCTCAATTACTTTAACCACTTAATGATTCTATGGTTATCCAAAGACAAAGAATGGCTCACTCTAAGTACTAGCTTATTCTCATTTGGACAAGTTCAGTTAGCATCTCAACTAATCATGAGGATTAGTGTGGGCTAAATTATTTTTCTTCTTTCTTCTCTATACCAATTTTTCACATTATTTTGGGAGTTTTAAGATCTTCCTTAAGTAGTTGGAAGCTTTTTCATAGGAAGGTAAACAAGAGTCACCGCGTACCCTAGGTTATTCAACCCATAATTAATTTAAAATGTTTTATATACCTATGATTGGGCTATTTTACGTGAGAGTAAATAGAGGTCTCTATGCAATTTTGGTTACAAAGTTGCACCAGTCAGCAGAATAGAATAGTGTTTACATGCTTAAAAATTTTATTTTCTCTCCTTTTTCCCCTCAAATTTCTCTCCATCAATTTCTTTTTTCAAGTCATCACACTTTCTTTTTTCTTTCTGTTAATCTCCTTCATTCACTAGAAAATTTGTCAATACCTAAGGTAAGACTTTAGGTCCCTAATTCAGTTATTCCATCGTCACTATAGAACTTCTCAAATAGTGTAATAACTAAGAGTGAATAATGTTGTGGTCAATAAAGTGGGGATCATATTTTAAACACTACGTTAGAGTGTCAATTCCTTGAATAATTCAAGAACCAAGCAACAAAAATTTTCTACAGTATTTTTATCATAAATTAAGTATGGTGGCCACTAAATTCATGATATGTTTATGTTCAATTCAATAATGTAACTTCAGAAATTTTATGCATAAAATTTCTGCAACTCATCTCAAAGCCAAAACCATATTACAGCTCAAAAGTTTTGTTGCTTGTGGATTCCTCCTCCTCCAAGCCTTTCAATCTTGTATTTCTAAATTTCTAAGTGTCTTAGATGTAAATACTAAGCCAGACAAACCTAAAAAACTGTGGGGAACAAATATTTGTAGTTACAAGGGCTTAGGTTGGAGTGTACATGTATGAAAAGATAGAAAAACCCTTAAAACTTCATGCAGGATCGCTGCCCCACTATGCTCCTCTCTGTGCTTCACTATCACAAACCTAAACCATGCAATTGCAATGTCCTTTCTTGCTTGCATGAACCCAAGCAAAGGTTTACAAAAACTCTGCTTCTTAAAACTCACTCTCCCAATGCCTCACCGCGCTTGCGCCAACATCTCTCACTGTAGCTAAGAAAACCATGATAAGTTCTACTCCATCATCTAGTACACACTATGCCCCGATTTGCACTCACATCATTTGTCCTCATTGTCGCACCCTTTCTCATTGCAGTCGTGAACTCGATTGCTGTACATTCTACTTCATCGTCTAGTGCATTTCGTAGCCCACTTCGTTAGCACAACTTAAGCTCTTGGGCTTGCGAACCTCTTTCCCACAACTGATAGCTTCAACTACAAAAATTCCAATAAGCCTTGTGGGTTAGCTTTGCAGGTGCAGCCTCTCTTCTTGCAGACAAGACTACATTTTACATGGTTGCACACCTGCATAACACAAAATTTATTTAAGTGCAAATTTTGCTCACTTTTTATTACCAAGCCTTTAATATACATCCATACATGCTCAATTCATCATGAAATGCTATTTCTACATGTAATTGCTTCTAATATATATTTTAGCTCAAAATACATGCAAAAATCGAGCGTGATAGGGTACAAATTCACTACAAAATCGAGGATGACTCACTCTAAGTATCAACTTATTCTTTTCTGAGCAAATTCGGTTAACATCACAACTTACCAAGAGTACTAATGTGGGCTAAATTTTTTCTTCTTTCTCCTTCACACTTATTTTTCACATTATTTTGTGAGCTTCAAGATCTCTTAAGTATACAGGAGCCTTTATATACAAAGGAGAACAAGGGTCACTGAGTACTTGTAGTTACTTAACTCACAACTAACTTAATATGCTTTGCATACTCATGATTAGGTAATCGTTTTACGCAAGAATGAATAGGGGTATCTACACAATCTTAATTATTAAGTTGCACCAATCAACAGTGTAAAATAGTTTTTACATGCTCACAATTTTCTTTTCTGTTTTTTTTCTAAGATTTTTCTCCATCAATTTCCATTTCAAGACCTCACTTTTTTTTTCTTTTTTTTTGTTTCAGTTAACCTTCTTCATTCACTATAGGACCTAATTCCAACCTTAGGTCCTTAATTCAATTATCTCATCCTCACTATAGAACCTTTCAAAGAGTCTAATAACTAAAAATGAAGAATGTTGCACTCAATAAATTGGGAATCACATTATCAATAGTAGCCTAGCATTCTAGTCTCAAGAATAATTAAAGAACCTAGAAGCAAAAAATTTTTGCTAGAATTTCATCGTAAAGTAAGTACGGTGGCCACTAAATTCATGATATGTTTATGCTCAATTCAATCATGTAACTTCAAAAATTGCATGCGTAAAACTTCTAAAAATCATCTTGCATGCTAGTACCATATTAGCTCTCAAAATTTTTGTTGCTTGGTGGATTTCTCTTCCTCCAAGCTTTTCAATCTTGTATCTCTAAATTTTTAAGTATTTTAGATGTAAAAACTAAGCTAGACACACCCTAAAAATTGTGAAGAACAAATATTAATAGTTACAAAGGTTAGGGTTGGTGTGTATATGCATGAAAAGACTGAAAACCCTTAAAATTTCATGTAGAATTGCTATTCAACTATGCTCCACTCTATGCTTCACTACTGCGAACCTAAGCAACACGGTTGTGAAGTCCTTTGTTGCACCAACAAACCTAGGCGTGGGTTTGCATAAACTCTGCATCTTAAAACTCGCTCTCGCGACGCCTCTCTCCTTGCTCACTCCAGCACCTCCCACTCTAACAAAGGTAATCACAACAGGTACTACTCCATCATCCAATTCACACTACACCTCGATTCCCACTTGCGCTCTTCCTCACAACCCTTCCTCAACTTTGCAATTGAACTTTGCAAAATTTTGTATTTCAAACATAAAATTTATGTATGTGCAGATTATGCTCATTTATTTTACCAAGCCTCTATTATATGTCCATACATCCTCAATTCATCATGAAAAGCTACTTTTAGATACAATTTCTTCTAATATGACTATTTTGCTCAAAACACATGCAAAAATCAAGCATAACAAGATAAAAATTTACTACAAAATCATGACTTATCAAACCCCATACTTACTTGTTTGCTTGTCCTCAAACAAACTCTCTCTTCCAATTAAATTATTGACGCATAAAATCATGTAAACCATAAACATAGCCACATTTCTTAATTTTAGACATTGAATACACATGTCACTTAGTCCAAAATCATTGAAGATCATAGAACTCTTAACCTAGATGCTCACAACATGAATTCCCGTGTGTGTGTGTCACTCTTCAACTCTCAATTGCTTTAACCATTTGATGATTCTATGGTAATCCAAAGACAATTTAATCGAGGATGGCTCACTCTATGTATCAACTTATTCTCTCTTAAACAAGTTAACATAACTACTAACCAAGAAGAGTAGTGTGGGGTAAATTATTTTTCTTCTTTCTCCCCCCCCCCCCCCCCACACTTATCTTTCACATTATTTTGTGAGCTTAAAGATCTTTCTGAAGTGGTTAGGAACCTTTTTACATAAAGGTGAACAAGGGTCACTATGTACCCCTGGTTATTCAACTAACAACTAACTTAAGATGCTTTACATAATCATGATTGGGCAACTATTTTTCGCAAGAGTGATAGGGATCTCTACACAATCTGAATTACTAAATTGCACCAATTAGTAGAGTAGAATAGTTTTTACATGCTCACAATTTTCTTTTCTCTTTCTCAAAATTTTCTCCATCAATTTCCTTTTTCAAGTCCTCACTCTTTTTTTTTTTTTTTCCTTTCAATTAACCTCCCTCATTCACTAGTGAATTTGCCAATACCTAAAGTAAGACTTAGGTCCCTTCTTCAATTATCCTGTCCTCAAATTTTTGTTGCTTGGTGTGGGTTCCTCCACCTCCAAGCATTACAATCTTGTATCTCTAAATTTTTTATGTGTTTTAGATGTAAAAACTAAGCTAGACACACCCTAAAAATCAGGGAGAACAAATATTAATAGTTACAAAAGCTAGGGTTGGCTTGTATATGCATCAAAATATGGAAAAACCCTTAAAATTTTATGTAGGATCACCACCTAACTATGCTCCGCTTTGTGCATCACAGCCAAAAACCTAAGACCCAAGGTTATGATGTCTTTTCTCGCACCTGTGAACCTAGGCGCAGCTTTGGATAAACTCTACATCTAAAAACTCACTCTCGTTAAGCCTTATTCCACACTCGTGTCAACATCTCTCACTCTAGTGAAGGAAATCGCGACAGGTTCTACTCCATTATCTAGTACACACTATGCCCCAATTCACACTCGCATTATCTATCCTCTCAGTTACACCCTTCCTCACCATGTTCTCAAACTCATCTGTGGTACATTGTGCTTCATCTTCTAGTGCACTTCATGGCCCGCTTCACTGTCGCAACTCAAGCTCTCACACTCACAAACCTTTTTTCATGGCCATGAACTTCAGCTCTAAAAATTCCAATAAGCCTTGCAATTGAGCTTTTCAAGTGCAACCTCACTTCTCGCGGCCGCAACTACATTTTCCACTATTGCAAACCTACATTTCAAACACAAAATTTATTTAAGTACAAGTTATGCTCACTTTTTGTTACCTATCCTTTAATATATACATCCATACTTGCTCAATTCATCATGAAATGCTACTTCTACATGCAATTGTTTCTAATATGGCTATTTTAGTTAAAAACACATGCAAAAATCAAGCATAATGGATACAAATTCACTACAAAATCATGACTTATCATGATGTATTCTAAAAGCATATGTTCAATTGCAAAAAATGAAAGGCTACATTCAAAGGGTTTGTTTGGCAACTATACAAGGAACGTGTTTCTAGAAGGGCATTTTAGCCAGCTAATAAAAGAAAAGATATTAAGCTGGAAATAAATAAAGGCCTAAAAATGTCTTAAGCATTAGACTAGTATTATTCTTTTGCGTAAGTGGGCAAATTGACCCATGCGCGCGAACCTACTTCCTTGCCTATTTTATCACAAGCCCAATAAAGTGTGATTCAATATAAAGTGTTAGTGTTTAATTTTTATTTATAATGTGAGAAAAAAAAGAAGCCTTATTGAAATACACATTTTACAAAAATCCCCACATATTTCAACTAGTTTTCAAATAAGACTAAGGTTTCAAAATCAAGCAAGTAAAATACTATTGGATTTTGTTTGGTCTTAATGCAATAGGCTTAATGTCTCTCTGACTATGAACTAGATTTAGAGACTAGTTCTTACCCATATGAATGTATTTCATGGAATCTCCAATCACATAAGTTAGTTCCCATCTTTATTAACCTCCAGTTAGCCTAGGTCCTAATTCCCCTATAGTTTGAAGAATTACACTTATTCTACAACCATAGTTAGAAGATCAGTCAAATTTAACTCTGACATTATATAATCTATGGAAATTAGTCCATCTCTTGACAACTAAATAATATCATATGTCGACTCTTAGAGTGGAAGGGTCTATTTTTCTAAATAGCAATAGTGGCCTAACAATCACAATGTATATGAACTGAAGGTATCACATCCTTTGTCAAAATAATATTAGATAAGAAATTTCTTAACTAATTAGCCTCTAGACCAACTAATTCCACACCTATAAATTCTGACTCCATAGTAGATCTAGCAATCTTTTGTTTGCTTGGCTAATTTCCATACTATTGCACCTTTTCCAAGAGTAAAGATGTATCAATAAGTGGATTTTGCCTCATCAAAGTCAGATATCCAATTAGTATCACTGTGTCCTTCAAAACAGTAATATATCCACTATATAAGATATCATAATTTATGGTACCTTTCAAATATTCCATTAGTCTTTCCGATGTAGACTAATAGTCACAAGTGGGATTCTATGTATATTTGCTCAGTTTACTCACAGCACAAGCTATGTTAAGTCTTGTGAAGTTCAGCAAATGCATCGAACTCAAAATAACTTGAGCATATCTAGGTAGAATAATTGGATTCTTTTATTTTGTTTCAACTGAGAATATGAATCAAAAAGAGTGCTTATAGGTATCACATTAAAATATTTGAACCTCCTGAGAAGTCTCTCAGTATAATATACTTATGAAAACATTATACCATAATTGCTCATGACATTCACTCCCAATATATCTTTGTTTCACCAAAAATCCTTCATATCAAAGTTAAATGACAAAAAACATTTAGTGTAAGCAAAAATATCTGAACTTGTACCAAAAATAAGCATATCATTTACATATAAACAAGCTATCACAAATTAATCATTTACAACTTTAATGTATACATATTTATCCACTTTGATGGAAGAAAATCCATCTCTAATTAATACTTGATCAAATTTCTCATTCTACTACTTAGGAGCTTACTGAAGGCTATAAAGTGATTTGTTTAATTTACTAACCTGATTTTTTTAGTCTAGACTCAATACTTCCTTGTAATTGAGTCATATAAATTGATTTATCTAATTCTCCATACAAAAAAAAAGCAATTTTAAAATCTATTTGACGAATACAAAATTTATGAATCGAAGCTAAATTAAAATTCTAATAGAAGTTATTTTAGTTATTAGTGCAAAAGTATCAAAGCAATCAATATTTTATTTTTGTGAAAATTGTTTTTACCTCTAAACTTACATATAGAACCATTAGGATTATATTTTCTTTCAAAAATCCACTTACATCCTATAGGTTTTGTATTAGGTGGTAAGTCTACTAAAGTCTAGATGTTATTTTTCTTAACAAACTTCAATTCCAATTTAATTGTTTTTATACTAAATTTACTTTTAGGAGAAGAAAAAGCTTCAATAAAAGATTGAGGTTCTCTATTAACAAGAAATGTTTCAAAATAATTTCCATAAAGAAAGAATTCTTATCTTGGCCATTTGCTCCGGTTCTCTATTAACAAGAAATGTTTCAAAATAATTTCCATAAAGAAAGAATTCTTATCTTGGCCATTTGCTCCGTCTCAATCCTTCAGTAGAGGTGATTTCTACACGAGTTTTAGCCAACACATGAGAAACTTTATTTGCATGTGGAAAATTTTGTTCAAAAAACTCGGCATATTTTGATTCAATAATAGTATGTTCAACAAAATCACGTTTTGAAACAAGATATATGTTTTACTATGTTCATCGTATCCTATGAACATATATTTACAAGTTTACAACCTAACTTTCTTTCTTATGTTTTGGCAACATTTCCACAGCAAGACACCCCTATACTCTAAAATATTCTAAATTTTGCTTATGGTTCTTCTAAAATTCATATGGAGTCTTATCAGTACTTACATATGATATTCTGCTTCATATATAACAACCAATTAGTATCGTTTCTCCCTACAAATTATCAAGAGCATTAGAACTAACTAGTAAGGAATTCATCATTTTTTAAGGTTCACTTCTTTGGATTCGGGGGAGTAAGAGGGTGTTATTTCATATATTATTCCTTCATTTTCAAAAAATTTATTTAATGATAAGTATTTATCTTCTCTGATCTTACTCGTTTTATTTTCTTATCAAGCTAATTTTCTGCCTCAATCGTATAAGACATAAAAGTATTAAATCTATCATCTTTATTTCAAGTAGGTAAAGTTTAACATACCTAGAATAATCATCTATAAAGGTGACGTAACATTTTTTTCTTCCCCTAGTCATAGTTTGTTTTAAATCACCTAAATCTGTGTGTGTATTAGACTTAATAACTCAATTTCTCTACAAAATGATGCATTAGATTTCTTAACAATTTCAATTTTGGCACAAATTTTACATTTCTATTCATTTTTAGATATTTCAGAAATTAGACCTTTTGATTGCATTCCTTTTGTATATTTAAAGTTCACGTTTTCTAGTCTAGCATGCCATAAAGAAATAGAATCAACGATATAAGCAAAAGAAGTACTTTCATTAATAACATTAGCAACATCAAGTACAAAAAAGAAGTCCCTGAATATAATTCCTTTACCCACAAATACTTTAATTTTTGTCATTACGATCTTGTCAGATTAAAATAACACTCTCAAACCAACCTTGCTCAATAGAGCCATTGAAACCAAGTTTGCCTGAATACTTGAAACATGTAGTACATCTTTAAAGGCCAATGTGTTTCTAGATATTAATTTTAACAAAATCTTACCCTTTTTCAGAACCTTAACTATTTTGGAGTTTCCAATGTGTACCACTTCCTCATCATCCCCTGTTAGGATATATGAGGAAAACACTTCTCGATTAGCACAAATATGTTGAGTAGCCCCAGAATTTACTACTCACTCTAACTATAGATACAATGTTCACCTGAGAGATGACTGTAGTAATACTCTCATCTCCTTTAGTCAAATTGTCCTTAGGAGATATATTAGTGCATGCTTTATCAGCTCCCTTCTGGAATTCGCATTGATGTGGATAGAAATCTAGTTTTCCACGAGCAAAACAAAAATGTTAGATTGATAGGACATGTAATTTCAGGACTTATTTGTCTACTGATTATCCTTTCGCTCCAAATTGGCTTGCCCATTATGTTCTTTGCTTTATAAGCCTATGCTTCCTTACAATTGGGGTCCACTATCAATATGTGGCTAAGAAGCCTGTCAACTATTTATGTTTTTTAACTTATAACTAAGACTTCTCTTATAGTCAAACCACAATTTTTGCAGCCTTTCAATTAGCTCTTTAGCAGCAAATTTTTTTCGGAAGAAAATTTTTTCAGTTTTCAAGTCCTCAAGTAATTTTTGATACTTGAGAATTTGAATCTTCTGATCCTTATCATCGATCATTTTCCAATAGTAATATTTTCTAATGACAAATTTTTGTTTTGTAGCATCTTCAATAGTGAATTTTGAAACCAATGCTTCCTAAATGGCCATTGCCTCCTTATAATTACAATAAATATCAAAGAGATCATTAAACAAGGTCTACAATATGGTATGTCTGCAAACCTAGTTTGCATGTTGTTAGGCTTCAAAGGCAGTAGTATTGGTCGGCTGAGGTATGGTCAATACGTATGTAACTCCATGCATATCCAACAGGGAATAAACACATTCCTACCTTCGATTGAAATTTTTGTTGGTAAAAATTTCAATGTTGGACACATCCGAAAAGGGCTTAGCAAATGGCAGTACAACGAGAACTCTAGAATTTTCTAGCATAGGAGCAACAAAGAATGGTTTGCAGGCCTACAAAGAAAACTTCGTTTGGAGGATCACACTATTTTTTTTATCTTCATCGATGATTTCTCTGAGAAGGCATGGGCTTATTTCTTGAGACAAAGATCAGAGGTGTTCAAGAAATTCAAGCATTGGAAGGCAGAGGTTGAAAATCAGACTGGGTGAAAAATTCAGTAACTAAGGACAGATAATGGAATTGAGTACACAAACCTACAATTTTAGAAATACTATGCAGACAATGGCATTCAAAGGCACTACATAGTGTGAAAAATGCCTTCGCAGAATTGAGTTTCAAAGAGGATGAACAAGACTATCACTGAAAGATCTAGGTGTTTAAGGTTGAATGCAGGGCTTCACAAGATATTTTGGGTAGAAGCTACGAGCACAGCGTGTTATCTTACTATCGGTTAACACGAGCTACATTGGATGGAAAGGTTGCTGAAGAACTTTGGACAGGCAACTCTATTAGTTTATCTAACTTAAGAATTTTTGATTGTCCTGCGTATGTGCATATTCCCAATGATGAAGGTCAAAACTTGAGCCCAAGTTAAAGCTTTACATCTTCATTGGATACGCAAAAGGTTTGAAAGGGTACAAGTTTTTGGGATCCTTCGGTAAAGAAGGTGGTGATAAGTAGAGATGCAGTGTTTGATGAGAACGCAATGCTAGATTCTTATGATGAAAACAGTGTACTAGCCAAAGAGGATTCAAGAGAAGATTCCAATATGGTTCAATTTGACGTGGAGAATTATTTACAGAATGAGTAGAGGACTAATGAGTCCAATTCGGATGATGATGTGCATCACTCCATAATCATGGATAGACCAAGATGCATCACTAAGCCGCCAGTCTTATATGGTTATGAATAAATAGTGGCCTTTGCACTTGTTGTGAGCAATTAGGATCTAATTACCTTCCATGAAACTATGAATAATCTTAACAGAGCTAGTTGAAAATAGGTAATATAAGAGAAAATAAATTCACTACATAAGAGTAAACTTTGGAGTTGGTTGAACTATCCAAAAGAAAAGGAGTTGTAGGATATACATGGGTGTATAAGAAAAGGCCGGTAATGCCAGAGAAAGGATGAGAAAAGTTCAAAGCCCAATTAGCGGCGAAGGGTTACTTATAGGAAAAGCGAGTGTATTATGATGAAGTGTTTTGTCCCACAATAAGGCACACTTCCATCAAGGCTATACTAGCCTTGGTAGCTCATTTTAACATGTTTTTATTGCAGATGGATGTGAAGACTACTTTCCACATAGTAATTTAAAAGAAAAAATTTATATAAAGTAATCAAATGGGTTCAAACTGACTGGATAAAGACATTTGGTTTGTAGGCTTGAAAGTCGCTTTATGGTCTAAAACAATCTCTATGACAATAGTACAGAAGGTTTGACTCTTATATATTACAAATTGGGTATAGAATGTGTGAATTTGATTGGTGGATATATGTTTAGGGTCTTGAGGATGGTTCCTCCATCTACATGTTGTTTTATGTCATTGCTAAAAAAAAATTGCATGATGTAAATGAATAGAAAACACTACTTGGGAAAGAATTTGATATAAAGGACTTGGGTGCTACAAAACAAATGCTGGGAATAGAAATTTGCTGGAATGTAAGATCTAGAAGAATGTGGTTGTCTCAATAAGATTATATCAAAAAAGTGTTGGATAGGTTTGGAATGAAAGATATAAAACCAATTGGCAAATCAAATATTGCTTGTACTTGTTAAATGTCTCAAGATACTAAAAAAGATTAATATCCAACCCAAGGAAAAATCATTTACTAAGGTAGAGATTGTTAGAGAATGGCTCATAAATTCACAGGTAGAGCTCATGACTGCGAGGACGCTGGTCACGACCACAAAAAGGAAAAATGTGGTCGCGAGTTAGGACACAAATAGAAGGACTCCACAACGCTGTCAGATCGCAATTATAAGGGGAAGGTCAGGTCAGCGATTGTAAACTCCTGTCTCGTGGTCGGAAACTCCCATCTTGCGACCGCACGTCTTGACTGTAGAACATTCTATTTTTCTCGTGCTAGCGTGTATATAATGTTCCCAATAACTTATCGTCTTAATTTATCTACTTCTTAACTTGTATATTTGTTCTCAATAAATTATTATTGTGGGCCGGTTAAGTAGAATGAAAGATTGACGGATTTGTGATTCCTATGCATTTTGATTATTTGCCATATATATATATATAGACACACACACACATACATGTATATATAGTTTCGTGAGTCACACACTTTACTAGTGTATATCCGGTTATAATACAATTCGTCCAATGATATTCAGCACAACAAATTAATGAAAAACAAAAATATTATTAAAATGTGTGTATGTATATAAGTACTTGTATAATAATTAAATATATAGTGGCTGCTAAACCTGTTGAAAATGCATTATGTGTTGACTTTAAGTTTGATATTAATTAGTGTATTTTCTTCTTAATTTTGGTCATGAATGGGCATATGTAGCTTTCAGCAATCTACTTCTGCAGTTAGAAGAGATTTTGTTTCAATTTTTAGTGACGATTAATGTTGGCTATATATATATATATATATATATCATAAAAAAATTTAATTTTCTCGAAGCATATGTTGCAACAATGTTTAGACTTATGAAAAATTCCATTTGCTTGGTTTTTAAATGTTAAACTAATAATATAAAACTTTCCGATATTCGATACACCTTCTCCAGTGGTTCTTTTTTTAAAAAAAAAAAAAAACACTTAAAATTGAATATCTTTTTATATCCTTGACTGAGTTGAAGGCCATACAATATTTGAAAGCGTCTTATTTAAAATCCTTCAAAAAAATTTTAAATTTTCATTTTCTAGCAATGAGTCAGAATGATCATCTTATTGAATTAGGACAGCTACTAACTGACATCATATGATATCTCATCTTTGAAAAAAGAAAGAAAGCAACACAGAAAACTTTGAATTCGAGACCTCAAGAACCATCACAAGAGTAATTAAATGACCATTTGGCCCAAACCAACCTTTCTTTGCCAACTCTCCTTCCAAATGGGATTTTACTTTGTTTTGTAAATATATACAATATATCATTATATCATAAATAATATCAATCATTAATAATTAAATATAACAATAAATGCTATAAAATTAATCATTATGATTAATATGTAAAAAACCCACAATCCAATTAAATTCTGGCCTCGAAAACATTTTTGTGTTTGTAGTCAAATTCTCCCTCAGATTGTAGATGTGATTTCCCATAGACGTCAAAACTTGACTTTTAAAAGGGGTGGGCTATGAACTAGTTGTGGTCAAGAATATTGAGCAAACGGCCAACTCTCTCACCTACAATAATATATAAGCAAGAAAGGCGAGAAAATTTAGTCATGGGAACATATTATGCTCGTGTTGGTGCTATGTAACTAATGCAAAAATTTTATGAATTATATGTTTGGTTTATATGTTTTATTAGAATAAAATACTATAAAAATTGTTAGTGCTACTTGTGCATGGATTAAGGTGTTGCCACTATTCTTATCGCATGCTTCAATGTGACACTAACATGGTCGATCAAATTCTTATAGAAATTCAGTGATTTTAGAAACATATCCTAATAAATGTTATAATAGGATTTGCTAGATTTATTAAACAGATTTTAGACATTGTCCCTTTCTAAATTGTGTTGATATGTTGTTAACTTAACTGTTTTGTGCTGATTTGATAAGGTTATAATTGAGTGGATTGCATATGGTTGGGTTGCCTTATCCATGAAAATATGGAGAAATCTTATAGTTAACCATATCTTAATTTATTCATATTCAACCCCACCGGGCCATTTAAGGGAGAATTTATAGGTGATTTGAAGATTATTTCAATTGGGAAATATTGCTAATTTTCTAAGAACAAATGATTAAAGAGTATGTTTCACCAAATGTCCCAACGTGAAAAACAACATATTTAGATATCTGAAGATGTTTATCTAGAATTCAAAGAAGGTTGCTATCATTTTCAAGGCTGATAAGGACGAATAGTTTTAGACAGCCAAGGATCAGGAAAACTAAAGCATTGAAATGAGAGAGAAAATACATAGTGGAAAGCACTTTTCGATTTGCTCAAAGAGCTTATGTTCGAATAATCATTCTTCAAGAATTTAAAGTGTCCTTCATTGTCTACATCTTCAAAGGGAAGAAATCAAAATGGATGAATGAATTGATGATATTTCCATCCGTCCACCAAAACCTCCTAATTGATCAAGTGAAAAAATGCTCCTTAGGAGAGGAAAACTCAATGATAAATGATAAGGGATAAAGTAGAGATAAGGAGATTTGCTACCAAGGGAGTTAGGCTGTTAATGTGTCAACAAGTTGATTCGCAAGAAAGTTCAAGTTAGGCAAATGTTTGTACTAGTTTAGACCGATTATCCTAGCATTTTTTGGATCATTTGTTATAAAAAATTTTTGGACATGTCCTACAAACTTAATAGAGTTAGTTCCAAATTGAGTAAACAAATCTTTGGTGTCTCTTTTACCTTTTCATTCTATGTGTGTGTGCAATAAAAATTGTTCCTACATAACTTACTACAATAACCATAAAACAAACTCAACAAATATTAAACAATATTTGGCTAGAAATTTTTCTTGTGCAAATATATAATATTACATAATAATTGAATTATTTTGTTATATATAATGTAAAAAAAATGTATTTTTTGAATTTCAAATGTGACTATTTGGGGTTTCAAAAATTAAATTTATATATTAGCAAATATGATGTTAAGTTTAAAAAATTTGTAGCGTCAGGAATGTCACTAAGTTTCTTTCAAATACCTTTTTTTTTCTTTGGCAATGCATATATTAACGTTACATAACTTGAAATGACATAGTTAAGGGGTGCAAAAAATAATTTTTCCTAAAAGTAATAATTAATATTTAGGCTATAACATGTGTATAAATGATTGTGTATTTTTAGATAATAATTTAATTTTGAATATAGATAATGATTAATGTATACACATATGCATACATACACATTTATATGTAAAACAATTTTAAAATGTTGTATGTGTAAAAATTACAATTTTAGTATGTAAGTTTGAGCATGAAAAGACTTTCAAATAAAGCCTAACAAAATTAATTTTCTCTTCTTTCAAGTTAAAATATAACAAAAGACTTTTAATATCTCTCTCTCTCTCACTCAAAAGTTTTGTAACCTCTATGGCATGGTATGGCTTGGATGTGTTGGCATTGTATAGCACAAGACGAAATTGTTGTAACAAAAATGATAATAGATAAATTGCATATTGCAACAAAACTGGAAAGACAGAATCTAGTAAGAGTTAATTTTCCATATCCAACAGGATTCTCTTGATTCATATGGAAATTTATATATGTATATATATATATAGGTACGTATGTATGTATGTATGTATGTATAATCTAAAGATTATATGGATGAAATCAAGCAAAATAAATTAACAAGAAGTCAAAATCGAAATAAATCCAATATAAGATATGATGAAGTTGAATATGAAAAAAAGATTCCAATCAATAAAAGAAAAGTCGAATCTATTATAATAAACAGATTTGATAGAATGCTAAAGAAGGAAGAAATCATAATCTGATATAATTTGCACGTTTAGTGACCATGGTTCACTTAAAAAGGTTTGCTACAAAAGAAGTGAGGATCAATCGAGTGAAAAGAAACAAGAGGCTCGTGTTGAGCATTGTGTTCAGTAAATGTGTTGGAAAGTGAGTAAAATAGTACTACAAAATCATACACCGACTAAAATGAAGGCCAAAAAAGGGATTTTGATTGGGGCATAGACTAGGGTTGTGCATCAAGAATGTGTTGTAACAAATAAGCATAATAACAGAGAGTTTGTTATAACGACTCGTTTATCTTAATGGAATTTTTACACAGATGTAGAAGTGATTAATACTCCAAACTGTATAAACAATTCTTATATCTCCTTGATCATTTTACATTCTATTGTGTGCATGTGTTACATTGAATCAAATATCTATTATCTGTGGCATTACAACAGGCCACCGTGGGTTACAAGTTATTTTGCTTGGTCTAAGTTTACATTGACAGACTAACTATCTACTAATACTAGCAATATATGCACAAAAAAGTAAAAGTATAAAAAAGGATGAAAAATGAAAAAATAAATAAATAAAAGTGAGCTATTTTTGTCTTTGTATTTGAAGTACTAATGAGTAGTTATTATAGGGATTATCAGCTAGGGCAAATGATATATAGATTTATTAAAAGGATATTTTAGGAAATATATTAAATTATCAAAAGTAGTTATTGTAACAATATCTGCCGTATCGGCCTGTGAGGGGAGAAATGGAATGGGTGTTGGGGCCAGAGTGCGAAGAGGTTATCTCTCCCTGCTTTTAAATGGGGAAGGAAATGGGCAAACATACTCCTACTTCTCCTCTTATATTAATAAATAATGCATATAATTATATATTATTTAATTAAAATAAATCACACATTAACAAATATATATATATTAACTAAAATAAATTATAAATTAAATTAATTATTTTAAATGTTAAATAATTCAATTTATATATAATTTCGAGTTTGATTAATTTAAAAGTTATTTTACTAAATTAATTATCTGATCACTCTACTTAAAATTAAAAAAACCTTATAAAATGAATTAATTTTAAATAAATACATACTTTAATTGTGATAAAATATGAACTTTCTTATAAAACTAATACTTTTTTTTCAATAAAAAAATCATAAAATATGAAAAAACCATATTAATTACAATAATAAAAATATAAAAGTTTTCATTTTAATTGATACAATGATTGAAACTCATTTTCATTACACTAAATTAGTTAATTAATTATTATAAGTATAAAACACTATTTTTTATTGTGATATTATTAATAATTTAAATTTAAATTAAAAAAATTTTCGCCTAATGAGGTGCCCACAAGGAAATTGGGATGCCCGATAAGACAAAGGCAAGAGAAGCAAAGATAAGAAATGGGGCAGAGACAAGGAAAGGTTTTTACCAACATAATGGGGGTATCTCATTCCTGTCCCATTGCCATCTCTATATATATTTTAGTTTCACTCTCTCTTGAATAACATTATAATACACATTATACTAATTAATTCAATATCGTGATGGCAAAATTAAGTTCGAGTTTTAGTTCTGTCGAAAGAATGTTATAGCAAGTTGTAAATTGATTGTTGAAAGGAAGTCCAAGAATAGATTATAAAACTACAAACAAATGTTACGTTTGTTTCCAATTTTCTTATCCAAAAACACAGACACACAGAGTATAATTATTATATTTTTTAAATTTTATTTTTATTTCTCTTTTATTTTTACACAATTCTTAATAAAAGAATAAAATTACATCTACAAACACACAAAAAAAAAAAATTTAAAACAAGCATAACCTATTTTTAAATAAAATGTTTAAAAAATTGCAAAAGTACTGCAATTAATACATACACTCGTATTTGAAAAGTATTTTAATTCACATCAAAATTTAATAAATGCTAATGTGGCATGTATACAACATCGAAGGGCAAAATATTGGGATGCAAGACCCGAAGAGTTGATTGGATATAATTACATCTTATTATATAAACTTCAAATTTTTTATACTTTAGCAATATACAATTCGAAAAAAATATTATTTAAGTTCAAAACTATCTGTTCAAAGTTGGCTAGCAATCGAACTAGTCGATAATATGGTAAAAGTGTGTGCAAAAAATGTAATGAGACTTTAGATAGGAATATACAAAAATACATATGACTTTAATGAGGGAGAATTTTTTTTTTAACGATTAATTTAAATTATCACACTCAATTGTATGCAACTTCATCGTACTTCACCAGTAGTTTCTGGACTCGTGTGCTTTTTCTGGACATTGCCGTCTGTCGTCCCTACGTATACATATACACACAAATAACAACAAAAAAATTTTCCAACTCCCCAATGCTGCTGCCTACTTCAATTCCTGGTAAACTGCCTATTCCGATCCCTTGATTAATACTAAGATATACTTTGAAAGCAACATAGAAAGAACCTAGCATGCCCTGCAAGCAACTTTGAAAATAAATACTGATCTTGTAATTAGATTTCTTCAAACATTTAAATTATTTAATTGCGTGATTTGAAAGTTATTATTCTATACAATTAAATCTATACATATGCATACACATATAAGTTAACATTTATATTATTTTATGTCATAAAAATTTATCATTATTCTTATATACTATTAAAATATTCAATCATTATTATATATTTTATATATATATATATATATATATATAAATGCACAATTTAAATAAATAATGTATCCATCTCATCAAATCATTTTCTCTAAATATATTATTCATTTTAATACAATTCCTATCAATCCTCCTTCTTAATCTAATAGCTCTCCCAATCATAGCCTAAGTTGCATTGCATGCTGGATTAAGCACTATTACGGATGAATTTTGCTCAAACTTGAGCTTTTTTTTTTTTTTTTTTAATGCGGATTTGGGCCTGATATAATTTCCATTGGACATGTTTTAATTAAAATTAAACATTTATAGTAATGAATGACATCTGTCATCTTACCTTGTCAGTATATTATTGCTTCACTCACCTCTCGGAGTCTTTTCATCTACTTGAAATGTAGAAACGCTGTGATTGTTTGACTTCTTTGAATTTTTGAACTCAAAAAAGGAAAACACGTTCCAACGTACAATATTTCAAAAATAACTTTTCTCCTTATCTTGCTTTTACCTCGTTATTAATTTTCACACCTAAAAATACACTGACTTGACTTCATCAATCTCTACCATAGTTTTCCACATTTCTTTCCTTTTATTTTTGTAAATGCAAATTGAGTTCTAATGTCCGGTTGTCTAAAAAAAGTTTGATTTAAATTTGCAGGTCCACTTGGCCCAAATCTTTTGGGCCTTACCTAAGCTATAGCCCCAATACCTTATCATTTCTTCTATTAGTGCCCAATTGATACACGTTCCAATATTCTATTATCAAAGGCGGTCATAACATAGATGCTATATCCAATGAAAATATACTAAATGTTTAAAATTGTAGCATGACATGGCATAGATGTATTGGCATTGTATCACTCAAATTGAAGGTGTTACAACAGAGATGATAACAGATAACCTGCACATTGTAACAAGATTGGAAAAATTGATTCTGGCAAAAGTTGACTTTTCATATCTAACAGGATTATCTTGTATTTACATGGATGAATATATAATATAAAGATTATATGGACGAAATTAAGCTAGATAAATTAGAGGGAAGTCAAACTTGAAATAATATCAATATAAGAAGTAACAAAGTTGAATATGAAAAGAAGATTCTAATTAATACAAGAAAAGTCAAATCTGTTAATGAAGAAAGGATAAATCATGAGTTGTATGGCATCCATGTTTAAGGAAACACAGTTTTCACTACTTAAGAAGGATTATTGCAATAATAAAAAAGATCATTGACTGAAAAGACAGTAAAGGCTTGTGTGGAAGATTGGGTCCACTAAGTGTGTTGAAGAGTGAGTGAGTGAGATAGTACTATAAAATCACACACTAACTAGAGCGAAGGTTAAAAAAGGAGTTTTGGCCAGGGTAGAGTCTAAGTGTGGTGTTCGGAGGTGCTCTACTAGTTGATAGTCTTGAGTTAAGTGACAACACTATGTCGTGGCAAATAAGCTCACATGTCTCCTTGATTATTTTACATTCTATTGTATGCATGTATTACATCAAATTATATATCAGTTATCTGCTATATTATAACAGGCCAACCAGACCTTGAAAGTGTCATTAGAGCCACATCACCAATGGTAGAAGCACGGCAAAGGTAGGTGAGATTATGGGACAAGCTTGAAGCTAGAAGATGAATACAATAGAAAGAGCCTCAATTTTTAGACCCCCATTATTAGGTGGGACAAATCACCCCTATTGGAAGCTAGAATGAGAGCATTCATCAAGATGCTTGATGAGAAAGCATGGAGTGCAATTGAAGATGGATGGAGACCACCACAAATGACTGATAATAAAGTTAACAAAATTCTAAAGAAAAAATCAATGATGGTGGAAGAAAAACTTGCCCTCAAAATTCAAAGGCAATAAATGAAATTTTCAGCAGGGTTGATGAGGAACAATTCAAAATTTTCTCAACTTAAAACTCCACAAAAGGGGCATGGAATATCCTCTAAATTGTGCATGAAGGAACAAATTCTATTAGAATGTCAAAACTACAAATATTAGCCTCTCAAATTGGGAATTTGAAGATGGAAGGAGATACCAAAGCCATCTTCAATTGTAAATTGCGAGACGTCACAAATCGTTCCCTAGTGGCAGGAAAATGGGTATTGAACATTTCTGTTGTACTTGAAATAAAAAATATTCTACATGTAAAAGGTCTAAAAGCTAATTTGCTAAGGATTAGCCAGATTTGCAACCAGAACTCATTCGTAAGGTTCAGCTAGGATTAATGTTCAATGGACAATGAAAAAGATCAATGCATTATGACGGGAAACGGGTCCTCAGACAACTTCTATCTGTTAAACATTATTGTAACATGCTCAGACAACTTCTATCTGTTAAACATTATTGTAACATGCCTAAGGACAAACTTAAGGAATGGGAGTTATGGCACAAGAGGTTAGATCATTACAATTATCATGACCTAGTCAAAATCTCATGCACTAGAGCTGTGCAAGAAATCCTTACACTAACTAAGACAAGAGAAGGCTCTTTCAGTGCTTGCCAACATGGGAAACAGTAGAAGATGTCGCACCAGTTGTTGTAATAATTGATCACAACCACAATACTCGAGTTGCTGCACATGAACCTAATGGGACCCACAAACATCACCAGTGTTGGAGGTGTGTGTGGATGACTTTTCACAATACTTGGGTAAATTTTCTAAGAGAAAATTGAAACATTTGAAATTTTCAAAAATTTATGCAAACAACTTGAGAATGAAAAGGGTGCAAAATGTACAAGCACTCGAATAAGGAGTGATCGTAGGAGAGAATTCAAGAACTAATCCTCTACAGCCTACTATGAAAAGTGAGGAATTATACACAAATACTCTTCTCCTAAAACACCGTAACAAAACGGTGTTGTGGAGAGAAAAATAGGACATTGTAGGAGATAAATTAAGCTATGCTAAAGGACAAAGGAGTAAGTTGGAGATAGTGGGCTAAAACTATTAACAAAACATGTTACGTCACAAATAAAGTTGACCTCAGACTAATAATAAAAAAGACACCATACAATTTACAGAAGGGACGAAAGCTAAACATTTCGTATTTCCATGTCTTTAGAAGTACCTATCACATCTTGCGTGATTGTGATGCACAAGGTAAATTTGATAAAAAAAAATTGACAAAGGTATTTTTCTTAGATATTCAATGAACAGTTGTGTCTATTGAGTTTACAATCTATGAACCAAGGACTAATGAAAATTATAAATGTTGTAGTCAATGACTACGAGCAAAAAGGTAGCATTGAAGTAGAGGATGCTGTTGGGCACGATGCAATTGATCTTAAGTTGGACGAAACAAACCGATTGGACATCCAAAAGGAACAAGGAGACACAAGTGAAGCAATAAAGATAGCCAACGATGCAACAAACCCTAATTTAAAACTAGTTAAATTTCCAGATCGTGAAACCACCTCAAAGATTAGAAGGCATCACCTAATAGAAAACATCATTTGAGGTTCAAATAACTAGATAAGGATGTGTGATACAAAGAAGGTATATTATAGGGAATTAGCTAGGTATTCATGTTATATCTCTAAAATTGAACCTAAAAATGTAAATGAGGCATTGGAGGATGAGTTTTGGATAGATGCAATGCAAGACAAACTTGCTCAATTTGAAAGAAATGACATATGGATGCTTTTAAAAAGACCCAATAATATAAATGTCATGGGAACAAAATGGGGCCTAAAGAACACGACAGATGAGCATGGGAATATAATATGAAAGCAAGACTTTTGGCACAAGGATACACCCAAGTCAAAGGGAAGACTTCGAAGAAACATTTGCTCCTATGGCTAGACTTGAAGAAATAAGGTTACTCATAGTTGTGGCATGTGGACTAGACTTCAAACTTTTTCAAATGAATGTATAGAGTACATTTTGAATGGGAAGCTACATGAGAAAGTATTTGTAGAGCAACATAAAGGATTTGAAGACCCTCATTTTCCACAACACATTTATAAGCTCAAGAAGGTACTATATGGGCTGAAACAAGCCCCACGAGCATAGTATGAAAGGTAGGCATGTTCTCTTCTAACGAAAGACTATGTTTGACAAGGAGCTAAAAAGACACTCTTCATTCAATGAAATGGCAAAAATATGTTGGTGCTTTAAATCTATGTCATTAACATAGTGTTTAGATCCCCATCACAACAGATGGTGGACTCGTTTGTTGATCATGTGTAAAAAGAATTTGGAATGAGCCTCGTTGAAAATTAAACTACTTCCCAAAACTACAAGTCAAACAAATCAAGGAAGGTATGTCTATTTTCCAAAGTAAATATGCCAAAATTCATGCTACAAAAATTTAGTTTTTAGAATACTTATTGCATCAGAACTCCAATGTCAACACACACAAAGTTGAGGGAGGATAAGAATGGAAAGCTGGTGGATGCTAGTTTGTATAGAAGAATGATCAAAAGTCTATTATATCTGACAGCCAGCAAACCTAACCTCTATTGTAGCATAGGAGTCTATGTAAGATTTCCACACTGCACCAAAGGAGAGTCACCTAATAGCCATTAAATGTATTATTTGCTATGTTAATGGTATAATTCATCTTAGCCTATGGTTCTCAAGGCAACAAAATTCCATATCACTCTCCACTGTCGAAGAAGAATACTTTACTGCTAGAAGTTGTTGCTCTCAACTTATGTAGATGAAACAGATGTTAACAGACTATGATGAAAAACAAGATGAACTTATTATGCTTTGTCACAACCAAAGTGCAATAAATATTTCAAAGAACCTAGTCTAGCACTTTAAAACTAAGCACATCAATATCAATATTTCATAAGGGACTTAGTTTAGAAAGGTGAAGTTGTTGTTGAATATAATGCAACAGAGAAACAAACAAACATATTCACCAAAGCTTTAGAGGCTAAGAGGTTTGAACAACTAGGAATGGAGTTGGGTTGGAGCCTATTCTAATTTTGTTCCAACTAATTAATAATTTTATGGAATGAGGGTATTTCTGTTGGAAGAAGATCTGCTTGATGCACTAAATATTATCTTCCCAAAAATAAAGAGTCCCAATTCTCGCCTATACCTCTTTCCTTATGAAAAAGGATTGCAAATCCCCATCAAATCAAGGTATTTATTCCTATATTCTTACTTTAGCTACAAAGTCTCATCCCCCCCCCCCCTCTCTCTCTCTCCCTATTGTAACTATGATTTCTTGAAAACCCTAGCCAAATGGAATATAAAGACCTTGGTCTATGCGCTAGCATTCCCACACACAACAATGCACCTTTCACCATTAAATAGATTGACCCCCTTGCCCCACATATGGAAGTAATCGAGGCAGTACCACTTGCCATTCTGCCACCTAAAGGAAACCCAGATTTATCCAAGTTAGGCTTTTCTCACCATGATGCCATAGCCAATTTAGAGCTCTAGGGACCTCATCCAACCCATGTCTAGCAGAATTAGAGTTCCCACCTATTGAGAAGGTTCATGCTACAGAGGATCCCTACTTTCACTCCTAAATTTCTCCAACCATTGAAAACCACATAAAAGTTATTTGAGAAGAAGCCTGTTGCAATAACCCCCAACTCTAGGATTGCTCTTACTACATCCAAGGTAAGAAGAATTAAAAGAGGAGGATAAATAAAAGCAAAAGGCCCGCTGCCTTATCCTCTCACAAAATGAAGACATGAACTACTAGAACATAAAAGACCCTAGTTGATGTTTAATCATTGCCTGAGACAACAGCAGTCAAAGTTGTTGCATTGGCACTTTATCGATTTAACAAGAGATGGCCTCTACACCTCCCATGAGGGAAGCCGACACATTTACTATTTTATTGCCACACACGCAAACAAGAGGTTGATGTAGAAGCCTCCCCTTACATGGTAGGGTATGCAACCAGCAATGCCTTGTGGAATGCGAAAAAAGAGAAAAGGGGATAGGGAGTGTTGGTGGGTAGACATCTTACCTGGTTAACGATGTTGTGGGTTTCAATTGCAGCAGTGGGGTGAACTCGTGGCAACAATGGCACGCTACAATAACGTATTCTCCCTCTCCTGTCAAGGCTTCAAAACATTTGCATAGGAAAATTGTTCCCACATCTAAGGATGTTTAGACATGGTCGTTGCGTCAAGCGGTGCCCTTAAGTCATAAAGCCACCTTGTCTGATTTGAAATCAAGGATCCATGTGCCCTACACTTCTAGTCCTTTACGTGGGCCTTCCACACGATTGAGCCTGCGGAGGACTTCTAAACAAAGCTTAAAAATGTGTTTTTTTGACTAGTTTATGTGTAAGCGAGGAGCAAAAGGCCTAATGATAAAATAGGCCTTCAAACGGAGTCGATTGTTTCAATGACAAAAGAACAGCCTTTTTTGCGAAAACTACACCTTAAATAAAATAAATTATACGATGAAAGAAGTTAAATTAATTTCCCGAAAGTTCTTTCCATTTCTTTAATGGAGCCATTTTGAAAAAACCTGTTCCCGCTCTTCTTCCACTTCAACACATTCCGCTTCGTTTGATAATCAACAATCAACAACAACAAACTACTGAAATCACAAAGGTTTATTGAACTCTGAAGATAAAACTGTCAAGGGCTGGCTTTGCTCTGGTCTTTCTTCCCAATGGAGCTCCATCCTACTCCATTTCCGGGTTCTTATTCTTTTTCTTCTGTTCGATTTTCTCCGTTTTTGTGAATGCGAGTTCTGTCATTTTCATTAATCTTTCCTAACTTCTGGTGGCAGTTAAGTCCAGATATATGAAGCCAAAATCAACCAGTGTAATCTCTGAGGCCCCAAAGATCAATGCCAAGAGTAGATCGTCCCTTCTCATGTAAAGAAACAAATACCCTGCCTTCAATTTCTGTGTGACTATGTGAGTTCATTGGAACTTTGGTTTTCTGTTAATTTCAGGGAAAAGCGAGTGTTTGGAACTACCCGGAACCCGAATATCCCTTCTAAAACGGCGCCCGAGAAGCCGGCTAAGCGCAAACCCACATCGGGGATGCTCAAAAAAGCAGCCAAATCATCCCTAGAACCTCGATCGCCGACTCCAGTGGCCGAGGCCAAGAACTCGTCTGAGAAAAACCTGGCAAGGTCAAAGAAGAAAAGCGTGTGCTTTCAAGGAAACGAGGCTGAAAGCAATGAAAAGATTTCGCCGGATGGAAATGCTTTGGAGCCTCAGACGCCGGCGAAATCGCCTTCTGTTGCAGCCAAGCCTAGGCGATCGTCGACACCTTACCACACCGCCGATAAGTGCAGCAAATGCAGGTTTGACAAGCTTGAGACTTCTGCATATTGGCTGGGTCAGATTAAATTGGCGGAATCTGTGGGGAAACATTCTGTTTCTGCAGCTTTCTTTCGTCTGGCTTCTGACTGCAAAGCAGAGGTATTCTAGGTTTCACATTCTTGGATTTGTGTTCCACACGATGGATTTGGTAAACGGGCCTTAAATTTTGGTTAGGAAGGAAAAAAAGTGAAGCACAAGGTTTTGAAATATTGAAATACTGTCATATGAAGCAAACAAAATATTTTCCTCACTAATATTCAAGAAACAATTCTGGCGTAAAAGCTACTTAATTCCTTTCCTTGGCTTATTGATCACTTAATTTTTGTGACAATTTGTTGTTAGCCCTCGCGTAACATCCGAGTTGAACTTAAGAAATATCTGGCGCGACACGAGTACTTACATGGGTACGAGGAGTGGAGAAAACTATCAGTTAGCTACGGACTTGCGAAAGAAGTCAGCGTAAATGAGGGAGACGTAGAGGCAGGTGCAGAAGAAGAGAAAGCAAGTGTTCAAAATGAAGAAGATAAGGATTTGCAGAAAGAAATTGCTGAAGAAAATGAAACTTGAATCTTTCTCCAATGTGTTAACAAGCAGCCACAGAAGTATTTGTCTTGAAGTCATTTGATCAGTTAAAGAGGCTGAAATCTGTTGTTTTTGTGCAGTTTGCCTGCCTTTAACTATTTGATTCCACTCATTTGATCTTGGTTCTTGGCCTCTGTAATTTGTGTTGGATTCTGCTATTGTTGTGAGTTGTGGCATACAAAAGTATGTAGGACAGTAGGAATTAGAAATAGCTAGTGACTATACTCTCTTTTTCTGGTTTTCTGTCTTCAACAATTTGGAGATTCAGAGATAATACTTGATGACCCAAGTCTGTTACTGGAGATACATATCTGTGTAACCTTTACTTTTTTGTGTCTTTTCTCTTTATTTTCTAGATTCAGATGTTGAAAGAATTTTCTATTTGTTTTTTTAAAAAAAAAAATTTGCATCAATGTTGCAAGCAGAGCACAAGGATGGTGCGAAGCACTTGTAACTTATATGCAGGTAACTAACACAAAATGCAAGCATTATTAGCATGCAAAAGACACGATGCGAATAACAAGCAAAACATACTATTTATGGGAAAATTCCCTAGGACAGGTCTTGCTGCTAATAGCTTATATTCAAATTATGCATATCATATTGTCGTTGCATCAAGAGTACCAGACAAACACTGCTAACTGAGCAATATGTGTGTGTGCCTGACTGAAATTTGAACAATATAGTCCAGCCAACAGATAATTTGACCTATTGACAAGAGTTTGATTTGAGCACTACCTCAAGCTGTTCTATGATAATTTGAATATTGAAAACGTAGTATCAACTACATATTAAATTATAGGGGATTATGTTTTTCACTACTATCTTGGACTTGATCAAACAATAATAGATGGATTGAGGCCATTGTGCCCTGTCTACGCATAAATTTCACTCATGGTGAATCTAAAATGGTTAAGAGATTCAACACCATCGTATAATTCTTACTGCCAACTTGTCTTAACCATGGATGCCAAGTTTTTGTTGCTTATCTGTGAATTGAGAATTAAAAGCAAAACATGAACATCATCTATGTTTTTTCCCTTCAATTTCTACAAATTTAGGAGATCATTTGTTGTTACATTCACAATATGATAAGAATCTCAAAACATGCTTTAACTTCAGGTTTTACAATTTCTATTTGTGAACTATAGTCCTCCACCTCATTAATGATGCAACTTAGACACTTGAAAGATTCCAAAATATCTGTCACAAGTCTTAATTCAATATGATGTTGCATGCAAACCAATCCAAATAATTAACTTGTCTCCTCTTGCTTTATCCCAGTAGAATAAAGCACTAACAATTATACAAGGTAGTCCAAGTCCATGAGTAACAGAAGTCCAATCAGATGATAGTCTCACTTAATCCTTGAAAGGGATGGTGGTTAACTTAATATTTTCCTTCTGCAATCTCTTCATTGTCAAATGTAATTCCTCAACATATGCACCCATTTTCGAACAAAAATTTCGGGGACTAATCGACATTTTTAATCATAAATGGCTTTATCAGTCTGGATCAACCACCCTCAGCTAATGAATCAATAACTGCGGTCTCAATATAAATCAAAATTGAGACATGCACGTCGCCCATAATAACTTAGAGAAGATTAAACTAGCTTAGATTTAACAAATGTTCGATAAATTGCTGACTGCGTGAGTTCTATGATAGTAATGGTAGTAACAACCAAGTCAAAGATATCACTACTCCAACTTGGCTCAAAATGGTACTTAGTCCCATTTCAGAGGACTAGAAATACTGTTGAAGTTGTCTTCTTTGATCCACCCCTTTAGAACTTAACGTTCCTCTCATTTATATTTCGAGTGCTAGCATAACACCTCTAAGTCCATCGAACTTCCCTCCCATATAGTACTCAATTTGAAGCTCAAGAAATTGTGTAAAATATGGTAGGGGGAGAAGGTGCTCTCTGCTGGAGACCCCCACTTGGGCTCTTGCTACAGTTTGTTTTGCGTTCATCTTCCTCCGGAATTTTTTCGAGCACTTGATTGACCTTGCAGACCATGTAAGCGTTATGTTGCATAGGCTTTTAAGACCATGTTTACTAACATGATTAGGCGAGATAAATTATTTTATCAATTCTAATTACATGTTTACTTTGATGGTAAAAAACTGCTCGATATATGATAAATACATGATAGAATAATTAAAATCATAAATCCATGTAATAAATATGATAAAATAATCTTGAAGTACCTTGTATCTTATCATTGAAAGTGAACATAGTCTAAGTGTTCGTCATAAGTTTGATTTTAAATTAATCTTTTTGCTCTGTGTTATTTTCTTTTGAGGAGATGTTGCTGCAGTTCTGATGTTTTTGGGATTCATGTCACTGACATAACAGTGATCGATATATTGAAGATATGCATACCGAATAAGGCGGTGAATTTCTTGCTTCCATGCCGAAGAAGTGCAGCAACCTTAACTATAGAAGCTCTAAAGCATCTATGGATGTCTTTTAGTCCGCATTCAATAATGCCACAAAAGTAGGAAACTAATGTTTCCCAACAACAAAGAGAGTTGTCTGCTGAGGCATCTAATTCTGTCGATCACTGTGCCTGCGAGGTTTCTTAAATATTCATATATTTCCAATGAACACGTTTACTTAATGGTTTTTGCATTCTTTATGCTAGTTTTACTGCGTTGCTTAACCATTTGGAGAAGATAAGAAGTTGAGATGAAGATTGAAAAAAAGAGAATTAAAAGTCTGTCTAGTTTGATTGATACTATGATGCTGGACAGGGAATGACTTCATTTATGTCCCAAGAGGGCATCAATCAGCTCAACATTTTCATCTTTGTGCTAGCAGTCATGCAAATTGTCTCTAGTGTGGCCACCATGGCTCTGGGAAGGGCCAAGGCAGAATTTAATCCAACACTTTTGAGTTTTTCATTGTTTGATGTTTGTTTTTTCTTTAACCAATAAAATACATATATACATTGTGCGTGCTGTAATTCTTTTTTTACATATATAAAGATTGTAAGGTACATGGTATAAAATATAAAATTTAATAAATTCAAACATATTTTAATTTTTAAGAGAGGACATGAAGAAATTTACGGATAAGTATGATAAAGAAATTCATTTGTACGACGTACATGTACTTTTAGTTAGTGAAATTGTATACACTACAAAAATGTTCTTTAGAAATAGGATTTTTCCCATTAGTAATTTGAAATCATTTGTTAAATGGCATTATGATAGTTAGAAAAATTACATGCTAAATATATATGTTATATTTTATTGAAAACTTGTCAAACATATAGGCACTGTGTTTTTTGTTATCAATTTTAAATGCATAAATTTTCATATACGTACACATGGATAGAGAAACACATGTATTTCACGGAGACCCATACCTGCTTAAATAACTATAGACTCTACATGTTAATTTTTCTTAAGTAGTGAATTTTTTCTTTCCTGATGTTTTATTACTTTTTAGAGGTATTATGCATATGTGGGCATGGAGATGTTTTCCTAATTTTATGTTTTTGAGCATGTTTAATTTTTTAAAATTACGTATTTAACCTAGGGAAATTGCGATTATAATAATATTTTTTTATAATTAAACATAAAGTAAGAGATAATTAAGCTTTGGGTTTTAATAATGATAAGTGTTATTGATGATCTTTTTAAAAATTTCAAAAATGTTCTTTTCATAGTCTTATTTAAACTATAGCACAAAAAATTTATCTAGTTAAGAATTTTGCTAATCACTCATAACCAAGACATATGCTAAAGATAATTCGGGAGAAAACAAAATTAAGGTTAAACTTATAATTAATTTACTAGATGAAATATTTGTTTTTTCAGATTAATTAAATATTTGCATTCTTTTAGAAAATGATAATCATATACCAAAGAATGTATTTACCAAATTAGAAATGAATTTAAATTTTGTAAAAAACAAATCTACAAAAATCAATGAGCTTATAAAATCTTGTCTCTGGGTTAAATTCAAGTTCCTTATTTTATGCTAATACGTAACTCTTCAATAAAATTTGAAGCAATGCTCTAATTCAATATTCCTTCATATCCACAATTGAGATACTTTTTTACTCTAGGGTTCAATAGAGATTTTTAAAATTTATTTAATCATTTATTTGTTTAAAAATATTAAGTTCATGTCTAACATGTAGAGATTCTGTGTGTGTAAGTATTTCTTTTATTAATGAATCAATTCGGCAGATTAAAATGGCATGATTACACAATTGTCATTAAATTAATTATGTGTCCGAAGCATAGATTTACGTGCATAATATTGTGCAGAATTTCAAACACTTATATTTTTTTTTAACAGAAAGTAGTATAATATATATTTATGCTAAGCCAATACAATATTAGGTTTGCAACTTCAGTAATTACAATTTGACTAAAAGTTCTAGCTATGTCGTACATATGTTTTGAACAAATTTTATCCCATCAAAATACAAATTTTCAAATATCCTACATATCAACATAACATCTCTTCCTCTCTTTAACTTTCACATTATTTCTAAATTATCAAACCAGCTTTTGTCTCCAATAAAATTTACATTCAAACAAAGCCTCTAAATCTTTCACTGTTCTTATGCTTGGCTTAGGTGTTAATTTTGTTGAAAAATTATTTTATTTTACAATAGTATATTTTAGTATATTTAATAGTTTTTTGTCCCTATAATTATCTGAAGTGTGTACCTTTTCTTATTAACATTTCATTTGAATTAATCAATTCTTGAATTTAATTATATTTTACCGCTATATGCTTCATCTGAGCATGGTATACTTAATTCTTTGCCAGTTGGATGTCACTTTGGCTATTTAAAAACACATGAACTCTAACTTGTGCTATGTTCAATTCTCTCACTAAGTTAGCAATCGATAGAACGACCTTTATAGCTTCAGTAATGATCATATATTTTGCCTTAATCGTAGAAAGGGCACCTAGTAACTAAACTATAGACTTCCAACAAATAGGCCAATTAGCAAGAGTAAGCACATGTCTAGTAGTAGATCTCCTGTCATCGAAGTTATCTACGTAGTCAAAATTTACAAAACCTACAAATAACAGCTTTTGATCTTCACTACTGGGGAGGATCCCAAGATCTAAAGTACCTCTCAAATATCTACTTCATTGCTTTCCTATGCTGTCCTCTCAACTTAGCCATGTACTTGTTATCCTGACTGACAGCAAGTGCTATATGTAGTCTAGTACAAACCATAGCATACATCAAGCAACCCACAGTACTAGCACAAGGAACCTGTATTATACCTTGAATCTCTTCTTCCGTCTATGTACACAAATCTCACAAGAGTTTAAAATGATTCACGAAAGAGTGCTAACAAGTTTTGCATCTTTCATCCCAAATCTAGCACCTTCTCAACATACATTTTGCTAAGACAACCACCTTCTTCAAAATCTCCTATCCCACCGAATCTCCATTTCTAGTATCTTCTTTGTTACACCCAAATTCTTCATATCAAATTCCTTTCCAAGTAGTGCTTTTAGTTCATTTACATGATGCAAGTTTTTCCTAGCAATGAGCATGCCGTCAATATATAACAATAAGTAGATGAAAGAACCATCCTCAAGACCCTTAATATATACACAGTAATCAAACCCACACCTTCTATATCTAATTCATAACATGTAAGAATTGAACATCTTGTACCATTTCCGTGAAGACTGTCTAAGATCATAAACAACTTTTTAAGTCTACAAACCAAATGTTCCTATTCAGTCTATCTGAAACTCTTTGGCTACTCCATGTAAATTTCTTCTTCTAAATTGATATGTAGAAAAGTAGTCTTTATGTCCATTTGCTCTAAAAACATGTAAAAAAAGCTACCAAAGCTAGCACTGCCTTGATAGAAGTGTGTCTTACCATAGGAGAAAACACTTCGTCTTAATCCACTCCCTTCTTCTATGAGTAACCCTTTGCTACTAACTGAGCTTTGAACTTTTCTCCTTCATTCTTTTCTTTTGGTAATTCAACCAACTTGCAAATCCTATTTTTATGTAGTGAATTCATTATCTCTTGTATTACCTCCTTCCAACTAGCTCTTTTATGACTATTCATAGCTTTTTAGAAGGTGACTGGATCCCCACTTCTCACAATAAGTGCAAAGGCCACCATATCCCATAATCATACCTAATTGATGGCTTAATGATGTGTCTTGGTCTATTCATAGCCATAAAATGGTGCACATCATCATCCAAATTAGACTTGTTAGTCTTATTCTTACTTTGTCCATGATTCTCAATCTCAAACTAAACCTCTTTGGAATTTTAGCTTGAATCATCTTTGACTGATACACCTTTTCCATGATGAGAATCTGGCATTACCTTCTTACCAAACTCTACATCTCTACTTATCACCACCTTCTTTACCATAAGATTCCAAAACTTGTAACGTTCTCACGCCTTTCATTTAGCCAATGAAGATGCAAGACTTTAACTTGAGGTCAAGTTTTGACCTTTCATTATTAGAAATATGCACATATGCAGGACAACTAAAAATTCTCAAATTAGATAAATCAACAGAGTTACTTGTCTAAACTTCTTTCGCAACCTTCCCATCCAATGCAACTCGTGGTGACCAATTAATTAGGTAACATGTTGTGCTCACAGCTTTTGCCTAAAACATCTTGGGAAGCCCAGCATTCAACCTTAAACACCTAGCCCTTTTAGTGATAGTTCTATTCATCCTCTCCAAAACTCTTTTCTACCAAGGTGTTTTTCGCCCTTTGCAATGCCTGTGAATGCCATTGTCTATATAGTATTTCTAAAACTATAGGTCTGTGTACTCAATCTCATTATCTATCCTTAGATACTTAATTTTTCATCCAGTCTAATTATCAATCTCTACCTTTCACTAATTGAATTTCTCGACCACTTCTGATTTCTGTCTCAAGAAATGAAGCCATACCTTTCTAAAGAAATCATCGATGAAAGTAACAAAATAGTGTGATCCTCCTAACGAAACTTTTTTTATAGGCCCCCAAACATTAGAGTGCACGTAATCTATGATTACTTCTATCTTGTACTTCCCAACCTTGAATTGTATCCTAAACTATTTTCCAAACACACAATATTGACAAAAATCAAACTTACGAGAGCTTGCACCTCTTAACAAACTTTGTTTATGTATTTCAATCATACCACGCTCACTCATGTGGCCTAACCGCAAATGCTATAACATGGAGGCATCTAACTCACCTTCTGCTGTATCTACTCTACCTACAACTGTACTCTTTATAAGCCTGTAGATATTTCATTCAGTCATGCTAGCCTTCATTACAGTTGACACACCCTTAGATACTCGCAAGAAATCCCCTTTAGTTTTACAACTGAAACTGTTCTTATGCAAGCTACTTAATGATATCAGATTCTTTTTCAATTCAAGCACGTGCCTAACATCTGATGAGGTCCTAACTACCATCATACATCCTAATCTTAATTTGTCTTATTATAACAACCTTACATGGTTTATCATCGCCTAATAAAGCATATCCAAGATTAACCAACCTATATGATTAAAACCACTCCTTCTTTGATATCATCTGGTACGAGTGCCCCGTGTCTAAAATCTAAGAATTTGACAACCGTGTGGATGAGACTGTTAGCATATCACCATCATTGCTCTTTGAGTCCACTTCCTCCACCACATTTACAAACTTTGAAAACTCTTCACTTTCCTATCATCGCTCTACTTTTTCAAGTTTGGACTATCCCTCTTTACATGACTAATTTGGTAGCACTTGAAGCACTGAATGTTCTTCCGATTCATGGACTTTCACCGTGAATTTCTTTTCATAGACCCATCTCCATGCTGCTTGTGCCCACACTATTGACTACCTCTCACATATAGACTATCACTCTGATAACTTTCACCTGTAGTTAATCTCCTTTAGTTAGGAAATACTAAGGTTGAAATAATTTTCTCAAGCACTGTCGTCTCCTTTCCCTAGATGAGAGTAGTCACCAAATGTTCATATAACATGGGTAAGAAACCCAGCAAAATCATGGTCTTATCCTCATTCTCAATTTTCACATCAAGTTTTAACAAGTTTATAATAACTGATTGAAAATATTGATGTGTTGAACTAAATCCACACCTTCTTACATTCTTAAACTATACAACTTCTACTTTAGGCAAAGTTTGTTCGTGACTTCGATATGTAGTGATTCTCCAATTTCTGCCACACTTTTAATTGAGACTCAATATCCGTCACATTATATATCACTTCATCCACTAGACATAGCCTAATTGTCAAACTGCTCTCATCTACAGTTCTTCCCAATCAAGTGCATTCATGTCCTCTGGCTTCTTCTCCTACAACGCTTTCAACAATTCTAAGTGCCAACAAAACCTTCACTGTACGTTGCTATAGTCCAAAGTTTCCTTAGCCATCAAATTTGCTCACATCAAATTTCGCAACAAAACTAGATGCCATCGTGGTTTATTGCTTGCCTATATTCTCCTCTTAATTTTCAACTGACTCTAATGATAGATGTTGAGTACAAAATCGCAAAATTAAAGGAAACAAAAAAGAACACACATGAACACAAAGATTTAACGAGGTTCAACAACAAAGGCCTACGTCCTCATAATGGTGGCAGTTGCAAAAATTTTATTCAGAAATGTTATTTTTACATGTTATAAAAGATGGTATTTATATGTACAAACAAAACCCTCAAATCCAACCCCACAAACAGCCCATCATGCACTTTGTCTCTCCATTCCTACCCATGGAAACGTCTCTCGTGGTCACAGAGTTCATCACCGAGACCAAGAGCCCAAGCGCGGCAATCACATAAAGTTTGGTGCCCGAGTTCATGATTGCAAGCTCCCATTTTGCAATCACGCTTCTTAACCGCAGTACATTCCATTTTTCCCTCGTTTTTTCCTCACTTCACAGCTCACCTCCTCGTGGTCGTGGACCTTCTCGTTGCGAACGTGACCAATTAGCGTTGTAAAATCCTCCCGACTACATTCCAACTCGTAACCGCATTTTTCCCTTCCCTAGTTGCCACTAACCTCCTCGTAGTCGCAATCTCTATCTACGAATATATGAGTCATTTCCAACATTTTGTTTGAGACAATGTAACAAGAATTTGATATTTTTCTTATATTATTGATGTTGTAGTGGCAATTTGGAATCAAATCGTGCTACTACGAATGTGTAGAGATCACTGTGGCCAGGGTGCTGATAGCGTAAGTGTAATTAACACTGAAAGTTTGAAGTTTCTTATTTTAAGTATTTTAATTTTAAAATCAATCTCAAAGTATAAAACTTCTATCCTGTTTCAGAGCCGTAACATCTTTTGATTATTCGACAATCATCCTCCAATATGAAAGTATTAACTTAAAATAAAATCCACGTGTTAAAACGTAAATACAAAAATGAAAAAGAGTGATTCCATGTTGCATTTTAAAATATATTAATTTGACCATATCCATGAATCTCAGACATTTCTCCTCTGAATTGAACTTAATATATATATTTTAATTTTGCAGGGAGCTGGTTCAAATTATCTGCAGCTTTATAACTCTTCCATTATATACCCTAGTCACTCAGGTGGGTTAACTTCTTACCCCTCATGATCATTCTTCTGCATAAGCAAAATTAACTAGAAAAACATATTTTATATTATATGAGGGTTCAAAATGGCCCAAAAGAATAAAGTTTTCTGAAGTAATAGAACATTAGCCTTACATGTTTAGTACATATTAAACATAATACAAATCCGAATCCAATGACCTATAGCTTGCAAAAAGGCACACGTGCATGCAATTGCATCCGAAAGTTTGTTTAAGTAAGCTCAACCAAAAAGATAATCATAAAAAACTATGTGCAATATATATTTATATATTGACAACAACATTGCATTTTGGACCCAAAAAAACACATTCTAACAAGGTATTTTTTTTTATGTAATAGTCGGTTTTTTTTTAGCAAATTGTCCTCTTAAGACAAATGGGCTTCTGGGTATAAGAGCACAATATTGGAAAAAGACACAATTCATGCAATCAGAAAGTGGCACGCAGATAACAAGGAAGAGAGCGCCATACTCACAATCAAGTATTCAAAAAGATTCATATACAATGAGAGCAGCAACTGGACATCTCCACCTGCTGTGTCTTCTCAAACACCACCAGCAAAAATTACGGAGTTCGTTTCTTACAACGGAGGTGACATTATCGAAGAAGGTGTCGAAATTAACTACTAATATCATCCAAAAGATCCTAACCAATGGATAGGCCAGCATGATCACAAAGTGTGGGAGTACAATTTATGTGCATCAAATATTCATCCCACTGCTGAGGCAGTGCAACTTTTGTGACTATGCCATTCCTAAGATCCTTTCATTAAAAAAATGAATGAAGTAATTTTGAATTGAAGTGTGGAAAATTGGCTGCTTTCTCCTAATAGAGAAAAATTCACAAAATTAAAGGATAAAGATGGAAACTACCTTCACTTTAAATGATTGTGTTGAATGAATTATTTTATCAAGCTTAATCAAATGCTCTTTAAAATAGATAAAAGTCATAATGTTAAGCCCGATATAAAATAAATAAAATAAAGAATGATTAATTCGCACATTTAATGTAATTATTTAATCTTTTAAAATAATCCCAATGTGCTTTAATCCCTTTGTTAAAAGTGAGCGTGTCCTTAATGGATAGAATAAGAACCCAAGGGTATGTTCACTTTACTTGATAATATTACAGTCTCAAGGATTACTTCAATTAATAAATTAATCATAGGATAATTTAATGATGTATTTTTAATGTAACTATTTTTGTCTTCCTAAGATACACTTACTTCAAAATTTTCAAAAAACTATATATGTTTTTGTTTTTTTGCTTACACTTCCTCACCAATAAATGTAGTAATATGAATTATATAATTTCATTTGATATTTATTCAACAAAACTAATTTATTATTAGTTATATTTATTTTTCCACACTTATTAATATCATAAAATTATATTTAATGTTAAATGTTATAAATAAATATTTGTGATAGTCATATTGAGGAACAAAAATGTCTTTTAATAAAACATCAAATAGGCCAATTAATTAGGATTGTTTAATCACACATAGTAGCTAGATTATTTATCCAAAATTTTGGTAATTTAGTACCAGACCCATAATTTATCATGAGTTTTTATCCCTCTAAGTGAACACTTGATTAATAAGAATAAATTAATTAATAAGGTCCAATCCCACTAAGTGAACAAGCTCCAAAAAGTATTATTTTGGTAAATTATTTTATCGCATATATTGGATACAATAATTTATTGTACATGTTAGTTATATTATATCAAGCTTTCAATTAATTAAGAGTTTTTATGCTTTGAAATAAACAAAATATTAGTTCATATAAAACTATCTATCTACTTTCAACCTATAGAGTGCAAATGCCCTCAATGAATAAATACATGTGTGTGCGCGCGCGCGCGCGTGCGCTAGGCTTAAAAATGTCTTTCTTGCTGGCATTTCTCTTAAGCCCGTACTTTGGATGCTGGTCCAACAACACAACACGGACACAATTGTAGGGTATTCATTTGGGCTAAAGGACTGGACCTCAAAATTTTACAGAAGAAAACTGAGTAGATATTTAATATATATATATATATATATATATATATAATTTGTTCTTTATAAAAATATCATAATATATTTACCCTTTTTTCTGACTAAAGTTGACATTGAGCAGTTTAATGTCAATAATTCAAAAAGTAGAATGCCAGACTAATTAAATGTCCCTAAAGGTAGTATATTGGCACGCGTACTCATAATTAAAATCCTTATTTTCAAGGGCCAAAATTAATAAATGATATGGAATTTTTTTTTCGTTTCTTTTTTTGTATTCCTCTGACGTTACCAAAACTTCCCTTTTAATTTTAAAATGACTACATATCAATTGTATAATATTTACATATATCTGCTCTAAATTCTCAAAAATATATCACTATGTCCAATAGCATTGCAGCCCAGCACACAGAATCAGCAGATCTACCCGAAGTTCCTCAAACTACATTAAGACGGCATTTTGCTAAGCTTGGTTAAAAATTTTATAAGCTCGTACATTTTAAAAGATATTTTTGGAGCTTGTAAATATTTGTAAAATGGTTGCTCAAAATAAGATGTCACTTAAATCTTAGCATAATTTCTGGTGTGAATGTCACAAGGACCATTCAAGACCGTCCCTTAGTATTGAAATAATAATAATAAAGTTTGTCCTGAAAGAATTAGTAATGCCTTGCGATGTTCCAATTTCCAAGGACAAAATTGGATCCCTCTTATGCACACTAGTTTAAACTCATTAAGTGAAATGATGTAATGGCCACGTCGAGTTGGAAGAAGTTGTTAAACACAGTAGGCCCACAAAATGACCTAAATTAAAGTGGAAGGCCCACTTCATATTAATATTGTTAATTGAGGGAAAAGGAGTGATGGCTTTCAAGAACATGGATGCCCATTGCCTTACAAGAAATGGTGTTCGGAATTTTTAAAAGGCATCCCCTTGTCTTCTTCACATACGTAGTATGGCTGTGTGCGTTCATGAATTGATGATTTTGATATGTCTGCTTTTTTATTGACCTAATTAATAATGAAAAATGAGTTAGGTTTCAAGATTTCTAATTACAAAAAATTGTGTAAAAATAAGAGAATATTATAAAAATAATAATAATAATAATAATTGAATGTGTATTTTTGAACATTGTTGCAGAACAAATATAGCTGTTTTTGTGCCTAATTAAATTATTAGAACCATGTTGGAAGTACTTGCCACATGTCCTAACTTCTTGACATAGATGCACAGTAAATGGTCATAACTCTATTAATTATTATTATTATTATATTTTCTATTCTTATACTATAGGGATTTTTTTTTTTTTGTTTGGAAAATATAGGAAAAGCATCTGAAGAACATCATCTCAAAACTTAACACTGTGTACGGATCCTCATTAAATTATAGTAATACTACGAGTACATTTTTTTCCCCCATTTCAAGTAATACAGCCATTAAAGAGACCCCATTTCAACTCAAAATATAGTTCAAATTTAGTTTCTAATTAAATCCAAAAAAAAAAAAAACAATCCAATTCATGAAAAACAGTTGAACAGTTAAGAATTAATGCTGCAAAAAAAATGACTCAAGCAATTAAAATTTGACTTGAAAGACTCTATACCGGTCGTTGGAGAGTTGTAGTTACAAGAAACAAAACATATTTTCAACTACATTTACCAAGTAAATAGAGAAAAACACATTTTGCTTAATAGCTTACCCTCCAAAATAAAAATAGCCCAAGCACAAATGTCAATTTCATTTTATTTTTCTCCACAGACTTCCGACAATTACAACATGTAGCGAAAAATGCTAAAGTCATCCACTTCTAAGTTTTTTGTATAAATAAATCTTTATTTCATCTTATATCATCCCTAATACGTACAAAACATGCATATGAAATAAATATCATCTCTTAAGCGCACATCTACCCTACACAAGCATTATATAATTAATGCGAAAAGTAACATCAATTTGCAATTTAAAAAAATAATAATAAGTAGACACACAGTGCTGTTTCATAAAATAGAAAAGGACACATGATAGACAGCACAGGTACGTACGACGAACGCGGGCGATGCATGAATGAAACATCGTTGTAAAAGCTCATCCCCCACCGGGAAAAAGGTCCACTCTCCCCCGACAGACATGGCTCGATTAAAGCACAAAATACACACACACACACTCACCCAAGTACCCATGCATATAATGTTTTCTGCAGAGACGTATCATCAGTCATCATTCACCGGCAAGAGCCCGTATATATATGTAAGTATAATCAGTGGTGTGTGTCGTGTCATGTCATGTCGTGTGTGGTGCTCATGTCGTGAATTGCAGTGTTATGCGTACAGAGAGATAAGTGTATGCATGCATGGGGTGTGTGTGTGCGTGTGTGGCCAGCATGACTTTCGAGGGGCTCCAGTACTGCACACTCCCCCCTCCCCCTCCTTTTCTGCTTCACCTCTTCAGTTTTTTTACTCTCATATTTCCCTTTCAGACTGCGCCCAGTGCTGTCTTTCTCGATTATAAAGAGCATGGTCTGCTATAAATTGTGACTTTATTAAAGTTATGACTGCATCACTGCATTATGTGTATATGCTTTATTCATGGACGACTAGGCATTTGGTGTGACGTCTCATGCATGCACACACACACGCACGCACGCACGCAAGCACTCACAGGCATAAGTATGCGTGTGTGTGTGTGAAAATACCGTCCATGCATGTGCATAGGTGTATCGGCGATGGTTTTTATGTTTGTGGGAAAAATAAATTATACACTTGAAAACATACATGGCTGTTGAAATCAAGTGCCGAAATTAATTATATTAGTTTTGATGAAATTGAAAATGAGGTTATAGTTGAGAACTGGAGTGCAAGATAAGTTGAGTTAGCTCACAAGTTTCATAAGTAGGTTCGATTAAAACTCGACTCAAACTCGACACCATTCAAACTCGAGTCGAGCCTGTTCGAGCTCGAACTCATTTTTGTGTATTCAAAAAGCTCGCGAGCTTTTTTATTTTTATGTATTTTTTATTTTTCCTATAAATAATAATATATTTATATATGTTTAAATGGTACATTTAATTTGTAATAATATGCTAATTTATAACAATTATTTTGTATACAATTTTATCTACATGTGTATATAGTATTTTAAATTTTTAATTGAATAAATGTGTGATGAAATTTTAATTTATAAAATTCTTTATAAAGTTGTGAAAATAGTCAAAATTTGATTCCAATTTTAAAGTATGTAAGAAAGTATATTGAAATATCTATAAATCCTGAATAAAATGTGGATACTGTAGATTAATACAATTTTGCATCTTGTATTAACATATTACTACATATTAGTTCATTTATAAATAAATTAGATGTAAGGATTTAATTTTATATGTATTTTAAAATATAATTTATAAAAAATTATATAAAATTTTGAAATGTCTGTAATGATGTGCATGCATAAAATGATAAATAATCTAAATAAAACTTTATATATTAACTTAATACAATTATGCATATTAATATTATTTTACATATAGTAATTGTTACAACTTACGTTACATTTGTACAATATATGAAATTTTAATTTGATGTACATGTTTAAATTTATATTTTATGAAACTTTAGGTGCAAATTTTGAGAACATTCAAAGTCATATATATGATAACTGTAACTCACTTTGTCAAATGATACAATCAAAATGTTTCAAAATTTTAAGTTAAAATAATAAAAATAAATATAACTCAATGAAATAATAGCAAAACCTTATAAAAATCTTATCAAAATAACAAATATATTATTTATGAAATATCACTAAAATTATATAAAATTTTTAAATGAATTATAATTACGTTATTGTTGAATAGTTTGTGAATGATAGCAAAAAAATTTTTTTTATCTAGTCATTAACTTATTTCACATATGAAATTGAGAACCTTAAACTAATACTATTTTTTGAAAATTATTATGCTATTTCAAAAATTTTAAGTTATATTTCAAAATTTATTGTCGATATTTATTTTTATATTGTTTTAAAATAGTGCTTAATTCTCAAATTATTTGAAGTTTATCCTATAATTAAAATTTAATTGAATTGATATATTTTTAAATGTTATATTATTTCTTATTAATCAAATTAATGTAGATATTATTTTTATCATATATATTAAAGTACAAAATAATTAAATTAACTAATATATGAAATTTAAAAAAATATGTAAATTGAATCAAACTTGAATTCGAACTCGAACTTGAACTAAAATTCAGCACTTTTACATCGAACTCGAGCTTAAACTTGATTTTCATGCTATTGATTCAAGCTTGAGCTTAAACTCAATTTTTCTAAACTCGAGCTCAAAAAAAATAAATGTGTTTAATTAAAATTTGAATTGTTAGGACTCTTAATTGAGAATGACTTGAATTAACAACATTATTAGGATCAAAGATTCTAATTGAGTCATACCAAATGTGGGATCAAGTTAGGTTCAACCCCCCTTTCCAGCAAAAGACATGAAAAGAACTTCCACCTTCTTATATATTTGTTTTGAGTTTTTTCAGCATGGTTTGTATTGAGAGAGGGAGAGAGGGGGAGAGGGAGAGAGAGACGTTTGTTAAGGTGGCATATAATTAAGTTGCTTTGACTCATCACCTTTTTACAATGGACTTATTGTCTTGCAGACAGATCACATCGGTAATTACCAAGCATAAGGGGTACAAAAATAAATTATAAATTTATTATTTTTTGAAAACTTGATAATTAAAATTAAAATTGTATTAGAAAATTTATCAAAAGAATAAAGAAAGGAAGATATTAAAAACGTACCATAAAAGACAAAAACAAAGAGAACAAGTTATGGAAAAAAAGAAAAACAGAAAAGTAAAAATTATTTATCTCAGGATCTTATACTTAATAATGTAATATAAACAGTAATATGCAAAATTAGTTAACTTTATACATAATCAAACGATTTCAGTTTAAATGACATTTCGGTGGAGCCATGGGGGCAAGTTTCCCCCTTATCACAATTATTATTCAATCTCAAAATTACACGATAATCAAAAAATTCCCACCACTTAAAATACGTCATAATATTAATTAACACTATGATGTCATTAATCATATGTCATTGTCATTCATGTCAATTCATGGGCTTCAACAGTAATATAGGTTCACGCTCTTTTTTTTGTTCTTTTTTTCTTTTTTTATCATTTTTATGTGTTTGAATCATCTCGGGTTGAATTTTCATATCTCTGGCTAGGGGTGCTAAAGAATAAACCATTCAACTCAAATTTGATAATATTGAAAAATATTTTGAAGTGTGATTGACTTTAAATAGTTTTGAGATTGAATTATTTTTATTGATCTTATTATTTGATTTAAATTCAAATCTAAATTTAAATTTTACAAAGTCAATCTAAATAAATTTGAATAATTATTAAGTTTAAATTGACAACTCCATTACATCCTATATTTTGAACGGATAGAAATTAAATTTATTATGTTTAACTAAACAAGATTAAACAAGTTGCAGTTAGAATTAGGTAATAGACGTAGAGAGGATGTTCAAGTCGTCGTACTATTTTGGCTTCCAAACACCCAAAGTAGATCAACAAAAGCCGAACCCCACTGCGACACCTGTTAAGACCATTTTTTCGCTACCTCAATATTAATTTACAAAAATCGTAATTCTGCAAATTAATCAGCTATCTACAAAATTCGCAACATTGTGTGTTTAAATTTGAATTAGTTACATAAAAATCAAATTCGACTTGATAAATTGATATGCAAATAATTACACACTATAATACACAAATTTCTTCCACCTCAAACTCCTCCGTTTTGCCAAACAACCCCTAGAAGCAGATTGTAAATTAACATGCTTCGGAAATGCTCGTGCGCTGCACTGCTGTTAAAGTTGGGCCGTCGCCTTCACCGTCACCGTCACAGTCGCTGGCTGTCACCGCGGGAAGTGGGAGCTTGGTGGTAGTCCCGTTATTCTAGCAAAATTTGGGGGTCTGCTCCCCCCTCTGCTTCCCTGGCAATGTGCGTATAAGGTATACGTACGTACATTTGATACAAATATGTATGGTGACTGTGGACTGGCAGGGAGCGAATGTGTGGTGGGTCCAGGGAGCAGCGACAAAGGCGCGGGCCACGGGATTGTGCCGTTCTTTCTTTTCTTTTCTTTTGGTTTTTCCTTTTCTTTTGTTTTTACTCTGAGAGTGCACTATGCGCAGTCCACACACACTGCTGTACTGGTACGTCGACGCGCCTTCTCACCGCGTGACAGTTCGTCTGAAACAAATGAAACATTTGTTTTTTTTTTTTAAAAAAAAACCATTTTGATCATATTATATTCATTAAACTCATTTCCAAATTTAACCCACAGTTAAGTCCATTGAATCCATTTGCTGTCTATGTATGCCAATTGAATTTAATAGAAAATGAATCACGTCGACCATTGGTCACGTTTGCATTCTCCCATGTTTAAATAGCATTGTTCCTAATGTTTGTTTTCTCATTCCAATAAATATTTTCAAAATATTCCAAAGTTTTAAAACACAATTTAATTTCTCTTTATATATATATATATTCAAAATTTAATAATTATCACTAGATAGAAATATTATGATCATTTTATTATATTATTATTCACATTTTTTCCAAAAAAATAAAATACTAACTATATACAATTTTACTTTTTTGACGATTTATATGTCTTAAAATGCTAAACAGTTTAACTTAAAATGTATTTGTTAATTTATTAAATAATCTAACTTAAAAAGGAAGGATTTTTGTTTTAGTAGATAGTTGAACTTAATTTCGAAATAAATATCCCAAATAAATGGTTAGATTCTATAAAGGATGGACTGCATTCAAGAAACAAGGGATAAAACAATATAATTTGTCCATGAAGTCAACTTTGAATAATTTATAGAAAGTCGTTGAAAGGAAAAAAAAAACCCCTCTTTCATCTCCTCACTAGTATAATTGTACATAAATTTTATAAATTGTATATCATGTGAATATTCTCAAATAATCTTAATTTAAAAGTAGTTTTTTATTTTTATTTTTAGTAACTCTTCTATTATATTTAAGAAATTCTATTAACTCGAATATTGCAATGTGAAATTTGATTCAATTTTTTAGATATGTATCAATTATTACTTTGCTTCAATTTCCTTTCAAAGTAAAAATTAAATATAAAAATAAAGTGTAGTATTTTTTACTACATAAATAATACATCAAACCCAAAAAAATACCATAAAATATAAATTATATATATTGCTTTAGCATTTTTCTTTTTTTAAAAGGTCAATTCAATTATCTTTTGTAGGGAAAGGAAAATGTTCCGACGCTCACGCGCGGGGTTAGGAATGTGGGGTTGAGGCACTACTTCATATGAAGTGATGATAAGCCTTAGGAGTGGCCATAAAGTTTTGAGAAAACAAATTAATTAATGCTAATTATTGCATCTGTGTGGAGGAACATTTTCCCAAGAAAAGAAATTAAAACATGCAATAAAGTTGACTCTAACAACAATAAATAAAACTAGTAAATATTCACAGTGTGTAATAATTAAATAAAATTTTAATTTTTAATGTGATAGAATTTTAATACTAATCTATGATAAAAAGTATATAAATATCGAACTTTACTTATTTAAATCTTAGTACTAATATCAAAAATTTACGTTGTGTCTTTTATGAATAAAAAAATTATATTATAATTAACATTGTATATTGATTATATAGTGTGTTTTAATACGTGCGATACTACTAAATAACTTTGATATTTTTATAATTAAAAATTAAATTAGCATGATATTGACGATAGAAGATATCCAAATGCAAAAAGAAAATATAATTAGTTGATTGATGTTAGCTAATTAATTGAGATAATAAAAATATAATTGATAAAATATTAATATACAAAAGAATTATTACAGTAGTAGAGTAATCACGATGGTGATCTTAGAAAAATATATTAAAAGACCAAAGAATTAGTAACAATATAATAGTATAGACGAGTGATAATATTGGAGGTTTCATGGTTGACTGCAGTCTCTATTTTCTTCAATCAAAATTCAAATTGAATTCTGGTATACGGATTGATGTAGTACAGTTCGGTTTAAAATTTATAATATAATTCGGTATAAACTTTAAATATTAAATATTAATTATATATTTCTTATTTTAAGACACACTTTACTTTAAATTTTACACAATATAAAATAATTTCACAAAACATAATTGTATTTTCAATTTTGAAAAGATTGTATTTTGAATAAAGAGAATAAATTCAACTGTAAAGAGACATTTGTGTAGTGTTTAATTATTTTGTAAAATCTATATTACTAATATATATTTTATATCAAAATACTGTATTTTATTAATAGTCATTATATTCAAATCTTTAAAAGAAAAATATTAACTTATTTATGTGTACGATCACTTTTAATCAAAAAATAAAGCATTGTCTATGTTCAAATAATTTTTCGGATGCCTTTTAGAGAACAAACATTGAGGGCTTTGGTTTTGGGGTTTTAAGTTATGAGTTTCTGTGTTGGGAATCATGTGCTTTAAACGATTGTTTTCAAAATACAATAAAATTTGATGTAATTGTTTTGTTGGTTGCTGCTGTTGTTAAATATTTTTTTTTTTAAGTTTGAGTAATAATATACTATGCATTATATTTTATGTTTATTTATTCTTTGTATGTATAATTATATAAAATGAAAAACTATGTATAAATAATATGAGAGAAAAGGTGTAGAATTATATAAAAAGAGAAAGGAAAAAAAATACAAAAATGTGTGTGTGTGTGTGTGTGTGTGTGAGAGAGAGGAGGAGGATAGAGTGAAGGGAGTAAACCTAAGAGTACAAGATGAATCGAATCAAACCATGAATCTCGCGAGTCGACTTAATTAAAACTTGACTCAAATTCGATATTGTTTGAATTCGAATTAAATCTATTTAAACTTGAACTCTTATTTGAGTTGCATTCAAATTCGTTGTTTTGTATTTAAATGTTCTTATTTATAATTTTTATTTTTTTTATAAATAATAATTTATTAATATATATTCAAATAAGACATTTAATTGTAGCCATCTATTGATTTATACTAATTATTTTATATATGATTTTATATACCTGTATATAGAATGTTTTAAAGTTGGGTTTGAGTAAATATATTTTAAAAATTTAAAGTATAAAATTCTTTATAAAGTTTTGAAAATATTCAAAATTTTAGTTTAGTTGTAAAAAAATACAAGAAAGTATATTAAAATATTTATAGATTCTAAATGAAATTTGGATATTGCATGTTACTATGATTGTGCATCTTTTATTATCATATTATTGTATAATATTTCATTTATAAATAAATAAGATGTGAGATTTTAATTTTTTAAATGTGTTTTAGAAAAAAAAAATTATAAAATTTTCATTTAAAAATTAGAATGTGCATAATATTATACATGCATATAATGATAAATAATTTAAATAAACTATAAATATTATAAATTAATACAATTATGTTTTTTCAGTATTATTTTACTATATAGTAATTGTTATACATATACATATATACAATACATTAAATTTTAATTTTTATGTATACTTTTTACTTATATTTAATGATTTAGGTAAAAATTGAAAAATTTTTAATTTTTAATTCATATGTATCTCTATAATATATAATTATAGATGTAGCTTACTTTATCAAATGATATAGTTAAAATAACAAAAATAAATATAACACAATGAAAATAATAGTGATACCTTAAAAAAATCTTATCAAATAATAAATATATTTTATTTATAAAATATCACATATATTATATGAAATTTTTAGATAGATTACAATTATGTCATTGTTGAAAAATTTATAGATGAACCTAATTTTTTTTTTATCTAGTTATTAAAATATTTCAAATATTCAATTGAGACTCTTAAAAAATATTTGTTTCGAAATCAATGTGCTATTTTATAAATTTTAAGTTAAATTTCAAATCATATTGTCAATAGTTATTTTCATATTGTTTTAAAATGACATTTTATTCTCAAAATTTATTTTAAATTTATCTTCTTCGTTAAATTTAATTGAATGGATGTAAACATTATTCTTATTATATATTAAAGCTATAAAATGATTAAATTAATTAATATTAAAATTTTAAAAAATTATGTAAATTGAAACAAGTTCGAGTTCGAACTCGAACTTAACTTATTAAACTTGATGAGTTCAAACTCAAACTCATTTAAACACATTTAAATTTAAGCTTGAACTTAAAAAAAAAAAAGAAATATTTAAATCAAATTCAACTCATTTATATTTCTCTTGAAATACAAAAAGAGAGAGAGGCCCACACTTTATTATGAGGCTATATTTGCATGTAAATTATCTTTTCTATTAATTTTTATTAAAACTATTTTTTTGGAATGCCACGTATCAAAATTATTCATTTTGTATTCCTCTGTTTTACTTTAATAGATACTACTTTTTAAATTTGGCATCAATTTTGAACACAATAAATACGTTCATCCAAAAAGATCATGAAAAGTTAATGCAAAATTAGCAGAGCTAAACCAAGAGGGCAAGAGTGGGTAAAGCTGTTTAAGTGTGGTGGGTTATGTACTGTCTTAAGCTTGTCCCCTCCATCTAACACCTCTCTCACACACTACACGCACTGTCTAAACAGTTTGAAGCCCAGACGCGGCGCTACCGTATTGGCTCCTTATGCCTTTTGCCTCTGTTTTTCCCAAGCTATTGTCTGCGTCTAATACTGCTGCTGCTGCAGCTGCTCCCTCCCTCCTCACGGAACGCTAAATGGGGGCGGAATTATGCTTCTTGTTATCTGGTACCCTCTCTTTTTCTGCTCTGCTCTCACCCAAGCTTGCCTATACCAAATTACCAGTACACACTCTCTCTCTGTCAAACGTGACTTTTCTCTTCTTTTTCCTGTAGAATCACCCCACCATTCTTCATTTAAAGGCACCGCCTTTATGCATTTCTTGGCCATAATTTGAACCCCTTTTGTGCCAAACACCAGCTTGAGCCTTGTGGGATCGCCATAACCCCCTTGGAAAAACCACTTGTTTTTTTGCGTCTTTCTGTGTCCGGTAGTTTTGGTTTAATACCTAATTAGTTGAATTAGTGGGTTCGAGCCAACTAACAAGTGAAAACTCTTGGGTGGAGGATTCATGGAAATTGATCTGAACCATGCAGTTGGAGGGCTGGAGAAGAGTACATGCGGCGGTGGAGGAGAATGTGAGAAGGGGGGCAGCGGTAGTTGTGTCCGTTGTTCCTTGTCCGCTTCCACTTCTTCAAGCTCTTCAAATGCTTCGTCGGGCTCTTCTTCCCCTTCTTCCGTGCCTGCTGCGCCTTCCTCAAGCTACATGGAGCTGTGGCATGCGTCTGCGGGGCCTCTCACCAGCTTGTCCAAGAAAGGGGATGTGGTGGTCTATTTCCCCCAAGGCCACTTGGAACAGGCTAACTCTGTGTCATTTCCTCCTGTGAAGATGCCCACTTTAGATCTTCCTCCCCAGATCTTTAGCAGGGTTGTGGATGTTCATCTACTCGTAAGTTCTTTATTTGAGGGTTTTGTTTCATAGTTTCCATCTGTTTTCTCTTTTCTCATGGGATTGTGCGTGATTTTGTAAAACAGGCTAACAAGGAAAACGATGAGGTCTACACTCAGCTGACTCTGCTTCCTCTGCCAGAGGTACTATTGACAATTATGAGTGTTTTAGCTCCCACCCACCCCCACTAATCTTGGTATGGAATTCATGCATGGTTTTTGAAGATTTTGCTTGTTTGCTGGAGAGGAAATTGGAGAATTTGTGGGTGAAGAACTTGTTGTGTTTGCTGCCTATTCCTGATGTCCAATGTTTTGAATGTTCAGTTCCAATTTTATGATGTCATAGTATTTATGCAGCCGGTAGGACTGAAATTAGATGGCAAAGAGAAGGACAATGAGGGAGCTGATATGGATGACAATGCTGCCGTGCCGGAGAAGTTGACTCCCCATATGTTCTGCAAAACCCTCACTGCTTCTGATACCAGTACCCATGGTGGTTTTTCTGTTCCTCGGAGGGCCGCTGAAGACTGCTTTCCCCCTTTGGTTTGACTCCATTTAGACTTTATCGGTTGAATTCTCCCTTAAGTTGAGTTTCAGTCCTGGAGAAATTTCTAATGGATTTAAATTTTGCATTGTAGGATTATAGAGAACAAAGGCCCTTTCAGGAACTCATAGCCGAAGACTTGCATGGAGTGGAATGGAAATTCAGACACATTTACAGAGGTATGTAAGTGCCAATTCTGCGGAGATTCTAAGATATGGGATTCTGACGGTTTGATTCTATGAACTTATAGGCCAGCCAAGGCGACATTTGCTCACGACTGGATGGAGTAATTTTGTCAGCCAAAAGAATCTTACAGCGGGGGATGCTGTCCTCTTTCTTAGGTACATGTTCGTTTATGCGATAAAACTTGAGGGATGCATACTCGTGATAGATTTAGAGGACCCATACTCTGGCGTTTATAAAAGATTGGCATGCTAAAAGGGAATGAAGTAAGTGCATGAATCTTAAAGCAAGAAAAAGTGCAATTTTTTTCTTAAGCTCCGTCTCTTTCTTGTTTCAAACAGATCTCCAATCTTAGTTCAATCATGTGAAATGCGGCAGCAGTTGATGAATTCCAGCTAATATTTTTTTGGTTTATGGTTAGGCATCAACATGAAAAAAATGATAACTTTTTGGGGTAATCGTTATCAGTGTGACCTGTAAAAATTATTGGTGTGTTTGAGCTTTATAATCAAAGGTAGCAGTAGACACCAGAGCAAAACTTTTTCTATAGGAGAAAAGAGACCGGAGTGAAAAGTAAACATTATATTCTCTAAAACATCTGTATTTCAAGTGTTCAATTTGCATGGTAATAAGTATTCATTTTGTCATGTGGTATTGCAGGGGACAAGCTGGAGATCTGCGATTGGGAATTAGGAGAGCTGCACGGCCAAGAGATGGTTTACCTGATTCTGTCACTAAAAATCAGAATTATTATCCAAATGTCCTTTCTCCAGTAGCAAATGCTCTATCAAGCAATGGAACATTTCATGTCTTCTATTGCCCAAGGTACTGCAATATGCTCTCTTGCTTTCCTGAAAAATTTAGGATGGACCAGTTGTAAAGCTCTTGACTTGGAGTAGTAATCAACTCGATAATTTGAGTGATGCTGATTCTTTGACTGAAAGTCTCTCAATATGTTGCATAAATGTGTAGCCGTTTCGCTAAGTTGTGCTTGCTGCAGAATATGGAACCCAAGCTTGTTTGGCAAAGAAAATGTTTCTATTTCTGAAAGTTTTAAATTAGTCAACATTTCGAAGTACTGATATGCTACAAGAACTTTGGTAGTTTTATATGGTTGGGGAATCAATGAAGGAAGACAAACCTTAATGCGTTGGTTCATTGTTGGCATAGAAGACTAACAAGAAATGACCCTTTGATGAAGATACCAAATAATTCACATTTCAGACCAAGAACTGAACTGAAAATCTAAAAATTCAACTCTTTGAGCCAAAGTAAAAAGTTAAATATTAAATCCAAATAGGTCAAGAAGTCTATTGTCTATTCTTTCTAAATGGTGGATAGTCATATTGCAATACATTGGTGGTCATCAGATTTGAAATTCTTGAAAAACATAGCAGAGGCTATGCATGGTGGTGGTCAATTTAATACATAAAAGACATGCAACTATTTGTAGATTTCCCACTTTGTTTGGGATTGCAACTTCTGAGAGTATGGTGAGTCAACATATTTGTGGCCATCAGATTGATATTCTCCAAAAAAGGAAAAAATAAAGAGGCCGTGCATGGATGGTAAATTTAATACATTAGTGATGTGAAACTATGTAAGTTACCCTTAGTTCTAGAACTCAACAGCAGATAATATGGCGAGTCTTCAAATTAATTTGTCCCTATTGAAACTATGTAAGTTACCCTTAGTTCTAGAACTCAACAGCAGATAATATGGTGAGTCTTCAAATTAATTTGTCCCTATTGAATATGGCGAGTCTTCAAATCAAGTTGTTCCTATTGTTGTTTGCTTTTATTAGCATTTGAATTATAAGACAGAGGTGCTCTGACTGATTATTTGGACTTCTCTATGACAGAACTTAGTTCTATAATTTTGTTTGGGGTTCTTTATAATATGATTATAATGCTTATTTTTCACTGGCTCAGAAAGCATTGTGCATCTTGGTTTGAGTTACCAATTCTAGAACACTTTGTTGCAGAGCAAGGCAGGCTGATTTTATTGTCCCCTACCAAAAATATTTGAAGTGTATCACCAATCAAATACCTGCTGGAATGAGATTCCAAATGAGATCTGACATGGATGATTCTCCAGAAAGAAGGTCCCACAAAATTCAAATATATAACATGATGTATTTTTCCTGTTTGGTGCATTTTGTTTAGAAGAAACATATTTTTCTTGCAGGTTTAGCGGAGTGGTGATACGAGTTGGTGATGCAGATCCCTACAGATGGCCGAACTCAAAATGGAGATGCCTCACAGTAGGCTATTCCTTCATTTATTAAGAAATGATTTTATTGTTTAGCTGTCATGGGATTATCTAGGATTTCTAGTCCAGAGCTATCAATTGTTAGACATCATTGGATCTCTTGCCAGTTTCCAGTTTTCTATGGCCATACTCTCCTTTTGTGATAGTTTAAAGTTATGATTTGTCCCTGTCTTGCCACTGGTTCACGCTGAGTATAATGCTAGACGTGGTGGTGCATCTTTCTTTATATAGATTGCATGAACTAGGGATGGTGAGGTGGGGTGGGGGAGTTTTTTAACTGATCAACATTGTCTCAGAAAGTGAGGAAATTCAATGTTCCCGTTACTTGTTTCTGTTCAAGTGCAAAATGATGTTTAGTATGATACTGAATTGGCACATTGAATTTTGCATTTGAATAGTCAGATCAAGCCTTGCTGATCTGTTCCATGTTGATTTAGTATTCGATCAATTCATTGCATTATTGACATTTTTCATGTTTCATTGCTCGTATAGACATTATATCATGAACTACTAAGCCATGAGTTCAACCTCCTTTAATGGCAGTGGTCTGCTAAATGTACACTCAGAGGTGATCTTGGAATTGTTAATATGAAACACGTAGAATTCCATGGACGACAGCATTGTTTGTCTATTGCTTATTCCTACCTCTCCTTCTCTCCCTTCGTTAACATGGTTACTATTGCCTCATAATCATAGGTTCGCTGGGACGAAGACATCATAAGTAATCACCAAGAACGAGTTTCTCCTTGGGACATTGATTTCTCAGGTACTTATGCACCTCCAAGTGTTCAGTCCTCCCCTAGAATGAAGAGACTGAGATCAAATCTACAGGGATCACCAAATGGCAGCCCAATCTCTGGTACACGCCCTTCCGTTTTATTACATTTTGGTTCTGTGTGACTTTAGTTATTGTTATCTGATGCTGCAGGTTTAAGACATCTCATAAATTTCCTGGTTGTCTGTACATTTAAGCAGGAGATGGTCCATTCTTGGACATTAAGGAGTCCGTAAGATCCACTAAGGTCTTGCAAGGTCAAGAAAACATAGGTTTATTACCACCTCTCCACAGGAGTGATAGGCTGAACCGCCAACTGGACTTTGAAATGCAGCCTCCAGTGTCTGATACTTTACCAAACAGGATGGAAAAGATTAATTATAGTGAGTTTGTGAGACGCCAGGCTCCCGTTACTTTCACAGGCTTTTTGGAATCCAATTGGTTTCCAAAGGTCTTGCAAGGTCAAGAAATTTGCTCATTGGGATCTCTGGGTGGGAAAACTGACTGGAATCTTGGTGCTTGGTCGAAACCTGAGCTCAGTTGCAATGTTTACGACACATATCAAAGGCTGATAGTGCCCAACTTCTATCCTCTAGCTTCTGAAGGAGCTAGAAAGATTTCATTTCCTCAGAAGGCCGTTTACAGAGCCGGACAAGGACCTCTGACACCATCCAACTTTTCCAATATTCAGACAAGAAATGATGTACTTACCCCTCCTTCCATCCTGAGTATGGCGAGAAAAGACACAGGTAAAGGGCCACATCCTGCAAATGAACAAAGGGCTCTGGAGAGGACAAGTGGATCTGCTTCTGTCCATTTCAAAAATAAGAATGCTGAAAGTAAGGAGGCCCCTGTTTGTAAATTATTTGGATATTCCTTAACTGCAGATCCTGCCATCCTCAATTCACAGGGTCAAAGTAAGAGGAGCTGCACGAAGGTAAAAAGCAAGATAGCTGCTTGTGGAGAATTCAGAATTGATTATGTTGTGACAGTCCATGGATGATCATTCCTTTATGTAGGTTCACAAACAAGGCAGCTTGGTGGGGAGAGCCATCGACCTTTCAAGATTACACGGTTACGACGAACTGCTAAGTGAACTGGAACGCATGTTTGGCATGGAAGGGCTCTTGTCAAATCCCAAGTACAGATGGTGTATATTGTACACAGATAGTGAGAATGACCTGATGGTAGTTGGCGACAATCCATGGCAGTAAGTCCCTTTAGAGAGCAGCTCTTTCCTTTCCTGTCCCTTGTATCTTTCCAGCTTCTTGATGATTGTGGTTCTCTTTAACTTTGAACGACAGTGAGTTCATTGAGGTGGTGACTAAGATCCATATTTACACTCAAGAGGAAGTGGAGAAACTGGATGTTGGAATTAACCACGACGACACCCAAAGCTGTTTGGAAGAAGCAGCCACCATGACCGATGCGTCAAAGTCACCTTCTGTGGGTCAGCCTGATTCTTCCCTGACTGTAGCGAGGACGTGAAGTTCTGGTTTCTGCCTTGTTTTATGCTCCTAACTGAACTTGGGTTGCCTTTGTTACAGCCTTGTGTTATTATTACGTTGTTCAAGACAGAACTGATTGAGCTAGTTTGTGTAATCTAAATGCCTGTTTTATCATGATTAAACTGGGAGTAGATATGACAACATGAATTTCAAAAAATCATATCACATTCAACTGGCTTTCTGTGTAGACGTGATCACAATGGTCAAGCATGAAATACAAGCGTGTAGTTGTAATCCTTAGAACCGATAGGCGTGTGTGGGTCTGAAGTGAAACTATACACATGCAACATCTGTCCTTGCATTCATTAGATAATAGGTTTAAACTATTAGATTGCATAGAAGGATGTCAAAGCAACTATAATGTCTTTCTACAACATCCAGTGCCTCACAAACTAGCTTAAGTAGTAGCAATTGGGAGCCAGAAATTTTCCCCTTAAATGTAACTTCAATAATGTAATCAGAACAAATAGCCCTCACCATCCTCCTAAAATCCAGGCAACGTTTTTATCTTCCACATCAGAGTTATTTTCCAGTAGCAAGATATTGATGCCAGGAATTTGCTGAAATTTTGGGAGAAATGTATGCATTACAAATATTTTGTTTGTACAGATACCTTATTATCATTTTTCTGTTGTCCAAGACAAGGTTCACAGTTTGTGTGAATATTAAAGCACTAGACTTTCACAAGTCCTTGAGGCTCAGCGGAGCTGCCTGATGAGATCAAGATCAGAGGCCATTAGGAGAAGACTAGCAACAGAGGAGCCAGCAATCACAATACGCAGCAACTTCATCCTCATTGTTCCTTGAAGAGCTCCCGACCAATTATCATTCTTCGAATTTCACTAGTGCCTGCTCCAATTTCATATAATTTTGCATCTCGGAGAAGGCGCCCAGTTGGATATTCATTAACATAACCATTACCACCCAAACACTGAATGGCCTGAAACAGAACCAAATTTACATGGCCTTCATAAGGTTTTTCATATATATTCTCGATAGCTAGTTAATCAAGATCCATCCCCTCACCATTGGGCCCTTGTTTCCTTTCACAAATTGGTTAAGATAGAAAGCACCATAGCATTCTTTATAGTTTGTTCAATTGAAGAAACACAGAATGGGGGTGGACGTGTATACCTGAAGAGCAACTTGTGTGGCTCTCTCCGCTGCACACAGTATAACACCAGCACAGTCCTGAATAAAATTGCATAACCAGAAGAAAGTTAATGTTTGAACTTCAAAATTTTAGTTATGAAGCAGCAAAACAATATATGCGGTTGTGCAAACCTTGGGACTTATCTTTCCATTGTCACAATCCCTAGCGACTGAATACACATATGACCTGTAACGAATAAGAATCTTTCTCAGAATTTGCAAGGATAGAAGTCAGTAATATCAGTCAATGCATGACTCAAGACATCCACCGTGAAGATTGTAATGAAGTATAAATATCAGCAAGCTTTCCCTGCATTGAGGCAAAAATCAAGTTCAGCAAGCGTGTTCCGAATGAAGCAGCGAGGGATATATAGTGGTTTACTATGAGATTGTTTAAACCTGTATAAATTGAAATTCTCCAATAGGTCGGCCAAATTGCTCACGCTGTTTAACATATGGAAGAACAACATCAAGACATGCTTGCATGATTCCAAGAGGCCCTGCTGCCAAAACAAGTCTCTCCAGATCCAACCCCGACATCATGACATAAACCCCTGATGCAGATTTTGGATTATGATATTATCAAGAACCTTTCAAACTGAATAAAATCATGCTTCAGGCATGTAAAATATTTAGGTCCTGAAAACTTCTATAAATAAATCAACAAGGCAAGAAATTTTTGAGATTTAAGTCTCAGCCAACCCCCTTCCGACAATAAACATAAATATCAAGCTCCTGACCTGAGAATAAATGGGAAAAACTTATTTACCAAAAAAAATTAAATAAGTTTCTCTGAAATAAAATTTTTAACTAAACTAGAAAAATGTCGCAAGAATATCATGAGAGAGTTTTTACATTACAAAATTATGAAGTTTCACTTGGCACTGCCATAAACTTCGGTTGAAAGATACAATTTCATCAATGGAAAGAAAATGTTCATTCTTTTGGAAAGAAAAATACAATGAGTGCCAAATCTATTACGATTAGAGGACAGTGTTTTATCATGAATATGCAAGGTTCTTTCTCCCCAGTGCATTCGGGATGACAAGGCTTTATGCCAGAAGCTAGAGCTGAAGATTCAAATTGGAATTTGTGTGTGTGTGTGTGTATCTTATAATTGAAGGTATATTTTTTTTATATTACTGTCTGCGACCTGGACACGGGAATTTGAGGGGGAGGGTGGTTAAAGATGCTAGTGAAGTGCCAAAATTGTATCAGCATCTCGGTAATGTTATCCTAAATACCTTTTCCTTCATGGCCCAGAATGTTCTCTTCAGGAACAAAGCAATTTTCAAAGACAAGCTCACATCTGCAATATTTTGACACATCATGTTTCCCAAATGATAGAAGAGACACAAATAAAAAGCAGGATAAAACTGCTTAAGCCATTATACTTACGTATCACTTCCGCGCATCCCCAGTTTGTCTAATTTCTGGGCCGTACTAAATCTGCATTAAGCACATTAAAAAAGAAAAGCGATGGTTTTATTTTTAATGGAATATTCAAAATCCTGCACCATATATTTTTTCCTTTGCTGTATCTATTATAATCCAGAATAGTCATTGTGAAGTCCAGTACAAAGAAAATTCCTCCGTTTTTAGAAGAAAAAATATGAAATATGGTTTGAATGTAGTGTTGAGAGGACTGAAAGAATTAATTCATGTTTCATCACTCAAGATCTCAATTTATAGTACGGAACAAATACAAAGATACAAAAATATAAAATAACCTAGCATTAAATTAACCCTATAAATTAGGAAAAAAAATATACATGTTCTACTAATTAGGAAACAAAACGTGTAATATATCAAACTAAATATTCCTAAATAATCTAATAATATTTTGTAACACTTCCCTTAAAATTGAACATGGGGTGATGTTAAAATATTCCACTTCAAACTCCAAATTGAAACAAATAGGCAACCAAAAGCAGTCAAACAGGTGGCAATAACCAGTAGATAGCTAGAAGATTAGCCACTTGGTAGGCAACAACGAAAGAGACAGCCGCTAGTTAGGCTACATCAGGAGAGACTGCCACTGGGTAGTGGGTAGGTAACACTGGAAAAGGCAGCCACTAGATAAACAAAACCAGATAAAGATGGCCAATATGGACGACAACACTAGAAATCACTCTTATAAGGTAAGTAATACCAGAAATTACGAATGTCCACGATGGATAGAGAGATTGCACATCATGAGATGCAAACAAACAAAAATAGAGACTGCACATTACTAGCAGCTGATAGAGGTCATTGCTCAAAGAAGCAGTAGACACTAGCAGCAAATCACAACAATTTGTGACAGTTAAACAAAACAGTTCAAACGCAGCCCCAAAAATTCAGATCTTGAAAGAGTTCAAACTTATTAGAAAAAACAAAAGCAAGACTAGCCTATAGCAAACCAAACAAAGCCCCAAAGATTAAACCGAAATAGATAGAGCCCAAAGAACAAACCAAAAAATAAACAAACAAACAAATAAATAAACCCGAAGAACAAAGGGCGTAACTAAACTTAACACCCGATAGGAGCCCAAGTAAACAAAGCAAAAAGGACGTTCATATTTTGTGGGCCCAAGAGGTGAGGAAACAAAAATCTTGCAGCCCAAAAACACATTTAGATTAGGGTTTTAAAATATCAGCCCACGACAGAGTCATGGAGGCAAAGCTAGGAGCAGCACGTTGTGGTGATGGCATGCAGCAGAAGCTGAAGCATAACAGTGCAGTGTTTTTCATATAGGCAGTGCAATTTGGGTGTAGCAACCAGAGGCTGATCGCGTTGAAGTTTGTGCATCATTGTAGTGCAGGTGGAAGCACAATGCTAGGAGTACCAGCACTCAGAATGGGCAGGAGATGAACCACAAAGGTGTGCACGGTGGTGCTGGTGTAGAGGAGTCAGCACATGAAAAAAAAGGGGCTAGGGCTTTCAAGGCTTCTTTGGATACATAGACGGGCTGACTTTTGAGAACCATTCAGATGGCAGATTGTTTTCTAGTTTTTGGTTTCATGTAATTTTTTTTTTGTTTTTCTCTTTTCTAGAGAAAATATGAAAAGTGCTCTGGCAATGTGTTGAAGAGATTGAAGGAATTGTAGCGTGTTATAATTGAAGAGAAGTCTTAATTTATAATGCGGGACAAATACCAAGATACCAAAAATATAGAATAACCTAGCATAAAACTAATCACACAAACTACGAAATAAAATATACTCATCCTACTAATTAGGAAACAAAATATGTAAAAGATCAAACTAGATATTCCTTAATATTCTAACAATATTTTCTAACACAGTGAACTGGAAATGATACTCTTATCATTCTGGTTCTCAATGTCTGAAGGTTTTATGGTACATCATATGTACACCTGACCATTCAGATCAATGTTCAAGAGTATACAATCTCATCCAATTAATATCAGCCAGAAGTCAACCAGGGCATCCTGACACTAACTCAAGTTAACTCATGTTCAACTGGTAGTATATGGCTCAACATTAACTTTTCCACAGATGGAAGACATGCATGCGAGAGTGCATCGTCATTGTCACCAAAGGTTCTTACCCAGGCATATCCTTCTCTATGATAAATGCTGTAATTCCTTTTGAGTGAGCTGCCATATCTGTTTTTGTATAGACAACCTGATCCAATCTATGTAACAATGAGAAAACACTATGATGAAACAATTAACTGAACAGAGTTATTTTTAATTAAGTACATCACAATTGATAAGTAGAACATGAGCTCGTACAGTGAATCAATAAATATAAATACCAAATCTTAAGATTCACATTGGTAAATGGAAATATCAACCCAAAATAGATATTTTACTGCTAATTACAAATTGAAATTTTGTTCACTTTGCTACACAGTCCTTCAAACTGTGTTGAATGCCTATTTAGTGCAAATTCTATTTATGGAAAACAAGCCCTGCCCTAAGTTTTATTTATTTATTTTTCTCAACTTGAAAATCAGAAAATCTAAAAGCAGTGGAATTCTGCAAATTTAGCAAGTACCATACTTAATCTGCTTCAGGTTGTTAATTATCTTTAATTAAGCCACTTCTAGGCATAAATGCCTATGACCACATAATTAAAAAAGTTAGAACGCTCCACAAGTACTTTAAGATTCTTTATTCCCACTCCGTAATGTGGGCTGTGGTGCACATCCAAGATATCTAGCTCATTTTATTAAGTGTTGGCCAACGTAGTATAAAGTAGTTAGAAGGCTGCAAAGGCATTTGATTCACTTTGTTGAAGAAAAATATTTTAATTGATATTGTGTATATCATGGTTTTCAGAATTGGCCCGGCCTAACCATTTTGACCGGGAACCAGCCATGGCCACTTATAATGTAAAAACTGCTGTGCAGTTGACCCGTTCTGAACCCGTTGAAACCGGGAAAACTGGTGACCTGGTTGAACCAGTTTCAGCTGATTCTTTTCTTTTTTAAAAAAAAATTAAGAAAAGGGGAAAACTGAACAAGGTTTTCTAAACAAGCCCTTAGTCCCTCATAGGCGAGTTTTTTCCAAACAAAGCCCTTAGTCCCTCAGACCTGCTGCCAATCACGCTCGTGCACGAGTTTTTTCCACATAGGTCTCAGTCTTCACGATTTCATGTGTCGACGTCAGTGCTTCTAGCCATCGGCCTCCGGCCTTGACCCTCTTAGTCCTTAACATCAATTCAACTCAAAACCCACATCAAATCCATCCATCAACAAATACAAGATAGTGTATTTGCATTCAAAGTAAGTTTTATTACCATTCTTGAATAAATTTCATTATTATACACCACGTGAAATGTGAATTGGATTCAAGATTTTTTTTTAAAAACTTGTGAATATCTGTGATTTTTCAGTGGAATAATTTGAAGATTTGGGGTCTAGGTTTGCAGTAGTTAATTTCAAGATTTGGGGTTTCTGATGAATGTTTATACATTAATTTTTTGCTCTTATTTACTTAATGATGTTATTAAATGTTTGCATTTGGTCTTGTTTTTGGTGGCAAATTGTTCTTGTGCAGCTTTGAGTTTACGAAAGATGGAACTTATAATTGCAGCTATTTGAGAACAACTCTGTTTTGAGTTTAAGAATGCTTTAGAGTTGTGTTCATTTCACTGGAGTTGGGAAATGATTCAGTGTTTTTTTCGTTTGAAAATTTGATAATATTCTTTCGAATGGTTCAAAGCTTTTTAGAAATTTGATAATATTCTTTCGAATAGTGAAAAAGCAAATGAAAAATAGGGCAATTTAGAAATTCATGAGGAAGTATTTGGTGAAGGCGGTGATGATGATGATATTCAAGAAATTTCCACCACATCATTTCAAAAAGTATCAACTCATAAAGGAACAGGCAATCATCAAGCAAGAGAAAAACCACAATTGGATTGGAAACTTACTTCAAATGTGGTATTTGTGATCCCTCTCAACCTATTATAAAAGTTTCTTTACTAAGCAAAGAAAAATAGCATGATATTGATATGGTAATTGTATTGTGGTTTTATGATGCATTTACACCATTGAATACTTGTAATTCTCTTTACTTTCAAGTTGCCATGAGTAAAATTGCTTCGCTAGGTCATGGTTATACTAGGTCTAGCTATCATACTTTACATGTTAATTTTTTAAAAAATGCTAAAAAACAAGTTGAGTTGATTGTTGATTTTTTTAGAAGTAAGTGGGTGATGGATGGAGAGATTCTAGACAAAAACCATTGATTAATTTTTTAGTTGAAATCTCATTTATTTAATATTGAGGCAAATGCTCAAAATTTGTGCAATTTGTGTGCTGAAATTGTGGAAATGGTTAGCCCAAGCAATGTATTTTATGTTGTCACAGATAATGCAAGAAATTACAAGGCAGTTGATCAATTATTTTCAGATAAGTATCTAATTGTTCGTTGGTTACCTTGTGCTGCTCATTGTGTTAATTTAATTTTGAAAGATATCAGTGAATTGCCTCATATTACTGATTTAGCTATACTTGCATCTAGCAATTACAAGACAGCTGATCAATTATTTTTAGATAAGTATCCAACCATTTGTTAGTAAACATGTGCTGCTCATTGTCTTAATTTAATTTTGAAAGATTTAGTAAATTGCCTCATGTTAATGATTTAGTTATATTTGCATCTAGAGTGGCTTGTTATGTTTACAATAATAAGTGACCGCTTAATTGGTAGAGGAAAAGAGAGAGGTGAAGAAAAATTATTAGACTGCAAATACTCGTTTTGCCACAACATTTATTGCATTTAAAAATTTAAGTGATTATAAAGAGGATTTGCAAGCAATGTTGACATTTCAAGATTTCAAAAAATGTTTGAAAAAGAATGTTACAAGAGAAGTAAAACAAATTATTTTGAATGAGAATTTTTAAAATAATTGTTTAATTATTGTGAGGATTGAAGCTCCACTCATATGTTTATTAAGGAATTGTGATTCTGATGAAAAATCAACTTTGGGATATGTATATGAAGGCATGTACAAAGCAGAGAGGGGAATCAAGGAGTTGTTTAAAAATAAACAATATTGTATCAACAATATTTTAATATTATTATACTAGATGGGATAAGATGTTAAGGAAAAGTTTGCATGCTGTTACATATTACTAGAACCCTACTTTTTTATATGATAAAGAATCTTTTGGTACAAAACCAGAAGTTTTGAAAGGATTATTGGATTATATTAATAATAAAGTTAGCAATGATAGAAGGAACAAAATCATATAATGAAATTTCTCTTTATAGGGATAAACAAAAAAGTTTTGCTATACCAACTACATTGCACATTGCTAGATCAACTCAGCCAGGTAAACCATAATTTTGAATTGTTTTTCATATTTATTTTTATAGCAAATTACTTGTTTGCTTTTTCTTATTTAATTTTTCAACGATGAAATTTATAGATAATTGGTGGAAATTATTTGGGATTGATGCTTTTTACTTGCAAAAGTTAACTATTAGAAATTGAGTCAGACATCTTCTTCGGAATGTGAATGCAGTTGAAATGTCTTTGAGCACACATCCATACAAAGAAGAGAAATAGGTTAGAGCATTAAAAGTTAAATGATTTGATTTTATACATTACAACTTGTGTTTGCAAAATAGGTAAACGAATATTTATTATTAATTTAATTTCATTTTGTACAATTCATTAATGTATTTATAATTTTATTATTTCTATACTTTTATTTGTTATAGGATTAAGTACAATAGAAGATCTTATAATTCTATTGATTATGAGTGCATAGACAAGATAAAATTTTGGATCATTGAAAAAATTCTTGAAAGTAAACTTGATTACGATAAATTGAAAAATATGCTTAAAGAAGAGGTGCCAAGAAATGAAGAAGGGTCAAGTTCTAAACCGCTAGGTTTGTTAAAAATGTTCTTATTTTTTTTGTTTACCGATTTTTATTAATCATTTAATATTGTTGTTTGTTTTAGGTGAAGAAAATGACATAATGACAGTTGAAGGCATTAATATTGAAAACTTTGGCCTCGAGCTGTAATTGATGATGATGGTGATCATGTTGATGGCAATGATGATTGGGATTGATTATAATTTTACTTAATTGCATTATTTGAATTGCTTTTATGTTATTTTGTAATACATGAATTTATATATAAAAACTTGAATTTATGTCTTGAAATTTATGTATTTGCCATACTAAATATTTCATGTTATGTGAAACTTACTTTTGTTTTATAATTTTTGTTAAATAATTTTGTGTAGAAAATACACAGGCTTAAATATATAAATGCATGCGCGTGCATATACATGTATATATATCTATATATAATATACTATGGTATGGGTCACCTAGTTTTTAGAAACAGTTGAACTTAAGGGTGAGGCTGGGACGAGCTACTTGACTCGACTGGATCAGCAGTTCATCCCAAAGCTCAACTCACAAAAACGAGTCGAGCTCAAACATAACCCAGTGCTAATCGTCGAGTATCGAGTAACTCGACTCGATGACATAGATATAATTTCGTTATAATCCAAGCCCATTCCCAACCGCCACACCAGGCCCCTTGGCCTAATTTTCCAACCCTAATTGTCCGAGCTTTAGTCGAGCTTGAGCTTGACTATCATTGGTCAAGCTTGACTTGTCTTTGATCGAGCTTGAGCCTAAGAAATTTTCATCAAGTCAAGCTCGAGTAGGGTGGTACTCACACTCAACTTGACTTGACTACACCCATAGTTGAATTGATTGAACTAGTGACCAAATTGACCGGTTTAGTCACCGGTCTGGTTCTGAAAACATTGGTGTATATATTGTTACCTAATTTAGTTCTAGGTATATTGTGTTTTCTATTTTATAAGATTAGTAAAATTTGTTTTCTTTTGTATAAAAGATATATATATTATATAAAATTCATACCAATATTTTAAGTAATTACGTTAATTGTAACCCAACGTCACATTGTAAGTTGAGGTGGGATTATAAATAAAATGTACATTAATTTTTCCAATTTCTTCTAATATGGTATCAAACTGGGTTAGATCCCACTTGTTCATATTTTCTTGTCTCTAAAGAAAAAAGGGAAAAATCGTGTAGATTCTCAAAATCAAAGCCTGCTTACCCAAATGTACCCTTTCCATCTTTCGTGCTGCTATGAGCCATACGCTCTCTTACCTCATGTTCGCGTCGTTGCCACCGCCATTGCTGTCACACCATGTCGTGAACCCTGTGACCACCGAGAAGATATTCTACCATGCACCACCTTTCTTTTGTTGCTCTACCAATGCCCACTACTAATTGAAACCTGTGTTCACAAGTCCAGATGCCTAAATCGACCGCACAGTCTATGTGTCACCTTTCCTTAGCATGCCACTGTGTGCAGTAAGAAAGGAAGAAGAAAACCTCAGCAGTAGTCATTCGAAAGCCCTTTGTTGCATCACTCTCTTTGCTGTTCAACCGTACTTTAGTACTACCGACATGTTCAATTGAAAAGGGAAAGAAACGTATGTTTAAGGCTAATACATGGATCTAATTTGTTGGGTTGTTCGTGCTTAGTTTAATGATATTGTTATGTTTCTAATTTAGGCTTAATTTAAGCCTAGTGTTTTTTCTTCTTGTTGGGTCTTTGTTTGGGCAGATTGTTTATGTGGGCTAAATTGTGCTTGGCTTTATAATGTCGCTATAGACAAGTAAACTTTTACCTAGTCAAATGCCGGCATATGGCATTTTAATGTATTAAATATCAATAAAAAAGGGGCAATTATTTATATTTTAAGTATTTAATTATATATAATACTTAAATTTAAATAATAAAATAAATTGGTATTTTAATACAAATATGACCAACCAATCAAATTGTGACTAGTGTCAAAGTCAGCTAATCAAATCGTGCCATGTGTTAAATCTTGTCCATTTGGCAACCAAATCAAATCTTCTCAAGTTATTGAAGGCAAATATTGATGTTTTAGCAGGTTAAATTGTAATTTTGCGATTAATGAAAATGATATTAAATCAAATATTCTCAACCAGTTAAATTTTACCACGTCACCCTGCAAATATAGGAGTGCCTCCTCCACCACTATAAATAAGGGTGGCACTCTAAGTTTCAAAACAACAACACAACAAACACATTAAGTGAATAAGTCTTGAAAGAACTTTCAAAGTGCTGTCCACCGCTTTCAAAGGAGTTCTTCAACGTTCTTGGTGTTCTTTATAAAATTCTATCAAACTATAGCATTTGATTCACATCTGCGGCGTTAAACCCATGAATTAATGTTATTTGGAATCTATAATAGCTTTTGAGAAGATCAAAGCGCTAAAGCTCTTCCATCTCCAGCTGTGTTCTTCAAGTATACAATATTTAAGGTATTCTTTACTAAGTTCATTAAATTTTGGCGTTTGATTTGGGATCATAGTATTAAACCAAGAAATAAACATTTTTTGGAGGCCTGACAAACTTTAGAGAAGATCAAATCCATCCACGTTTAAAGAAATTGCAAAAACATACAAATTTCTCCAAGCCAAAAGAAGAATCAAGAAATTAAATTAAAAATTGTATCTGCAGAATTTTACTTTATTCAAATTCCAATTGTACTTGTACAAATGGAATGTTTATATAAATTTAAATATAAGAATTTTGTTTACAAGTTTTCTAGCATGTCCAATGGAACTATCTCTACCTCTAATCTCTTCTTTTATCAAGTTGAAGAATTTTCAAATGATTGGAGATAAAACTAAGTCATCAAAAGTTATTGCTTCATGTTCCTCTAAGACTACTACTAAGGGTGTTGGTGTTGTCACAAGAGTTGTGGCAAGAAATTGAACCAACCCTTATTCCTTAAGCCGTTGAAAACCCGCTTTACACAGGCCAAAGAAATGAGGATTACAAGACAATTTAGTGTCCTCTGGTCCTTGCCCAGGTACCTCGTTTGCCTCTAACACAGCTTCAATCATGATTACTGATACTTTAAACTTAGAGGATTAAATTTGTTACACTAAGTAATTGAGGGTCTTGCGAAACCTATACAAAAGCAAGATTCTCGAATCTCATAGCTGATAGAAAAGGTGGACAATGTTGAGTCTAGCCGTGTTGAGGAGAAACCATATGAAGTTCATGATGATGCCAAACTATCAATAAGGTAGTAATCAAACAAAGACAAAAAGCTTGCTATTGAAAAGCTCTAAATCTCTCTAGATGGTTACATCCCCGTGGATTAACTAAAAAATTCCATTGAGGGAATCATTAAAAGCAAGTTTGAAAGGACCACCAAATCGTCCATAACTTAAACCAAACCCTATTTTACAAAAATTGATAGTGTAAAGATGCAAATAAGCTATCAACCTCCTAAATTCCAACAATCCAATGAAATGGAAAACTTGAAGCAACACATAGCCCATTTCGTTGAAACTTGTAATGATGTTGGAACCTACTGCAACCACTTTGTCAAATAGTTTCTCTGGTTACTAAAAGAGAATGCGTTTGAGTAGTATACTTACCTCGAACCTAAGTCCATTGATGGTTGAGAATAATTAGAGAAACAGTTCTTTAACAACTTTTACAACACCCGTTGAACAGTTAACGTGATCGAACTCACTAATACTCGCCAATGAAAAAATAAGCCTGTCATCGAGTACATCAACAATTAGAGGAACAAAAGTTTAAATTGCAAGGATAAGCTATCTAAAGTTTCAGGCATTGAAATGTGCATGTAAGGCATGCATTAAGGCTAGAAATATATCCCTCAAAGGATTCAACTCAAAACTTTTGAAAAATTAGCCATTTGAGCTCACGATATGGAAGTTAAGCATCACTGTAAGTGGGGTCCATGGTCCACCTATCCACAAATAAAAAGAAAAGTCAAATGGGGACAAATCCTTCTCCTAAGCTCCAAGTAAGGAGTCAAAGACAGTAAAAGCAAGGTCTACCAAGCACGAGGGAAGGACAGGGTTGTAGAATGCAATAGGCCCCTCAAATGCAAAAGAGACCAACTCTGAGGGAGATGCAAGCTAAAGCATACCCCTTCTTTGACTTAAATGTTTAGGGGATATTTGATAATCTACTCAAAGCTAACCTCATCGAATTGCTCAAAATGAAATGACCTGTTGAGGCTAGAAGGGTCAATGATCTCAAATATTTCAAATACCATTGCCAAGTAGGGCATCTAACCCATGAATGCTTTATTTTCAAAGACAAGGTTATGGAATTGATACGATAAGGGAAAATCACACTTGATGATGATAGCGCGAATACCAACCTCATTACCCTCAATGATCAAATTAAGAGAGATGATAAAATAGAAAATTCTCTAGATGACGTTGTGTGCTTCCAAAACAAGAGCCATACATTTGTTAAGAATTGCATGTCCAACATAACCTTCAAGGATAAAGACCTAAAGTTGGGCTCCCAACCCCACAACAGGCCTTTATTTATCTTTGACTACATCTATGAGCAAAGGACCAATAGAATCTCGATTGACAGAGGTTCTGCAGTAAATTATTTACCTCTTCACATAATAACGGAATTGGAAATCCCCGTAGATGAATTGTTAAATAGTAAATTGATGATCTAAGAATTCAAACAAGGGGGCAAAGAACCTGAGGTGCCCTAGGGATAAAACTACTAATAGATGATGCAAAAACATCTTACAACATACTCTTGGGCCGGCTATAGCTCCATGAAAATGGTGTGGTTCCCTCCACTTAACATCAATACTTTAAGTATAGTCGTAATAATGCAGTAACGGGCTCGATGACAACAAGTCCTTCAATGAAGTCGAATCACACTTTGCAAATGTCAAATACCATTTAAACAAGGCAAACTCTTTAAGGAAAAGCTCTTCGCAAAACAAGGGCAAGTAAGGAGAGGCCCAACCAAACAAAACTGAATCAAGTGATCCACCTTCTTCTAAAAGTAGCTCAAAAGAGAGGCCATTGTCAAATGACGCATTCAAAGGTCTAGTTTTGCCCATAACCCAGCTTGACCTAAAAAGACCACCTTGTCAACCACCTAAAGAAATTGATAAGAACAAACTAATGCAAGTTAAAGTCGGCAAAATGCTTTTGCCCCAAGACATATAGGCTCCTCATTAAAGCAAGACATAACCCTAAAGAGCATTTGCCATTGGGAAAACTCCCTCAACAATCCACAAGCCACAGCCTACAAGCAGGCCTTGGGTTTGTTGAGCAATGTCCTATCCAAATTGCCATTAAGAGGACAACCACAAATTACAAAGAGGACTGCTCCTCAAGAAGTAAATTGAAATATTCAAAGATGTTTATCCTCGACAAGCTTTGCCCACCTATGAATTAAGGGCATAAAATAATTAGGAAAGCCACATCTAAGGCGTTAAGATGCATCCAAAGGAATTGAAAATTTTTAAAAGAAATAAAAAAACAAAAAAAAAGTAAAAAAATGAAAAATAAAAATAAAGCAAAAAGGCAAAAAAAGAAAGAAGAAATATAAAGAAAATAGCAAAAAAATCAAAGAAAAAAGAATAATAAAAAAAATACTCCTTGATATGAATATAAAATGTTAAAAAGTCAAGTTGAAATACTCCTTGATATAAGTATAAATTGTAAAAAAAAAGTTAAATTGAAGCAATCCTAGATATTAGTATAAACTATTGAAAGTCGAGTTAAATTGAAAGCTCCTCAACACAATCATAAATTATCATACTAAATTGAATGTTTTTTGATACAAGTTTAAAATGCCAAAGCAAACAAAAGAGCTCCTGGACACACAAACTTAAATTGCAAGCCATTCTTGATTAGCTAAAGTATAAACTGTAAACGGTTAAATCCTTAGCAAAATACTAATGTTTGAACTACATTATAATTTGATCTCTTTACAGGGTACATAAAGAGTTTGGAAGTTTTTAAGTTTAGTCATAAAATTATAAAAGGATGATTATTAATTAATTTCTTAAAAAAAAAGAGGGACAATTCATTAAGCAATGAAAAGCACATGAAGAGCTTTCACAAGTGCCTTCGAGGACTTTAAGAACTCAACCATCTTGCTAGTCCAAATATAGAGCTATTAGGCAAAGGCCTTAGGACGAAGCTACTTAAATGCCATTAGTCTTTCCTCCTTATAAGCTGTAGCCTGGGCAAGAAATATCCTAGCAATTCTCATACATGAGTAATGCTAAAGTGGTTGAGGTCCCTCTAAAGATTCTACACATACACCCTCTTGAAGACAACTGGGATCAACTTGCCATAAATTCCATTTTAAGGTTGATCTTCAAGGACTCTTCAAGGACATCAAGTCAAAGTGGTTGAAAAATTTCCCTCGCCTTCATAGAGTTTCATGAGAGCAACTCCACTAAGAACTAATTGAGTGGATAACTTAATAGGGTACCTTTGGCAAGTTTGAAGTAACCCCCCTCCTTAGTTTAACGTTCCTATCAATAATAAGACAATCTAGTGAAGGCAATGAAGTAGCCTTATTAAAGGGGTGGTGGTGAGGTGACTACATGAGTAGTCCCTTGGAGCTTGTGAAAAGCATGAAATAAGCGCTTAAATAAGGGACAAATTTGATATAGTATGGCCTTTTTGCACTAAAATTTAACCCATTAGGTGACGGGGACTCGTGAAGATTAGCCTACATGGGCCCCACCGTGAATATTGGGCAATGGAAGGGTGTAAGAATTAGCCTACAAGGGATCTCCCTCAAAGCTTGTGACCCAAAATTTTACCTATTAGGTAATGGGAACTCGTAAGGATTAGCTTACAAGGGCTCTCTCTTGGAGCTTGTGAACTAAAATTTTACCTATTAGGCAATGGGAACTCGAAGGATTGGCCTACAAGGGCTCTAGCGTTTGATTCACATTTGGGGCATTAAACCTATGAATTAATATTATTTAGAGTTTCTAACAACTTTTGAGAAGATCGAAGCTATAGAATTCTTCTATCTCCAGTTGTATTTTTTAAGTAACATTTAATACATTCTTCCAATATATAAAGTATTATTCGCAAAGTTCATTAAATTTTAATGTTTAATCTGAGATTGTGGTGTTAAACTAATAAATAAACATTTCCTGGAGAGCTAACGAGCTTTAAGGAAGATCATATCCATCCACACTTCAAGAAATTGCAAGAATGTTTAAGTTTCTCCAAGCCAAAAGAAGAATCGAGCGATTAATTAGAGATTATACCTACAGATATTTATTTAATTAAAATTTCAATTGTACTTACAAATTTCTTGTTTGTATAAATTCAAATACCAGAATTTTGACTTTAGTCATGGATATTTTTATTAGTGTTGTTTGTGTCAATATTGTTGTTATGCTAGTATGGTTTAGTAAAATTGTGTCTTTCTAAGTGTGTGACACCCATGTAGATATCTTGAAGACCTTTTTCAAATTTAGGTGTTTGCCAATCTTCCAATGTGTGTGTAAGTTAAGCCTGTGCCTTCTAATCATGCAGGCAGGAAATAAAAATAGTGGCAACATGATCAATTAAACATGTAAAACATGACTTCTCTATTGGTGTCGAAGCATGACTTTTTCACTGATGATAGCTAAAATTAGTTTAAGTTTGAACATTTTGAGAGTTATCTTTGTTCAATTTATGGAGAAGTGCTTAAGAAAAATATTGTAATTGATATTGTGTATATATTGTTACCTAATTTAGTTCTAACTATATTGTATTTTCTATTTTGTAGGATTAATATGATTTATTTTCTTTTGTATAGGAATTATATTATATAAAGTTTATACCAATATTTTAGGTAATTACTGTAATTGTAACCCAACTTCACAATATAAATTAAGGAGGGATGTTTATGGAAAAAGCGTGCATTAATTCCTTCAATTTCTTCCAACTTTAAGTGGTCACATTCTTACATTCATGCATACATACAGCACACATCTTCATTGATTGTCCTAGTTCGGGCTCTTATGGCTATGGCTATTAAATTTGAAAGATAATCAGTGTGTGTGTGTGTGTGAGTAAAGGAAAAGTAAACAAGATGTTTGGAAGGATAGCCAAATCATTAAGTAGCACGGTAGGATAAGACTTGGACCTTTGTAAGCAAAAAAGATGTTTTTGATGGGAAAATGACTCTAGCTTCAGACTTGCCCTTCCCAACTCACAAAGGCCAGAAAAGTCTTCAGTAAAATGAACATAAGTTTAAGAATAAATCATGATAAATTCAACTGAAGATTTACTCTCGTCATTCGCTTGTTCACTTCAAAGTTGGAGTTTTTCATCTCAAACTATAGGACACTAGTTAGGGCAAAACTCATTTTTCTAGAATAGCTCCAATAATGCCTTATGGACTTCCTTTCACTTCAAGAAAGATAGTTAAATATTTCTTGGAACCTAAATTTCCATGTCATCATACATGGTGTACTCAAAATCATTCTACTTGATGATAATGAATTTACTTTGTGAATATTCCCTTGTCCTCCAAATGATATCATTTCCATATAACTCTTCCAAAGTATGGCCAAGTTTAGCATTGAATAATTCCTTAATTCTCCTGTTTAGTGATATTTAGAAACAAACAAATTACCCAAATAATGAACTTAAGTGCTTAATCTTTTAAGTAGAGCATCTTGGCTTTTGTCTCCAGGCCATACCATTCTTCATATGTCAAATGCATTTTTATGGAAACAAAAAATAAATAAAGTAAAATGAAACAATGAAACAATAATAAGGATTTTGGTTATCAAGAAAATTACTAGCGTCTGAGCAACAGGACCATTTGTGCACCACATCTTATTCCCATTTAGAACATAACCACCATTAGCACGATCAGCTCTGCACTTCATGCCAACAACATCCGAGCCAGCTATGTAAGACAGAACATAGTTACTCAAGTCCCAATAAAAATAGTTCACCAAGAAAATGTGGCTAGTATATGTCAAGAAGAAGATATGTTAAAATGAATTACCATTAGGCTCACTCATGGCAAGAGCTCCTACATGCTCCCCACTTATTAGCTTCATCAAAATATAGTTACAAGCATGAGTTAGCCATTGTCGTCATGACAAATAAATTGTCAGAACCAAGGGTGTATCATCATGCAGGCTTATCATAACAACATTGACAAAAAAACAAGATCAGGCAAGCAGTGATGGAAGTGTAGTAGCCAGAGAGCAGTCAATGAACTCAACCTACTGCAGTTTTGCATTAGCTATTAGAAATGTTTAAATCACATGAAGAGCATTCAAAATTTAGGCGGTATAAACCCATAAAATTGGGGTCATTGTCTTCCATCAGAAGAGAAAACAAAATTTTCACTTTTGTGTAAGTTTGAGATATCAATTAATTCCATTAGTCTGGCGCTATGTTTCCAGTTGAACTGTCAAATTTCTCAACACTTCTCAACTTAACAAAAACATAGAGACTATGCGTATTTTAAACTAGATAATTATGAATAAATATATAACCAAAATGGCCTCCAGAGAAAGGAACCGGTAGGATGAAAGTAAAACCTTTGGCAAGTACTTTTGCTTCTGAGCAGGGGCTCCATTCCTCACCTGCAAACCATCAAAGTTACAAAGCTTAACAAGCATGATAATAAGTTTCAATGGAAACTCAAACTTAAGGTAAAGTAATTACCAATTGATTGATGCATAGGTTGGAATGTGCACCATATGAAAGAGCAACTGACCCTGAAGCACGACTAATTTCCTCCATAGCTATGCAGTGGTACAAGTAGCCAAGGCCAAGTCCTCCATATTCCTCTGTAATGCCCAGTTGGATAAATTTTGTCAAGATATGTAACAGCTTGAACACTTACATGAAAAAGTATGTTTCAAGTGGACAAGTCTTCTCAACCTACTTCCATTAGCAGTGGAACAGCTTCTTCACTGTTACCTCTTTCTGATAAAACTATACATGATTTTCCAAAGTGCAATAGAATATGTAGCTATATAATTGATAAATCAGTATATCACACATAATTGTTTAGGAAGAACTATCTTTCATTTAATATTTTTTTTTTCAAATTTCTCTCCCCTTCCAAAAGCAAATACAGAACAGAAGTGTAAAACAACAAAAGGTGACAATAGACAGATAACTAATAAGGTAGCCAGTGACCAAACAACTCAGGGAGTTTTCTTATCACAAGCTAACCAAGAAAAAACAATACCAACACAAAGTTAGCTAAACTGGTGTCCTGACACTAATTTGCTTCCTATGAGAATGGTCCTAAAATGAGTGAAAATAAGTTTAAAATTGAAATTGACAGAATTAAACCAAAATCAGGTTCTATCAAACAACTACAACCAGACAACCAGTTGAAGAGAGCAAATAACAACAGAGAACTATGCTCCAACCAAAAATAAAGATCATTTGAAATTTTAATAAAGACAAAATGATGTCCAAAGATGCTCCGTGTCAATTCAGATCCAAAAATGAGAGGGGGGGGGGACCCCTTGATGACTGGAAATGTGTACAACCGTATCACATGATCTCAAAATTTGCTTTTGTATGCCAAAAAATTTTAACCTACGGAGCAGAGCAAGTGGAATAGAGTTCAAGAAATTGTCATGTTGTCAGGTCATACCTGGGGCAGTGATTCCATGCAGATTGAAATCTCCCATCAATTTCCATAAATTAACATGCTGAAAGGAAAACGGGTAATGAACTCAATTTTCAACTGAGTGGCATTGCATAAAGTAAATACGAAGAGGGGCTATAATATAAACCTCTGGAAAGTAATTTGATCTGTCTATTTCTGAGGCATGAGGAGCAATGTTTTCTTGAGCAAACTGAGCCACGCTTTCTTTAAACTGCCAATATCTCATTGAAACAGTTCTTAAAACGGTAAGGAAAGTTTAGACAACATCAAAAAACTAAAACGCAACTACAAGAAGCACTTGTTGGTAAAGAGTTAAAAAGTTAGAAATCAATTTTAAAAAGAGAGTGCAAAGTTTTTCCAGCAATTTAAAGCAGTTAAAGTATCAAAATGAATAATCTCTAATTCCTGAAGTTTATGGAAATAAAACTCCTCCATCGAAGAAAGAAAGAATTATGAAGAGATTTTGGAAATCTTGGTGAAGAAATGAGAGTTGGCAGAGTCTTAATGAACAAGCATTGAATGAGTAAACTAAAAAGTTGAAATAACCAAGTCTGGTCCATGCTTTGAGATCATTATCTAGCTGCAGGTATCCATGGAAATTCTCTACCGCAGAATTGTTATTTGTCACTTTGGAATCATGTAAGTTGTTTATTTTTTTTCCTAGTTGGATCACTCTGCATTGGCTTCAACCATGATTTTGTGTGTGAGTCCTTAATCACAAAAGGATTAACATTTTCTCTTAACAGGACCAAAATCAATACCCCATTTAAGAGAAACTTGAAGAAACAAAACCATTCAATTACAACCACTGCAACGGGAGCAAAATGCGATCAATTAAAAAAAAAAAATCAACCATATTCCCAAAAAACAGTCAAAAAAATTAAAAAACACAATTAACCCTGGTTCGTAATGTATTCAAGCAACAGAGCCGAGAGACTAAATCCAATCGAAAAGAGTGTAAACAACTGAACATTGAAAAACATACAACACACGTGCAGGCATATGATATACATAATACATGTATGTAGATACACCAAAGCAAACAAGTACAAAAGCGACCTGTTCCTGCGTATCATCGAGCAGGAGCGAGGTGGAGAGAGGCGCAGCGGCGGCACGGTGGGATTGTTTCTTGAATAATGAAGAAGTCAGGGACCTCACCCCAAACAATCTCTGCATCTTCTCTGCCTTCCACCAAAAATGGAGACAGCAAAAGCACTGGGGCAAGTAGAGACAGCCCTTGTTCTGTGATTGTCAATTGCCACAAAGCTATCAAGCCTCACACGCTAGGCAAATTGACAATAAAGCTGAGAATTTCAGAGCAGGGAATGAGGACTATTACGGAGCAGGCAAGGCACCAACTATTTCCAGTTTAGACGCAACTGTTTCTTGACAATGGGAAATTGTAAAATAATAATTTATAATTATTATTAATTTTCATATTTATGGGCTCAACGACTTTCTTCAATTTATTCCTCAAAACTTTTTTCCCACTCACAAAACTTTCCATTTTCATTCTCTCTCAACTCCTCAACTTTTTGGTTTTTGGTTATGTTTGTTTTTGTTTTTTGGATTCGAAAATTATGTAAAATTAATAAATATTGATAAAAAATTTAAAACATTTGAATGCAAAATTTCAACTTTTAAAATCAAAATTTTTTTTATATATATCAATTATCAAAATAACACTTTTTATCTTTTTATTTCTCATACTTTTATATTATTTTTAAATTTTCATGTCAAATAATCTCCTGTTTTGAAAGCAAAATTTCAACTTCTAAAAGCAATTCTTCTAAATATATTAACTATTAAAATAATATTTTTTATCTCTTTTTTTTTCTTATTTTTACACAAGTTTAATAAACTTTCTACCTTCAAAATTTACTTACAAACATTATTTTTTGTTCAATTATTATAAATTCTAAAGTTATAAAAATTTGATTCAATAATAAAAATAGGCTTATCATAATGGATAATCTCATTCTATCTACAATTTTTTATTAAAATTTAACTATTACCTTTTATTATTATATTCCTTATGTTTTTTTTTTTTTTACACACTCATCAAGTGTGCCCCGTGCTAATAAAAAATTATCGATATGTTTGGTCCTTGTTATCCCCTCCAAATTTTTACAATTCAAACATACATTTCCATCAAAATTTTTGTTTAAATTTTAAATTTAAATTATCTTATATATATATATATATATATAACTACATGAATTCAAATAAATTAAAAATTTTATCATGTCAAAATTGTACGAACATCATTTTCACCCTAATAGTGAGAATTCTCTAACAGAATATCCAACCAAACTTAGGCGAGAATCCTACGAAAGTGAGAAATCATCTTCTTGAAATTCCTATGAGATAATCTTTAAAAAAAATTCCCATGAGATAACGCTGAGTCAGCCAGGTTTATCCAAAATGTGATGTGTTGGAATCCTTACCTTCTGCAATATTGTATTGCCATTACAAAACCATGGCATTTTTTTTATTAAGCCTCCAAGGCGCAAACTAATGGCTTCATTAGTTTCTGGAATAGCAGTACTGATGAGTCGTAGCAATTCAAACTTGATAATTGTTCATCTCAACTTTATAAAATTCAAAATCAAATTAAAATTTGAGTTAAATAATAAGATTAAATTTTAAAATATTGTTAAAGATCAAATTTTGAGTTCAATTAGACCCCAAAAAATTGTCTAGCATGATTGTATAACTAGCCTTATTGACACCCAATTCTGGAAGTGCCTATTTCAAAGAAAACCATGATAGCGAACTATAGAGTTGGGGGAACTAATCTAAGTTTATTTGGAGGATTTTTCCAATTAGATAGCACTGCTAAGTCCAAGGTTTTGTAAGATTCTGGTGAATCGATATTTCGCACGCAGGCAGATAGAGAGGTCAATGCTGTTGTTGGTTCTAACATCAGGTGCTCAGCAGAGCTCTACATTTGCAAGCATCTTCGTGAAGAAACATGTGGATTGGAGTTAGATGAGGTGAGCTGCATTTGTCAATGGTGTTTGCAGTATACATAACATATATAGAATTTATTGATGCTAGTAATAGAAGAGATGATGGTGGGGAGATATATGTTCTCATCAAGTAAATCCAGTGAAACCCCTTTCTCATTAATGAGGACAATTTTCAGAAAAACCTGCCTACTTCAATCAAGAAGTCTGGAAATATTCCTGTATCAATTTGTACGCCACATTTGGCAATACTAAGGCCTGTAAATGGGTAAAGTATCACCCTACCACTCTCATTAATTTCATCTTTCACCCAAATTCATGCTTTAGGAAAATTTTTTTTATCCAGGACCTGATTCAGGCCCATTACAAAAACTAAGATGGGCAAATGTAGGATTTGATTGCCGATAAAACCCACGAGAAATTAGACCCTTTGTTGTACCCAATAAAGCCCATAGGTCCAGTCTTCCAGAGTCCAGACCCGTAGACTAGGGTCCGAATGTTCAATGTTGAGGTCCGAAGTCTGAACTATGAAGCTTGACTCTTGGCTTCCCTCTCTCAGCCAGAGGCTGCTCAGCGACTCAACCACATGCCGCCTCCGAAACTTCAAATCACTCTCTTGACAACTCTCCGTCACCTTAGCATGGCTTCCTCATTCGTTCAAAGCGTCAAACCATTCTCTTCAAAACTCTCAGCGGCTCAGCCGCCTCTGCCTGACTTTCTCGTTCACGGCTTCATAACCATCACGGGATTCACTTTTTAAGGTCGCGTCGTATGCTGCTACAGGCGTTGCCGCAAAGGCTAAGAGGATTAAGGTATTTGTATAAACAATTAATGGATGTTGCTGTAGATTCATTTTGATTGGTAATTAAGGTTCTTATCTGCTGCTACTTGTTTTACCGAGTATTTTCTTGGACTTCTGGTTTGACATACTTCTGATTCTTTCTTATTTTTGTCGATCTTCAGATGTGTCGATTTTGTTTGGAACGTATAAGATTGATGGTTGTTTTCCTATTGATGTAAGAAGATTCTTCCCGCAGATGGGCCCATTTTAGAGACACCTTATCAAATCCAGAAAAATATTTCAGAGCTCTTTTCAATCGCCTTTGGCACCATCTTGTACAGGGGTTTTCTTAGTTGATATATTGGGGATTCGTTACCAGAGTCCTTGTTTCTGGATTTATCTATTTCCTGGACCTTTGTTTCTAGTCATTTCTTTGTTTTGTGTAGTGTGTGTGGATTGATTAGTTTTATGGTTCTTAGTTGTACAATGTGTGCCGTGTGAATATGGTTTAAATGCAAATCTTTTGGATTGCTGGCAAAGTATAGCTAGTGATGAAGTATGAGCCAACATATATCATTCAATTTTCAGTTGCTTAAGGTTATCATACTTGAATGGGTTCAGTAGGCAAGACTTTCAGTGCAGAATATTCATTGTCTGAACATTGCTTTGCTGCCATCAGAAGTTAGCTGAGGTAAAAGGTCATTTTATTGGTGTTGTGAATTGTTTATGTCATGCCAGACGATGAATATACTGGTGTTGTGAAATGTGAAGTCTGAGATCTACTGCTATCAATTTTTAATATCTTTGTTATATTAGATGCTTGCACAATGATGACAATAGATGAAGTTGGATGCTTGCATTTTGGTAAGTAAACTCTCATCTTTTACCAAGTACTTGCAAAATTTTATGTACTTCTCTTGCTTCAATTTATGTAGTTCTATAGTTCATTGATATCCTTGGGTAAGAGATTTTGAGTTTCATCATATAGTTCGACAAAAGATAAAGTGGATTGTGGAAGATTTAATGACATTGTGAATTTTATGATATTGTTCTATGTATCTATGTTATTGCATTATTCTATTAAATAATAAATATTATACATGTCTGCTTTGTCTATTTGTTTTTTCTTCTGCAGGATATAGGATTTTTATATGTTTGAAATTGAAACAGCTACTGTATTTGCAAATTTGTATTGTCCCATTCAATGTAGTTGACATGCTTTTATTAATATTACAGTTCTAATTATACTGAAAAATTGGTATTTTGTCAACTAACCAAGTGAGGCAGATGAGTACAATTTTTAGTTTATTTATTTATTTGTTTTTTGTTGTGTTATTTTATTTGATGTATGTCTAAGGCTTCTATCTTTAAGCGTGTGCCCATGTTCAAATATTTATTATATGGTTAATATTTGTCAAATATAAATTGTTATGTTTTTACTTGTTGAAAGAAATATAATTAAAAATAAGATGTATTTTTTGCAATATATTAAAGCTCCATATCAAGCAAAGGCAAGCACCAAATTTATCTTTTCAAAGTGCTGATATTGTTAATCTTGCCACACCTCTCCGTCATCCACTCACCCAAAAAATTTAAAAACAAAAAAGAACAAAGCCAAAAAAGGAGCTCAGAACCAAGTCGGGTCGGGTATGGGTACTCGACCCATTACCTTAAAGTGAAATGGGTCTGGGTGCGAGGGGAATGGGCATCATTTAAATAGAGACCTGGACAGAGCAATGACTGGCCAAACGCCTCTGACGCGCAAAATTGTGTGCACTGGAGCCCACGTATAACACACGCAGGTAACGGAAGCCATCAACGCTGGCACTTTTTAAGTGTTTTGGATGCTCTCCTCTGCTCCTGCGTGCATTTCATACGCTACACCAGCAGAAGCTTTAAGGCTTACTGAGTTTCCCTAGAGTAACAGATTATATATCAAGCGGGGGATGAAGGACGACTGAGTTTACTGTACTTGACTGCATCAATTGAAGCGGATTTAGTTCAATCCTGAGTCGTACACTAGCATCTACGAGTGTACCATTCGGCTGGAGCATTTGTACAATCTAAGGAATCTCTGCTCCCATGTTTTCCACCGCCTGAGTTGTCAATTCGTAGATCAGCTCAGATCCTCGAGGCCTAATAAAAAAAATTATGCCAAGGTCTGATGATTCTCATGATTGATCCCATCAGTGGTACCCAGAAATATTTCATGGGTGAGCGTTTATTAATAGTGCATCTTACTCGAAAGAGTCCAAACATCAACACCTGCACGCTTCTTGTTTTTCATGCTGACACCATTAAGAATACAGATCGGAAAAATGTGGACACAGACCACACTGGGGCCAACATATGAATTCAACCAAAGCTCAAGAAGCCTACCAACCATAACATTTGTAATTACTAGAATGATCTGAGGTTATAAATTACCAGACAACAGACTTAAATATTCCTATATGAACTCTTGTAATGAGACAGATATACAGGCCAGTCTCCTTTAAAGATTAAGAGCACAAGAGTCCTACCCTAAGCCTTCCCCTCTACAACTTAAAATTCTTTCCAATTCTCCCAATATTTTTAACAGTCGAATATACAATTTACCAGCACTATACCTACAAGTCACCAATAAACTAGGAGACAAGATGAATGGCCAACCTGTTTGGAAGGACAGATCCCGGATTAGAAAAAAAACACCAGGCACCAAGGAGATTCGACTCTGAAAAAGATGCCGAGTTCATAGCTCACCAAAATGCGTATAAATTACTAGGCAACCACTGTTTTCCAAATGCAGTTATTATTCTACCGAGCTGTCTTTCAGTTGGCATTGACGGATCAACAAGGCAGCAAGAACGAGACTTCAATCCTCATGGAAATTTTCTTCAAATGTGAAGCATCTGGTAGCATTCCTATGGAATGTTAACATAAGATATTTCCTCCGGATACAGTCCCCAGTAGCTTCACTCAGAGTCTGAATCAATTGACAGATATAATTTTGGTCTTACAGATCGCCGGGGAAATGAAAAAGGACTATCAGATCTTTCCCTAATTGTCTTACCAGACCTATTGTCGTCCATTCCAAGCAACAAAGACGCTGCCAAAAGAAAAAATGGAAAAACTTTAAAATAAGAAGCAAAGTTAAATAACCAAGAAGTAAGGCCACCATCTAAGAAAGTTAAAGTTGCTCCTAAGCAAAAAAAAGAATTTCTTTTTTCCTTCTGGCAATTTGAATGGCTACAAATGTTCTAGTTTTCATTCCATTAAGAAGCTCCGGGCAAATGAAATAATTTAACATGCAAGTCAGATCAGAATAGGAGAAAAAAAAAGGAAGAAGAAAGAGAAGAAAGCGGAGACAGCTCAAATATAAATATATAAATTAATTTAACCCATACGGTTCTCTCCTAATGGATCCAAATGAGCATCATTTGATTGTAACTGTTGTCGTGAATCCAACCCATTTGCATCTGTAGATTCACCTTGACCTGCTTCAACACCACCCCCAACCCTGAGAGAAATCCAATCCTCAGTATGAATACCATTTGAAATATTGGGATGATCTGTCAAATCAGACTGGGCTGCTGATGCATCACATGGTCTAGTGGGAAGAAATATTTGAAGTGAAGGATCATTGCCACTAAAGGCCAAAGGATTATCTACTAAGCCATCAATCACGTTAGAATGTTGAGCAGTAGACTCGGGAATGAGGGCAGCAGATCCCATGGCAGTCTCTGCAGTTAATGTATAGCCATTTACAGTCGTTGAGCAACCAAGAGGAGGGCCATTCTGTAATTCAACTAAAGCATCAGAAACCTCCACATCAGAGCCAAATAACTGAAAACCAGGGCCTCCCTGACTAACTGAAGGCATTGACCACATATTAATCCCTAAGTCATCTTCATTTGCATTGTAAAGACTGAGGCATGGACCTCCAGCACTATCAAGGGCAGTATTTTCAAAATAAGAGTCAGGAATTTCATGCTGTGAAGCTGGAAATGGGAGTCCACCAGGATTTAGTTCATCATTCTTGTAAGTAATTCCTGTGGACATTGGTGGTTCAATTTCTTCTTCAGAATCACTGAGGCATATCACCTCAGCGTACCCAGGAGGAGCAGAAGTTATTTGGTCACCAAATCCATGAGATGGATCAACATTCATGGGCATGGACTCATGCTCCATACAATTAACTGTAGAAAGATCAAGGTTTCCCCCACCATCCTGATTAACACTGGCATCCTCCCAATCTCTGCCGCTGCCGGTTGCACTGCTGCTCATAGGAATTACATTCAGACCATTATTCTCAAAATTTTCTTTAAAATGATCAGCAGCTGAATTACCCTGAATTTCGCAAGGTTTGTTAAACTCCCAGAAACCATTTTGGTTTTTTTTCATTCCTATCCTAAGACCACCATGACTATCAGAACCAATTTCCTGTTTGATTGGTCTCGGTTCTAATTTTGGTTTAGATTCTACATTCTCAGATGCACAGATGGTACCATCAGGTAAATGCCATAACCCAAGCTCCCCAAGACCCTTTCGATCACCCTCTGTCTTTGCACGCCAGGAGCCATCAGGCTTCACCTCAATCTCTGCCACATCTTCTCCACAATTTCGCATCTGCAAAATATAACCAAGGAAGCATAATATGCATTGAAAAAGTAGAAAGAAGGAATAACTCAGCCCCAAGGTATAGTTCAGACAATACCTTTGATGTGATTTGATTGAAATATGGATCTATGATGATTTTTTCCAATGAATAGTTCTTCAGACAAATAGGGCATTGCCACTGCATACACAAACCACATTCAAAACATAAGTAGGGAAGCCAAGTGTGATACATGGCATATAAATGCTCTTTAAGTCCATTGACTTGGAATTTATCTCCTGTTTCTCAGAAAACCAAATATCATATCCACAACTGGAATACAGCAGGCTTCAGGAGGGTAGAAGATATCTCCTATCTGAGGGAAGCAAAAATAAATGAAGAAGATCTCACATTTACTTGCCTTTCTAGAACGCTGGTTCATTTCTATGAACACCTCAAGATCAAAACAGCCCATGTGCGCACAGGGACTAAATCTTCCAGCTACCTTCATTCGTAAACCACTCATCTGAAGCACACGAGAATGAATATATATAAATATACACACTATCAGTTCAAAGAGGCAAGCACAATAGCAAGCACTTTCAAAGAAAGAAGCAACTGCAATAGTACTCTTGCATTCAAGATCAAATGTTTTTCCTTGGCTAATACACAAGGACCATCCCGCGAGCTTCGTCAATAAAATTTCATATATTTATAAAGTTCTAAATCATCAACAATATGTTTTTGATGGAACTGATCAAGTACCATCAATCTAAATGGGAGCAATATACATGGGGTTCAATTAATTTAACAAATTTATCAAGAAAAGATGAACTTGCCAGCACAAATCTCTTCAGTACATATAGCTAATGAACCACGTTCTGAAACAGCTTTTCACGCTGACCTAGAGGGATAAATATTTAAATAGTTCAATTGAGACTAAGAACAAGCCAGTAATTGTAATTAGCAAGACTTTCATTTCTTCACCATAGGACTACAGAACATATGCCAATTATAAATGACTACAAAGCTTTCTTGACAAATCTTCCAGCAAAAAAGCCCAAATAAAAAGGCTTTCTCTATACAGAGTCTTGATTTGGGATTAGAGGATCTTCATAGTGAAAATGGGAAACAGGGTGCATCAGATATATTCAAGCTTAAAACCAAAAGCAGAGCTAATATCTTAACAAGTACAAGAAAGAAAACCAACCATAGCAATCCTCTTATTAGCTTGATATCCATTGAAACAAGAGGATAGCATAGGCCTTTTTTATTTAGGCTTTTGAGTGTGTGTATTTAGATGTATTTTTCTTTAAGGTTGTGCAAAAGTAAGAGGGAGAACAAGAGGACATGCAATGATTGAAGTGTGTACATTACTTTGTATAAAAGCAAAATAAACATAGCCACAGAAACACTACACCAGCTTATAGTCAAATAATTAGACCCAACCATGTTTTGTAAAACATCCACATTCTTTATATTATCTGAAGTTCTAGGCAACGCCGTGGAACTACCAAAAGCCAAAATGAAATTATGCAAAGAAAAACAGCCACCAGGAAGAACTTTATGTCATGGTAATAAACAATTAGTAATTAGTGACCGTGGAGAGAAGTTTCAGTAAAGCTCAGAAGGCAGAGAGATTTAAAGATGGCATGTGCATTTGGAGAGAAGTTTCAGTAAAGCTCAGAAGGCAGAGAGATTTAAAGAGGGCATGTGCATTTTGAATTTTGATCAATATTGCAATCTTTTAAAATATATGCAAGATTAACTATTGATAGGACAGACATTTAGCTAAAGCCAGAAAATCGATGGCTATGTTTATTTTCATTTTTTGGTGTGTGTTTTTTAAGTTTATTTTTGTTTGGGAATTGTGCAAAAATCAAAGAAACAGAGAAATAAAATTTTTAAAAATGTAATGATCGAAATGTGTGTTTTTAAGGTGGAAGAATGAAAACAACCATAGCCGATATTAACAAGGATTTAAAAAATTCAACTTAGAAAGAACAACAGAACAAAGTCTCCCTCTTAAATTAAATCCAAAACAATGGAAACTTCCAAAAAAATGGACAACATGCACATGAATACAACAGATACAAAGCATTGATTTACTCACTTGGGACAAAGAAGTGCTCGTTGGCACAAGAACAAGAATAAAATTGAATAGGCAAACATTATTATCTTTTTAATTCTTTTGAAATATACAGAAGACTTAGTGTGCAAATGTAAAACTACTTACAGGACAACGGAGATTGACATGAATGAAGTCAGCAACAACTTCAATATCACTATCACTATCAGCATTTTCCGTGGCAGCCCCACCACCAACACATCTACGAACACGAGCCAGTGCATCCTCAAAACGCTCGCCTTCTCCCTCTTTCGGAATCATGTTGAGAACCTAGTAAAAAAGATTGCCTAAGCACAAATGTCTAGGCCAATCATGAAATGGAGACAAGAGTAGACAAGCCAAAACCTTCCACAAATATCTGTTCTCAGAATTGAGAGCAATAAAGACCAACTCTCCCCATCCTTAATACGGCAAATTCACAGAAGAGGTGTTAGAAACAAACATTAATTGTACAAGATGATATACCTTCTCCTTCTCCCCCCCCCCCCCCCCCCCCCCCCCCCCAACACCAACACCTCCCACTCCTCCAGTTCTTAAGTAACAAAATTCCAGCAGTATATTAATTTATCTTGCATACAAAATGGTCAGATAGGCAAAATTGCAAAAAGGTCTGGGGAACACCATAAAGTCTAGATGATGTCAAAAAGGCATTGAATATAGGAAAAAAGGCATGATGAAATAATGAATATCAGTCTTCTTCATTATTTTGAACTAAATGGAATACCCCGGTTTGAAACTGTATGACTGTAGTCCAAAGTAAGATTTTTTGGAAAATTGGCAGACCTGATGCAGAGTGCGCCTCTTGACAATTCTAACTCCCAGACAGAATACACGAGTATCACATCCCCCTAAGAAGATCTTATTAATTCCGTCTCTGGTGAATGATGTAATCTGACAAGAAACAAGCCATACATGGAGGAAAACATCAACAATCAAGAAACAAGGTCCAATGGAACACAATTGAAACATTAAATTGAGTTTATGATACACCTTCCCTAAGCCCAAAAGCAAAAACCCAGGAAAGGGGGAAAACATTAAGTAAAGAAAGTACTGAAGATGAAAATCACTTTAATCAGGTGGTTAGATTTTCTGATGGTCCAGTAATAAATTAATGAAAAATATTTACTCAATCTCATATTATTAGCACGCTTCTCATTTATGGAAGCCTCATGAATAATCAACACCAAAGAATAGAACAAATCATCCTTCAATTTCGAATTTGACCTTCGAAATACTACAGTGGGAAAATGGAAGCATGTAGTTAGCCCATGACAAGCATGCAAGTGAGCTCAGCTGAGTTGAGTCAAAATTGCAACACAGAAAATTTCCTTATATGTGGAAAATTTTGCAGGGAAGAATGAGAACAAGACATTCTTATCATAAACATCCAAAAAGCATTGCAAAAATAAAATCAGAATAAATATTCATGAATAACTTATCTCAAAACCAAGCAAAACTCAAATAAACAACAAACAACTGAAACTGAGAGAGAGCTGGTTCTTGAGTTTGAAGAACAGTTAATTAGATGTTAGTTCAGGAAGCGATAACTCACAATGGGTCCATCATCTCGACCGTTTGATCCCAACAACTGAGGCCCAGGTCTGTTTATTACCCTCACTGGTACAGCTGTTGAATCAGAATTGGCAAAATGTTATCTAAAATGGATAGTAACGGAATGGCACAGAGGAGAAGCATAGCAAAAGGTATGTATTGACATGAAAAGGACAAAAGTGTCAAGGGAAATACATGATCCAATTGAACTTTAGACAAATGTTTCTTCCAGCAGTTCCTGGACAAGCTATGATGTACCCTAACAAAGCTAAAAAAATGCTGTGGTCTCTGGTTTTAAACACAAATAAAAGATTGGATGATTTGGCATTCTTTACACAAAAAAATTCCTTGGCTTTGTTTGTTTTACAGTTATGCACCCTCAAAAACACACACTCAATTATTACTTTTCTTTTTTTTTTTTTTAATCTTTTTCTCTCTCTTACTTTTACACAATTCTTGAGATAAAACATCTAAAAACCACCAAAATTTAAAAACAAACAAAGCCTTTAGAATTTAGATGTTTACCATTTATAGGCCAAAAGAAATTGGACACTTGTATGCATAGGAGAATATCACATTAGCATAATATGCATTCGTCTCCACGTAAAGGTCAGTAGAAAAAAATATTTACAGAGGAGAATAGGTACTATATGAGGAAGAAAAACTTTCTATTTTCATTATACTCAGCATCATCATGCTATCAATCTCAGTAAAAGTAATACCATTTATCTGCAGATCTGCATATTGTGGCCAGTGCATCCTAAAAGCCACCTTATCATTAAGAAGCATACACCATACCTACCATCAATACCACAGCCACTGTAAGTATTGTAGAACAATCAGCATATTCTAAACCCACTTACTATCACATGGCATCCTGACTAACCTGAACATCATATTCTTCTTTTGACAACATGTCCCTCTCTGATCTTGAAAGTTGAAAAGTTTTCTCAATTCTCTGATTAGGATTTGGGCTGAAAAGGGACAAGAAAATGAGAATCAGATGCATTCGTATAGGATAAAACAAAAGGGAAGCAGACTCCATATGCATCAAAACCATTTCAGGGGAAGAAAATGGTTTTTAGGTGGAGAATGTGCCTGGGGGAATGAAACATTCCCTCCAAAGAACAACAAACCCAATGCACGATACTAACAAAAATGTTCTATAAACACTCACTCCATTTCATCATTTTCACATAAAACTCTCTTGTGCATAGTGTCATTATTTTAGCACACATATTTAACCAATATATCCCAAAGACGGAGTGTTATGAATGTGTAGAAGCTACAAGTATCATGAATTCAGATTTTCAAATTTCTTATAATATGTAAAGTAAGAATGAGAACATATATTTTGATTTTGTGAAAAATTTTGGAGCAAGGGATAACAATACATTAACAAACTGCTATTTGCAAAAAAGTCAATAAAAATAGTAAAAAATGCAAACAGAAAAAGGAAAGTCCAAATACGATATGAACAGAGAGTTAGTATATTCCACCCACAGATTAATTCCATCAGTGTTGATGCATATGATGAATACTCAAACAGAATGTAAGTGCTAAGAATGGGGTTTCTTTTCAGATTACACAATCAACACTTACAAGGAACTCATAGCAGCTTGATACAAAAAACCTAGCAAATGTTCACGTCCAGCAAATAAATAGCTAGAAAATGTGATTTACTACATCTTTAGGGAATCAATGCCATTAATAAAGATCACAGCACGTACTTACCCTTCCGGAGGTATGTTTGTTATATTCAACTTCACAGGACACAGAGGCTGTGAAACAGTAACCCAGAAGCTGCATTTTAAAAAATAATGTATTCAAAAGATTTTCTTAATTAACCCAAGCCCAGAAGAAAACACACAGCATGTATTCTGAGCAAGGCACTACAGGGGCAAGCTATCTTGTTTCAAGCTGTTTCACATAGAATAGCAGACTATTTGCTAAATAATTCATGGAGGGCAGAAACCAATACCACACATTTGCTCTGATTTATCTCTCAAAAAATAAAGCATTCAACATACAAGGTCTTGCTTACGAAAATCAGGGTCAAAAACATTTAATAACATAAAAACAGAAGCTGCAACAAAAAATGAAACCATGAATAATGTACTTATGTGCTAACAAACATTAAGGCACTAGTTGATGACTCCATTCACAAAACTCTACAAACCCAACCATCTTAAATCCCTTAAAAGTTTAAACAAAAGAACTTTGACCAGTTACAAATATCAAAGTGAAATGTGCTATAAGAATATGCTTTCTATACATGACATGCACCGCTCACAACATTTTTCTGAAGAAATAGTTGCATGGGACAAAATAAAGAAATTTTGCACCAAATTACAGATCATAACATCTGAAATTGCCAAGTGACAATGAGATTTTTAAAATTCATTTTATTATTGGGAATGTGCATGACCAACAAGGATTTCGTTTCTATTCTTGGTCAAACCTTAAGCCAAAAAGCTTTTCAAACACATCAACTATGTTTACTTTTATTCTAGAATTCAGATCCTCGAGAAGCAATTGTGAGAAAGAGAAGATCATGGTGACCATCAGAAAATAAACTTCTGCAATATAGTTACAACAGCTTCATACAACAGGATACCACAACACTTCAAATAGAAGAAAGCAAGGTGGGGTCCACAGAATAGATTATTTGAAAAATTTATTTACATCAGAAGCTAAGACAAAATAGCCTTTCTTTATGGCCCAAATTAATAAGGAAAATTACCCATATTATAAATAATGAAATAAATCTAAGGATACACCACAGTACCATAGTCACCAGAAATGCACAAGAAAATTTTTTTTGAAAAGCATGAGGCAATAGATATTATGTACAATGATGACAGGAAGCATTTCCACTTACGGATCAGCTCGACTTAGTCTGCAAATTTCACAGTAAAAAACATCTGGAGGATTTGGTGGGACACCCTCCATGGGTTTCTCAGGAATCAGCACACATGCAACATGCTGCCAGACATTACACCTAGGATCTTCACACTGCACCCAAATGCAAATTGTTAAAGTTTCACCAAAGCTTAAGGCCACCGAATAAGAAAAAATGAGGTTCCAATTCAAAATTTTATTCCCTCATGACAACAACAATACATCAAGATGCAATAACAATCCATGGGACACATCATACATGAATATCGACAAGCATAAAAGCCCAACAAGCAAAATGTCCATTACCTTGATTGTTGTGTCAGTGGGCAATGTGTTTCCACAGAGGCAGCGTATCTTTTCCATTTGATGAGAAACTTCAGTTTCCTCTTCAAATTTAATGTTTGTACCATCAGAGATGGGTTGTGATTTTGAAGCCATATCAGCTGATCCACAAACCTGCATTTTTCTGAAATAGCAACAAAAGAACACGTGTAAGATCATCTAACAAAGTTTAACAGCAACTCCCAAGTTTTATTGCCCACATATCTCTATCATTTGCTAGTTCTTAAATTTTGTTCTCTTTCAGCTTGTGTTCTAATTGATCTCAAAGGTTGAAAATTCTACTGGAAGTATAGTAAATTTCTAAAATGGATTCTAAATAAATAATGATTTTTTTATTAAAATGTTGATTATGCATATAAGACGGAACAGAAGGCATGCAAAGCATATATTCCAGCAAAGTTATTGTAACAAACAGCAAAGAACACCTGTAAGTTTCATGAATTATCTTTTCCACCTCCTCCTTTCTGATAGCATTTTTCTTGGCCCACATTCCTGAAACTATGAAATATGATATTAGATACATCTGTGCATTAGATGCATTCAAGCACTAAAGTACACACATGGTGTGTATCGAGCTGTCAAGGTTTATTACTCCAGTAACCTATTATCAGTCCCACTCATGCAAAAGGGCATATCAAGACTTCATTTGCAATCAGGTCATTTTATACTTCCACAATCCAACGGTCATTTCAACTAGTTCACGTAGTTGCTGTTTCTAGGCAATAGTTACTTTTATGTGCACCAAAAAGGGGATCACATATCAAGTTTCTCAAAAACCTTTGGTTAGCCACACTATATATCATGATTCCTACTCTCTTTCCACGATATATTAGCAAAAAATTTAAAATATACTAATCTTGCTTTCCCCATGATCATACTGGGTTAACTGGAATTCCACATTTAATTTAGTAAGATAGAATAAGAAAATTACATTGAAAGGGTAAAAAGATTGATTATGTATGTGAAAACTGAAGTACAAGCATAATCATAAAGAAAGGTGCATATATAGGTGATTAGATAAATTTATGAGGACTGTGCAACTTGAATTAGAATATTCATAATTGCAGGTGAAATAACAATGCAAATAATCAAATAAGAAAGAATAACAGCCATCTAATTTTAGCAACAGGAATAGGAATATTTTCAATTTTCCATACTTTAGCAGGAATAGGAAAACGGAATAGATAATGCACATTCCTGTTGAAACAAATTTTTGTACTCATATGGAAACTAAATAACTAAAACATCACTTTCCCATTTACCTCCCTCGTCAGAGAGGGTAGCCAATATTCGATCAACAAGGTCCTGTGTCAAGAGAAACAAACAAAATATCAAACATCTAGTTTTACCCAAACATGTTCATGAGGTAATTATCTGAAAATAATTCAATAGTTAGTTTGTAAAAACCTACATAATTTGAAATTCACAATATTCACATCAAAGTCAAATATGGAAAAGTTGTGAAACTTGATCTAAATCCAGGTTTCCAGCCACAGATTGCCAGGTCAATACAGACAAAATATTAAATATCATGATTCAGACAAACATGCCCAGGAGCCGATTTTGTAAAAAATGAGCCTATTAATAGTAGTTAAAAGCACAAAGTTCACAAAATTGTCATCCAAAGCCAAATGTGGAACCATTGTTTGGGGAAATCACTGTAAACCAAGGTTTCCAGCACAGTTGAAGCACTGTAACACATTAGATAAGTTACAAAACATACTTCGTAAAGACCAGGTTACTCAGATCTCCATACAAAACCATAAAAAGATGTGTTTGCATCAGAAGTAACTTATAGCAAAATCTATGACAATAAGGAAATAATTGCTGCACTACAAAGCAAAAGAAAACTAGCTGCTTTTAATTCTCATTTCCCATTCCTCCAACCAAAAAGAGACACCACCTAAAGAAGATATTTAAGATTCACCAACTTAAAGAATAATTTTGACACCTAACCTGCTTCTTTCCCTGCTTTGAAAGCCCCAGCCGGGTAAGGACATCCTTGAGCTCCTTTATTCGAAAATATGATAATTTGTTCTGCAAGATACACTATACTTTTTCAGACCATTTGCAGGGAAATAGATAAATTAGATTAGCTCAATCAAAAGCGCTACTCAGTGCCCCTCTTTATAACAAGACCAAAACAAGTATACACACACTTAAAACTATAAAGCACCTACAGGAAATGGTAATCATACATTAGGAAGTCTGACAGCAAAGGAAGGAAATAACAAACAGATTACAAGATTTATTGATTGTTCTGTCAAAGTGGATGAAAAGGGATGGACTTAAAAAAATTCAAGGATGATCACCCTTCTCATTTTGATCACCCTTTGCAAGGATCACAATGGTGGAAATTGGAAAGAATAGTACATTCCTTAGAAACATTGGTAAGTTTCGATCACATTTTCACTTCACCATCAAAGCAAATGACACCAAACAAGAGAAGAAAACTAATTTTCCTTTAAGAAGGATAACAATTTCACTAATATTACATTCCATTGCTCAGCTTCTCCAGAATAAGCCATTTGTTATTCTTGCACAGGAAATTTGAACATGAGGTTATCAAATTGTAGGCATGGCCACACACATATAATGCTAATAGACCCTAAAGATTTACAATAACTCTCCTTGTATTTATCAATGAATTCAAATCTAAGCATACAGGTTTAGAATGTCAAGTGCAAGCATCTGCATGCATACTGGCAATTCACTCTGCTTATTATAGAAAAATCAGTTCCTCAACACTTCCTCACGTTTGAGGACCAGGTAATAGTGAAAATAATTCACATATACATGACCAGTTAAAAGCAGCTTTCAGATGCATACACTAAATAAGGCTACTGCTTGCATTGTCAAATTGCATCTTTTTGGGAGAAAAAGTGAGCTTGTGCTTGTATACTCAGCACAAGATAAAATCAGTTCTTGACTTTTGCCCCCCATCCACAAATTAACACAACTCTAAAAACATGAATACTGTTGCAGCTTTACACACTCTATCATCTAAACACTTAGCCTACTTAACCTGGCTAAAAAATTTGATTTGATAATTTACATATTTTGTTACCTAAATTATAGGTTTGCATATATGTTGTTTCCTATTTTATATGACTAGTGTTATGTCAAGTTTAAACTTAGTTTAGTATCTTTCGACTAGTCTCATAATATAAATTGGGACAACTCTTAGTAATTAAGTATGCATTAATTCTTCCAATCGTTCTAACGTGGTATGAAGGTGAGTTAGATTCTTTTTCTACATATATTCTCCCCCAGTGAAGAAAAAAAAGGCTTTCAGTCCAAAATTCAAGAGGAAAAGAATTCCCTATCCAAACAAGCCCTAATTCCAAATTCAATTTTGCTGAAACACTAATCCTCCAATCAAACCCTCGCCGGTCACCATCGCCACAGCACAAAGAGCCACCACTGATGTCATATGCCCAAATCAACGTTGACCAGGAGACAAAGTCTAAGCGCCACCACCCTAAAGCCCTAAATCGGTGTTACCCAAAAGGAAAGCCAATGCACCACTGCCAGCCTAAACCGGTTGCAACCACACTAAAATACTAGTGATACTCTATTGATGCAACACAGGAAACAATAGACAGCCCCCATCCACAATCCTCCACTGCCCAGCGTCCCAAAGCCGTCGTTGGCTTAAAAAGACCACTTTCAACCTTTGCTTTGCTTACAAGAAAAAGATCAAGAAGGAAGAGGATGAAAAGACCACTTTCAACCTTTGCAACAACAAATCAGAATAGACCATAAGCAAAAGGATAGAGGTTTCTTCTTTCTCTGCATCTTTTTCTTTAGCCCTTTCCTAAATTTTCCTTTATCAAGTCTGACTACTTTATCTAAACTAAATCATGGAATGTAGGTAAAAGCCAATATTAGTAGTTCTCATCCAAAGACAATTTTAGGAATTAATGAAGATGTAAAATAGTTGTTAAGTTTCAAATGAAAACAACATTTATAAATTAACATTTTTAGGATTGCTTTGTCAACAACTATATAATTCACCAACTAAAACATATATGTTACTTTTTAATACATTAAGTTGTTGTAAATCACATTAGATTTGACTGGATTCGATTTAATTATATGAATTCAAATGATATACGAAAAATTGTTATATAGATTTGACTGGATTCAATTTAATTGTTATAATGCAACTCCAAGAAAGTGAACACATTTAGGCCAAGTCTGTTTTAATTTTTAGGCATGTGTTTTTACATGTGTTTTTTATCAAAAATTATGTAAAAAAAAAAGGAGGAATGGAAAGAAAATTTAAAAAATATAATGAAATGGGAAATATGAAAACAAACATGACCTTAGCCATGTAGGCATTTGTCCATAAATATAAACCAAATGGCGAAAACCAAGTCGTTTCTATGTTCCTTTAGTGTTTCTCCTCAATATTTTAGATCTCAACTAGCAATCAAAACAAGTTTTAATCTTAGTTTGTTATACCACAAAGTCAAATTAGGCGCAATATAATTTGGTTTACATATTAAATGTAGCTTATTCTGTATCATTTGCACAAATGTTCATTTTATGTAATCTTTTGTTAATCTCTTTAATGGTTATTGAATGAATGTATAAATAAAAATTTGATCTTCATTATGCAAGTTGAAATTCCAATCAAAATTTCTATATTCAACTTGAAAAGTGTTGTAAATCAAATTAAATTTGATAGAACTTGATTCAATTAAATGAAATAAAATTATAACTGTAAGATTGAGTATATATGATATGATTCAATTACATTTTTTTGCTTTCATTATTATATTTTATATCTTACCTATAAGATAGGCAGCACAAATTCAAGAGAAAATATATTTTGGCCTTTTAGGCATTTGTCTATAAATGAAAAATAAATGGTCAGAACAACATAATTATTGTGTTCTTTGTCTCTCTTCAATAATTTAATGTCAACAAATGTAGACGCCATAACAACTCAAGCTCTCTCAGCTGAACCCTTCTCACACTCCTGCACGAGCCAAAGCATTATATGATTTGGTGTCCAAATACTTATAAGCTACCTTGAAGGCGAAAATGACAATATTCACAAACTTGTTTTCTGTCGATCAGAGTTAAAATTGACAAAATAAAATTGATAATTCTCTGCACCATCTTGAAAGAACACACAATAAACTTATCATCCTACAAAATTTCCTAAAAAAAAGTGATAACAGGATAATACTTCCACTAATCCCAATACTTTGAATTACACATAAAAAGCAAAATTCTGTAAATGACTCTTATGATGTAAATTCGATATTTCTAGAAATTGAAAACAAATTGCAAAATTCAAATTACTCAATAAGATTTTGACATACCATTTCACCATCTAAAATCTTTTGGGAAAGTTACGTCGCTTAGTAATTAGATAAACCAAAGCATCCCAATTCTTCCCAACCAATATTATTGGCAAGTGAATTACTCTCTCAAGTGTATGTTAGGTCTAATGTTCACGACTCCAAAAGGAAGATTCCTATGATAATTGTAGACCTCAACCATATCACAAAGTCTGATGCATAAAAAGTAACATTCCCCAACCAAAAGTAGTAACTTCCGCCATATGATTGTGGGAACTTTCAAATAGTTAAGAAGTACGATGGGTCATGTCAAAATAGCTGGCAGATCACAATGCATCATAATCACTTACACAAATAAGAATAGATGAGACAGTAAGTAAGATGAAAGAGAGAGGAATTGATATAATTAAGAATGATTAAGAAGAAGTACAGAAAGAAGATAGTGAAGAGAGATCATGAAAGAAACAAGATAAGATAGGTGGTGGAGAAAAATAAACAGCCTTTCCATACCAAAACTGCTGTGCATTCAACCATCTTTAATTATTAATAGCATAAATAAATATAGATTCAGGACTCTTCCTCCAACGATATAATGGACTTGGACAAAGATATCAATTATTTGTGTATTTTACCCTTAACTCCATGGTCTAGAGAAGCTCAAGGAAAGTATGTCTCTAGATATGTAACAGTGAGAGGCTCCTAGGAAATAATTAGAAGATAAATAACCTAACAGATCATCAAAACACTGGAACACCATGCTTGCATGTACAGAAATAACATGGCAATGGAATCCCAATCTGGATTTTCATTCTTATGTTTAATGGTCATTGAAGATGGTAAAAGAAGAAATATGGAAGAAAAATATAGTAAAAAAGGGAACTATAGCCATTGCTGGCCCTAGAGAAGAGCTTTCAAAATTGGATTCTGATCTTATCCTTCAAAACAGAAATTGAATTACTTTGATTAAGAGTGTGTGTCCAAAGCAACCATGTTGCCTCAAGCATTGATTGTGGATGTGTGTAGATATAATAATTGTTCTTGGGACGAAAGAGTAACAGAAGATGGAGAGGATCCTGAATCTAGCATAGAAAGCGATAGAGCCGTCTTCATAAACCTAAAGTGCCATATGTGGCAGCTTCATGGATGTATGTCACATATGCGGTGGGAAAGTTGGTAAGATGGAAGAATTTGAATAAATGTTAAGGGAATCACATTTGATGATCATCTCTAATTGATTCAAAATTGTTGGGAGGGATAGGAAACCCCATATTTTCTTACAAAAGATAGTATTTCTGGGTATAAATTATTCAAGGAATCAAATACGACATGAGATAGGCAGTGGAATAGGAAGAGGTATACATTCCACTCCCCTGCACAAATGACAGCCCTAGAACATGAAAGTAACAAACAAAATATCTTCTTACAGAACATAATAGCAGTCAATTTGAAATCATTAAGCATCCAACTAGTGTATCAAAATAATAAAAAAAATCCGTTGTTTGTTGCTCAAAGTAGTTTAATGTAGATCGCCTGGAGGAATCTGCGGACAAAAGTACTTAAAGGAATGTAGTAATCAACAGACCAATGATTCAAGGATTGCAGGTCAAATTCACGCATCGAGATTCTCAACCCAACTCATTTTGCTCAGAGATGCCCGTTCTAAATTAGTGGATAAAGCAAACGTAAGATCATATCATACACGTGTCTGTGCTATACAAGCTATGCGACAACTAAATATCAACCAATCACAAGAGGCAATTAATTGATGTCTGTTTCTACATCCCATAAAGGCATGATTTGCATGGCGCAACGAGGAGCAGACGTGCCTCAAATTACAAAACAAGATAAATTGTGCTTCGATTACTAAAAGATAGGCATAAATTACAGTATCGGTAACTATAAATATAATTTCCAACATAATGATCGATCACTAAAATGGTTGCCTGTTGCCAACATTTTTTACTATTTATAAAGTAAACTGAAGAATAAAAAACAGAAAAACAAGCTCTCACGAAAAGGGAAAGAAACGCCATTACCATGCAAACCAAAGTGCACAAATCCACGGCAAACTAAATTTACCTTGCAACTAATCGTACTGTCCATCCTCTGGAAGCCCTGAAAACAACCACTCTTGGCACAGCAGAATCAGCCAACAATCAATCAAATTTCAAGTCAATAGCTCTCATGCAACCACCCAAATCAACAACTGATCCAATCAAACAGTTTGCAATCAAAACCCAAACATCCACATAATCAATAAATAAGCTCAATTCCAAACAAACCCCAGAAAAAAATCACAAAATCATACTAAATGCAAGTCATCATGCAGTTTAAGTTTCAAAAAAGAAAAACAGCTTACATAATAACACAACAACGAACAAATTATTTCAAAAAACAAGAAAAATTTGGCGAGTCTTCGGCGGTGAAAGCAATTTGGGTTTTGGAGAGTTACGCTAGACGAAATCGGCCACTCCGCTTTTCCGCCGCCCCGCTCTCTCTCACGCACACACACAATGACAGCGAGGAAATGTGCGTGTTCTTTTGACCCCCAAGAACAAGGCGGAAGGGGATGCCACCAAATTTCGTTTATCGATTCCGGTTAATTCCCGCAAACATGTCCGGGTTTAGATTGCCTGCTCACGAGCCCTGGTGTTGTTACAATGTGCTCTAGGAATTTAAGTAATATTTTTTGGATTAAATACGTTTTGCCCCCTCAACGTTCTGATATGTTTTATTTGGCAGCAAAAAAAGAAAATGTGACATTGTGTTCTTTCTGTCTCCCTCCGTTTGAAAAGCTGCCCTCAAAGCACTATGTATGCATTTTCCTAAGTAGTTTTCATTATAATTTGCACCTTCAACTTCACATTCAAGATGTGAGAGCTAATTCTTTAATGTTTTAAGAATTTTTTTTGTCTATTTATTTAAATGTTTAATTTTTCTATTTTTACAATATTTATTAAATAAAATATTTCTATATTTGTAGATTCATTGATTTAATACTTACTGAATATAAAATGAGTGCAACACAATTTATATAGCAAAATTATTTTTTGCAGAACTAAGATATTCTTTACTTAACAAACTCCTTTTCAAATATTTATATTACTTTCATTAAATATAATTGATTTATTCTTTATTAAACACTTCAACAAAGAATATAATAAAAGATTTTGTTGGAATGAAATGAATATTTTTTAAATACTTTTAAGGGTGTGAACTTAAATTGAAGATTAATACTAACTTCACAAGGTTTTTTTTTTTTTTTCTTTTTTGATCCGTTGTGGGTTGTTAAAAATGTTTGATTAAAAATTTGGGGTTCTAAATGCAATATGTCAAAGGCGAGTGGCAATACTTGTCATGCGTTTTTATGTGAGCGAGGGCGTGGCAGGTCTGCCCTCGGCAATAATGGAGGGGAGGGCAGAAGAATGTTCTACATAATTAGGATTGATAAAAATAAACAAAGAACAAAAATGTATGCATCATAGAGTTGTACCGTGATCACAATCCTTGGACTTTTTCATTGACCTTCTAAGGTACAACAAGAACAAGGTGGTGCTGAAGAAAGGAAGAAGGTCCTCGTTTTACTCGATAACAACCCAATTTCGGATTTCGTGGTGTTGTGCTTTGCTGTCCACTGAAAACTAAAGCTTGAGAATTGTACCAAAGAAATGAAACGTATTTCATTTGGCTTTCTTTCTTTTTTTCTCTTTTTTTTTTCCCAATCAAATCTTTTTGCCACTTTTGCTGTGGATTTTGTTGAATGCAAAAATAATTTTGACGTTTTATTGAAATTAGCAATGGGGCACATTCAATGTGTATACAAATATAATAATTTGAACACGTTTAATGAACCCCTCATATAAAAATATGACAAAGATAATTACGATTGAAAAATTTAAAATTGACTAAAATAAATAGATGAACGTAAAATTGATAGGAATTTCATGCAACAAATTATTTAATACAAATGAATTCAACCCAACAGCTATTCAGGCAATAGTTTCTTTTGAAACTGTTAAAAAAATATTTTAATATACTTATCTGAATGTATTGTTTGATGAATTAACGATACATTGAATAATGAATAAATAGAATGAAAACACTCAAGCTACGTTAGTTTTCATTTTTAAATTAAAAATATACATTACAATCATTACATTTTAAATTTTTCTTTATATATTTTTTTTTATTTTTACATAATTTTTAAAAAAATATATTTAAAAATATACTCTTAAAAACGAAAATAAACATAATTTATATTTTTAAAATTTTATCTCAATTCCTCACTTAATTCTACACAATTTTTGAGGATAATACACATGCCTAAAAATCCTAACAAACATACCCTCAATGTTATATTAATAGCTTGAAATGAGCAAAACTCGCCTTAGTCGTCCTACGTTGTCGTCTTTGAATTTAACAAAAGTAACGGCGGCTATAGCAACGACCACGGTACAAAAATTGTAAACAAAGATATACATCGGCAGGTGATTGTGATTCAATAAAAGTTAGTATTTATTTTTTATATCAAAATAGTAGTTATAATTAAAAATAAGGTAGGGGAGGGATCAAAATTTTACCATAATGAGCTGTTTATAAAATAATCTTATTCACATTAGGTGAGGTTATTTTCATAAACCAACTTGAAATAACCAAATTTGAACTATAAGGGTTAGAGACTTAATAAAAGAAGAGTATTGATATAAATTATATTTACTTTTAAAATTTTAATTTATTTGAGTTTGTATAGTTATACATTCATTAAGTGCATGACTATGAGAGTGACTATCTATATTATTTAAAGTAAAAAGATTGAAATGCCTCTCTTTTATTTATTTTTTCTTTTTCTATTTTTAATATGTTAACTTTTTATCATCTCTAATTCGATTTTATTTTATTTTTCTCTTGATTTTACCTTTTCTTTCATTTTATACGAAAATTTAATGCGCTTTAAAACATAAAATTTATATTTTTATCTCATTAAAAAATTATCTAATTTTATTTTTTTTAAATAAATAATTTTTGTCACACGAAAATTATAAAATAAAATATGCATGCATATAACTCAAAATAATTGTATCGTACAAGCACAAATTTATGTGTATACATAATAAATTATATTTTAAATTTTATATACCCACTCATTGAATGTGAATAAATTACCTATCTTTACTATATTATTAAGTAAAATATGACTACTTTTTGGTCATTTATTATGTTTACAAATATTATGTTGGCAACTACTTTTAATCATTTCAAAGTTTTTCAGTTTTTTTTTTATTTATTGATAGATATGAATTGAACTCAAAAAGTATTTTATTCACAAGGAATAACATTTATTTTTAACATATCTATTTTTATGCCTTGCCACTTATTTTTAAAGATTTTTTGCACACAAGTATTTCATGTATGGACACACTGTATATAATATCATGTCATGATAGATAAAAACACTATAATTTTTCAATACATTCTGGTACAAAACATTACAACATATGTATTTTTTTTTTTTTGGATTATTGTTGAAATTATGTAAAATGAATTTGATATCTAAGCAGCATGTATCATTAAATTATTTTTAAAATGTTTTTATATTCGAAATAAGACATATAATTTTTTATACACATATGAAGTGTGTAGGATTGCTAGCGCGCGCGCACACACACATATAATATAGTAATGGCTAAGTAACATAATAGAATACAAAAATAAAGATTAGTTTTTAAAATATAAATATATGTGTATGTGTGTATATATATATAAGTCTATATGTATGTATATATTGATTTAATTGTGAATAAATGTAATAATTAAATTTTAAATATTTGTGAATATATAATATAGAAAATGAGTTGAATTTGAATTTTCATAAACATCTGTTAGAAAGGTTATTTTAGATTGTGGGACTTTAGAAGGATATAAACCCTTTCACCTTCAACCAAACATGTTTGTTTTCAACTTAGTGTTGTGAGTAAAACATAATGTGCAATTCTTATATAAATATTTTGTTAAAAATAACAGGATAAATAACATGTGTGCATTTTTTGTTTATATTTATAATCTAATCTATATTATATTATTAAGCAGCAGTAACTATTTTCGTTCATTTAATTATTTCAGAATATGCCCCCACAACCACTTTTAATCATTTCATTTTTCTGTCAAATTTTCTTTTTATTTTTATCATAATTAATACATATAAAATAAATTCAAAATAAATACTTGTTTCATCAAACACCGGTCACTTTTTAGACATTAACTTTTATGTCTTGTCATTTTCTTGTTTAAGTGTTTTTCTCTCAACTCACAGACATATATATGAATAAAATCATTATGATTTTAAAATTATATTAAAGTATAAAATAGTAATATATATTTTTTGTATTATTATTAAATTTTTGTAAAATCGATTTAATATGTATGTTTGGTTAAATTATATATCATTCTTAATACATTAAAATTTAATTTTATATAATTTTTGCATGCATCGAGTAATTTGTAGAATTGTTAATATATAATAATCAAACAATAAAATGATCAATTCCTATAGTATAGATATTAAAATATACATAGTGTGTAGAGATTATTATTTAACTTTAAAAAAAATTGTAAAACAATTGAATTTTAAATATTTATGTACATATATATAATAAAAATAAAATTATTTATGAATTATTGCATGGTTAAGAGCTTTGTTTGATTTTCAAGTATTCAGCATCATTTTTTCACTAAAAAATACACACATACACTTAATCATTATCGATTTTAATTTTTTTCCTTTCTCCTTTTTACTTTGATTCAATTTTAATAAAAATACACTTGAAAACAACTTCCCTTGAATGTTTTCAATATGAAGTTCATAACATTTATAAAATAAAAGAAATTTTTTGAAAAGACATTAATAGCTTAAATTAAAGTTGGGCTATGAGATTTGAGAAAATCAACAAATTAAGACGGATTGAAACTAAAGAAATAAACGAAAGTTTATGAACAAAAATTAAAAATAATAACGGCATTAATTGTACTTTTGGTAACCAATAAGATCCATGTAGTCATTAATGCATGCTAATAGTAAGATACATACTTAAGTGAGTGTGCACAATTATAAAGAAAAAATAATGGTATTTTTTAATATAAACTTATATATTTTACGAAATAAGCGAGAAATGAAAAAAAAATGAAGAAAGAGAATAAATAAACTAAATTAAAACTTAGAGGGAAGATTGAAGGGAAAATTTTAATATTTCAAATTTGAAAGAAAGTTAACTTTTAAAATATTATCATTATTTCCATGTGTATCGAAATTATAAATTATTTTTATTTGTAAAAATAATTCATTTATACTATGGGTAGTACGTAAAAAAGTTTAATTTTTGAAATAATGTGAATTTAAATTATATAACACATTATGTATCTATATCCATTCTTATATATTGAGGTTGAAGGCCTTAACTTTATTCCACAAGATTAAATCACGTTTATATATTACTTCTTCATATATTTTCTTTTTCATTTATTAAGCTCAATTTTTATTTATTTCACCATCTTCCCTTAATTTTAAGTTATCTATTTTTTAATATATTCTTTCAAATTTAATTTGTTTTATTATATAACTCAAATTTTCTCTTATTTTGTAAAGTTCATAAAATTTATATTTAAAAATATTATTAATTTACCTGTAATATTATGCACACTTATTGAGTGTATCTCTAGTCGTCACCATATAAAGATTTTGATGCCTAGAATCACTACCACAACACGAACAAAGTTAAACAGTGAAATTATTATTGTCTTTGTTTTTTGTTGTGTATGTAGACAAAAATCTTATAATTGAATTTATATTAACAAGAAATTTGTACTAGTATAATTATGATTTGAATCAAATAAATTTCTGTGGATTTTTTTTTCTAATTTGATCACTCGATTCTTCTTTTTACGTGAAAGATTTGAATATTCTTACAATTTGTTGGAGCGTTTATGGATTTGATTTCCTTTAAAGTTCACTGGACCTTTGGAAAACGTTAATTTATTAGTTTAACACTGCAATTTTGAATTGAACATTAAGATTTAATAAAATTGTGAAAGAATGCTTTAGATGTTGCAAGAATGTCTTTAATGTTATTTGAAGAATGTGGCTGGAATTTGGTGTAGATCAAACGCTAGAATTTGGTGATCCTTCGTGAAGAACACTTTGAATACTGCAAGAATGGCTTTGAACTTGTGGAGATAGTTTAAACTTCTTCCGATACTATTTCGTACTTAATGTATGTCTTTATACCTCTTGTGATGTAGAAGCCACCTCTATTTATAGGGGTGGAGAAAGTATTGCTGCTATAAATGTTTGATGCCGCGGTAGCGTTTGATTGATTGAAAATATTTGATTTGACATCATTTTTTTAATTGAATGATTATGAATTAATTGTCAAATTAACAATATTCTTTTTCCAAATTTATGAGATTTGACTTATGGCACGATTTGATTGACTAACCTTAACACTTTCATAATTTAAGTGGATAGTCACATTTGAAATAAAATATCAACTCATTTATTATTTAAAGTCAAGAATTATGTTTGATTAAATTTCTAAAATGTAAATAATAAAATTTCTTGTTTTTGATTGATATTTAATATAATAAAATGCCACGCAGTGACATCTGATTAGCGAAAATTTTACATGGCACAAATGCTCCCTCAAGACTTACTCAAAGAATTTCATGTCGGAGAGAATAAGTCTCAAAATTTCTCTTGATCTTCTTTTTTTTTTCCTTTTTTCTTTTTTTAATTTTCTATTTTTTTTGTATTTTTTCATTCATTCAATCTTCTCTCTCTCTCTCTCTCTCTCTTTTCTTTTTTTCTTTTTTTATTAGGCTTGTTGTAGTCCAAGAGCCCGTTGACTCTAAAGTCTCGTGTAGCTAGAGATTAAGGCCTTGTTGACAAGTGAATGGGCGATTTATGCAATTTTTCCTTTTTCTTTTTTCACTCTAATTGGGTTTGAAGAGTAGCTCAGCATTTAAACATTAGTCTTGTGGTGGGCATCTTAATTCTGTTGGACCACGTGTGTTTTCTTCTTCTTCTTCTTTTTAAATTGAAGGCCAACGAGAGACCTAACATGACTCGAAGCTTCAAGCATCAAACAGGCCATTTTAGTAGTTCTATAAGGTACAAATAGGCCACTTCCCTCCCTAGGTTATCAAGAATCTAAGGATTTGATTCAACTCATTTCCTTGCTGGGCAATCAAGAATCAAGGAATTCAATCCAACCCATTTCTTGAAATTGCTCACAAGCAAACAATCGAGCTTTTGATTTCATATATCTAGCAACAATTAAGATCTACTGTGCATCCAGTGACTGAAATCCTGCCTCTTCTTGCCAAGATCATGACTTCATTCTTTATCTCCACCAACAATTTAACATTTCTTCAACAGTAAAATTTATTCCAGATTTCAAGTATTCCCCATATTTTTTTTACCGCATGCATTTAATCACAAGACCGGCCTTCCATGGTCAAAGGCCATTGGTGAAATTTGTGATAGTTTTTCTACTTTCTTACCTTTGCTTGAACTAGCTGGTGTGATATGCAATCATGATAATCCTTTACCACATGATTAACTGCATGATCGCCGGCCAAATTCTTATTGCTCGGGTTGGGTAATCATCATTAGTTTAACTTGTTTCTATCAAAGTAAATCCCAAATTGATCAATTAAATGGAAATTGGCTGATTTTTAGCACCAAAATATATCGTTTCACTACTCCACCCAACAACCAGGATTATTGTCCCTAAAATTTTAGCTTTGTGACATAAAGATTCCTTACTTGGGTGATGTGATCGAAAAGCGCAAAGGAAGTAAAAAAAAAAAAAGCAAATGGAGTAATCGAACCCAATCTAAGAATGCCAAGAACACAAACCGAACGTTAAACGCTAATTCAACGTAGTAAAATTGGATAAAACCCAATGTGGATGACCACAATCAACACACTAGAAGCTGATTGATACATCACAAATTACACAAATCGCTCCGTAATAACTCAATTTGATAAGATAGAAATTCACAAGAAATTGGACAAACAATTTCAAGGATTTGGAAAAGAATTCTTAATTAATCAAAATAACACTCTTCCATTAATAATGAACTCTAATGCTATATTTATAGGTGGCATTGAGAACCTTAATCCATTTAGAATTATGTTTTTAATGGGCTTACTTACACGTGGCCTAATATTAAAATATTCTAAAAATAAAATAAAATAAAGTAAAATAAAATAAAAATAAATAGTTAATTCCCTTGATCCTTTACCTCCAGGTCATCGACCAAATACAGAATATTTATCCGTCACTCCTTTTTGCGTTCTTTGAATTTATGTTTATTTACATATTCTCTTAAATTTTGTGCACAAGAGTGTTAATTACTTCCTCTTTGCACGTGCCTTGATAATTAGCCCAACTGGAACCTCCAAAGTATCTTCTTTGTCACGCAGGATGTCCACGTCATTCTCCTTCTCTTGAGAATGAATTGTCATTAATTTAACATCTTGTTTATCCCTTATATCAAACAAACTCAAATTAGAAATATTAAAAGTTGTACTAAATCCATACTTACCTGGGAGCTTTAATTTATAAGCATTATCATTGATTCTTTGCAAAACTCTGAATCGCCCATCTCCTCGAGGCATCAATTTAAATTTCTGCCGCTAGGGGAACCTCTCCTTCCACATATTAACCCATACATAATCTCCAAGTTCAAACATTACCTTCTTTCTTCCCTTGTTTGCTTGCTGCATATACTATCAGTTCTTTTTTTCAATATTTTGCTTGACTTGCTCATGCATCTACTTCACATACTTAGTTCGCTTCCTACCTTCTAAACTCAAGTGTTTGTTGCCAGGTAATGACAACAAATCTAATAGGGTTAGCGGATTAAAACCATATATAAGTTCAAATGGACACATGTTGGTAACAGAATTAATAGCTTTATTATAAGTAAATTCTACATGTGTCAAACTTTCTTCCCAACTCTTAATATTTTTCTTGATAACAATACGCAATAATGTGGTGAGTATCCTATTAACAGTCTTAATTTGTCCATCAGTTTGAGGATGATATGTTGTAAAAAATATCAGTTTAGTCCCCAACTTAGCCCATAGCATTTTCCAGAAATAACTTAAAAATTTAATATTATGATCAGATATTGTGGTCCTAAGCACGCCATGTAGACAAACCACTTCTCTAAAGAATAAGTCAACTATGTGAGAAACGTCACTAGTTTTATGATATGCAATAAAGTAATCCATTTTAGAAAATTTATCTACATCTACAAAGAGAGCATCTCTACTATTCCTAGACCTAGGTAGACCTAACACAAAATATGTAGAAATATCAATCCAAAGAGTACTAGGAATAGGTAGAGGGTGATATATAGTATGAGGTTGGCTATGGGACTTAACTTCTTTATACAGTATGCATTTTTCCACAACTTGTTCCACATCTCCTTTTAATCTCGACCAATAGAAGTGCTCATACAAAATCAATAGTGTTTTGGTGACATCGAAATGTCCCATTAACCCTTCATATTAAGCCTCTTTAATGAGCAATTCTTACAATGAACACCGTGGAATTCATAAATTATTAATATAGAATACATAACCTTCATGTCTAAAGTATTAGTCATGAGCACATTTTTTCAATTAGCTTATAGGCTTAGCCAAAATCAGGGTTTCCTCCATAGAGTTCTTTAATATGCTCAAATCCTAACATTCTTGTGCCTAGTGTGCTCAACAATGTATGCCTATGAGATAAAGCGTCAACAACCACATTTTTCATATCTTTCTTATACTGGATTACGTAGAAAAATGTGCCAATGAAAGAAATCCATTTAGCATGTCATTTGTTGAGCTTGCTCTGGCCCTTAAAATGCTTGAATGTTTCATCCTTAATATGAACCATAAACTCTTTTAACCTCAAGTAGAATTGCCAAATCTCTAGTGCCCACACCAAGGAATACAATTCCTTATTATATGTGGGATAATTCAATATAGCATTATTGAGTTTCTCACTGAAGTAGGTGGTGGACTTTTTCTTTTGCATCAAGATTGCTCTAATACCTATACCAGAAGCGTTGCATTCAATCTTGAATGCCTTATTAAAATTAAGTAAAGAGAGTAAAGGAGCATGTGTAAGCTTGTACTTCAAAGCATCAAAAGCTCATTGTTGAGCTTCTTCCCACTTGAACTTCTCATTTTTCTTAATTATGACTCTAAGGAGAGCAGCAATAATGTTGAAATCTTACACAAAACACCTGTAGAAATTAGCCAACCTATGGAAGCTCCTTACTTAAATATTGATGTAGGAGTTGGCCACTCTTGTATAGCCTTCACTTTGCTCTCATTCACCTATACTCCCTGTGCGCTAATAATAAATCCTAGGAAGACACAGTGGTCAGTACAAAAGGTGCATTTCTTAGTATTAGTGTATAACTTTTCTTGTCGCAAAACATCAAGCAAATTGCATATATGCTCAACATGTTTAGCTAACGTTTGACTATATACTAATATGTCATCAAAATATATTACAACAAATTTACTAATAAATGCACGCAAAACATGATTCATCAAATGCAAGAATGTACTAGGAGCATTAGTAAGTCTAAATAGAATCAAAAGTCATTCATATAATCTAAATTTTGTTTTAAAAGTTGTTTTCCACTTGTCACCATGTAACTCATTAAGTAAGTTATCTAAACGAGGTATAAGATGACAATACTTTACCGTAATAGCATTGACAGCTCTACAATCCATGCACGTTCGCTATTGTTCGTCTTTCTCCAGTACAAGTAGCACTGGATCGGCACACAAGCTCATACTCTTTCAGACCCAATCCTTACTCATCAACTCATTCAGTTGTCTCTGGATATCTCGAGTTTCTTCTAAGTTGGTTCTATAAACTGGCTTGTTTGGTATGGATGCCCTTGGAACAAAATCCATCTAGTGTTCTATCCCTCGAATTGACGGCAATCCACTGAGAATCACCTCTAGAAACTTCTTAGCATATTCCTGTAATACAGATACTACAACGGAGGGGAGGGAAGATGTGATATCATCAAATATATAATATAATTCTTTATGCATTAAGAGTATAAGGGACCTCACAGTGTTCAGTGCTAGTCTCACATCCCTCACAGAAACTAATATGAACTCTTTCTTTTCCTTTCTCCTCTTTTTTTTGTTCTTTTCTCTCAATCCCTCTTTTCTTTTCTTCTTCCTCTCTAACTTTAACATATTGATCCTTGTACACTTGCTTCAGAGTTAATGGAACTAATGTGAACTTCTAGCCATAAAACATGAAAGAGTATTGGTTGGTCAACCCATTGTATATCACCTGTTAATTAAATTGCTAATGCCTGCTAAGCAAGATATGACAAGTCTGCATGGGCATTACATCATATGTCACTAAATTCTCGTACGTACCTATTTTAAAGTTTACCAACACTTGTTTCATCACCTTGAATTCTCTACTATTATTAAGCTATTACAGCTTATATGGCTTGGGATGATCCTTTGTAGGCAAGGCTAATCTCAACACCAACATCATGCTAGCCACGTTCGTACAACTCTTTCTATTCACTATTAAGCTGCATGTCTTTCCATTAATCAATCAAAGAGAACAGAAAATATTCTCCCTCCGTGCTTCATTTATCTTCTCATTTGCTTGAGTATTTAACGTTCTCATTACTACCAAATTAATTCCTCCCCCTTCACTCATTTCTCCTTCGTTAGATGGAACTTCCTTTAATGTTAGCATGTCATCTTCACTATCATGTAGTCATAATGTCTCTGGCATCTGTCAGAAGCATGGTCCTCTTGTTGGGACATTGCATAACAATGTGCTCCCTACCCTAACACTTAAAGTACAAAATATTCATATTCTGTGTGCTAGGTGAACTAAAAGGGATATGAGTTGTTACCTTAAGTGCTTCCACTTTAGGGGCAGTTCTAGCTTTCATGGTGCTTGTCATGGGTGCCTTATCCTCTTTTCTAGGAAAGGGTTTGCCACATGTGTTAGGCTGAAATGTAGACCTACCCCTCTTTTTGAAACTACTTCTCTACCTTAATCGCCTTTTGCCCCATCTCTTCTAACTCCACATAATGCTGGAACTTCACTACATCAACTATATCCAGGTGCAATCCACTTAAAACATGCCATGGTAGCCTCCTTGTCTTCCACAACATCTGCTTGGAACATGGTCATCTCAAGCTCTTTATAATAATCCTCCACACTTTGATTATCCTATGCTAATGTTTGCAATTATTGATAAAAGGTCTTGGTGGTAATGATTAGGCAAAATCTCTTCCTCAGAGCTGCTTTCAACTCTGTCTATGTACGAATCAATCCCTCTCCATCTCCTCCTACTAGTGCATAGCTAATCCTACTATATAATAGCATAGTCTATAAACTCTACTACTGTCAACTTAACCTTTTGACACTAGTAGTGGTGATAGTAAAAAATCAACTCTACCCTCTTTTCCCACTGAAGATATGCGTCGAGATCAGATCGCTCTTGAAAAGGAGGTAGCTACAACTTCACCTCTTTTAGTACTTCATCATCCACGTCATCTCTTCGTTGATGTCTCTAGGGCGCATTGTCATAATCATATAAAATATCATCTTTATTTAACCTATACTCCTCCTCATACTTATGTCAATCCTACCTTACAAGCTTGATGGGGTGCCCATGCCTATCCTTAGTCCGGACTCGTTCGGGCACTGGCTATCTCTGCCTTGTGACACATCCTGAGATGCTTCCTTTGTGATGTAGCTTGGGATACTCGGGCTCCCCTTGTGACATAGTTTGAGATGCTTCCATGCTCCTTAAATGATTTTGCATATCTATCATCTTGTCCTACATGCCCTCTATGCTTTTAGTAAGTTTATTTAGCTTCCTAGTAAGAGATTCAAACATAAATTAGTTTAGTCAGGGTTATTATCCTAACCTAAGTAATGCCTAGCCATCTAAATGATTTTAGCTAAAAATAAAGAAATAAGTAATTAAATAATGTAAAAGAAAAGAAAGAGAAAAAAAACCTCACCAACTCGCTATGCTCATACCTCTCAAATATGGATTCTCAGTCACTTGTTTTTTACCTCTACTCATGTATCACACTACACTAAAAAATAATCTCACAAAATACCAATTCTTGTACCCTCCTCATGTAATTTAAAAGCGATCTTAGAAATCTCAAGAGACGCACAACTAGGCATAAGGTATAATGATGTGAGACTACAAACGGGTATGAATTGACAAATGGTCACAAACAATGTAATGGGCCAAAATAAAATCAAAGAGAAAAAAAAATCAGTCCCTCCCCCTTTTTCCATTTTTTTTCTCTACTTTCTTTGTTTGAAACTTTTTTTTCTCTCTCGCTTTTTTTTGCTGCCTTACTTTTTTGTTCTCTTTTTTTCCCCTTAAATTTAACAATTAAACAAGTCCTTAATCCCCAGTAAAAACAAGTTAACCAAACAGACCATTAAGTCCTAGCCCAACGCCAAATTCCCATTTTTTTTTTGTATTTTGTTGGCCTAGTAACAATACTTCAACCTAGCAGTCGTTAACCTAATCGTCAAAGCCCTGGCCTAACAAAGGCAGGACCAACACCTTCTGTCCTAAACGAAGCCTAACTGATTTTTTTTTTGTTGAGAAAACCAGTCACAGTTTTCTAGGTTATAAGCGGTGGCACTTGGAGCTCCAATCTTAGGGATGACGGTGAGATTTCAAGCCATGACGAGCACGACGAGGCTTGGAGGTAGTATGGGAGATGTTGGTGCGGCTTGACGTGCAACAATGGCAAGGACTAGCGAAAAAACCTTGGTGAAATGATTAGAAAATCCCGCAGTGGTTCGCAGGAGTTTTTGCAAATCCAGTGTCCTAGCTTCCTATCGGTGGTGGCACTGGTAGGAGGTGGGGCTGGTGACCCTCTTTGAATCATTACTAGAGCTGTCAAGGCTTCACTGGTGGCGATGGTTTTTGCTTTTAGGCAGCGGGCGGCTATCTTCGGCTGCTTGGCTTCTTCCTTTTTTTTTTTTTTTTGAATTTTTTGAAATTTCTCTCTTTTTTCTTTTCAATTGGATCAAGTATCAAATTAGAATTTGATACGGCTTGCTCTAATACCCAATTAATGAGAATCCCAAGGATGCTAATCAATTGTTAAATGTTGACTTAACGTAGGAGAATTGGATTGAACTCAATATAGACAGTCACAATTAATACACCCGAAGCTAATTGATAGGTTATGAATCAGATGAATCACTTTGAAATGACTTAATTTGGGAAGACAGAAATTTACAAGAACTTGGACACACAATTTCAAGGAATTGGAAAAGAATCCTTAATTAATCAAAATAACGCTCTCCTATTAATGATGAACTCTGATACCATGTTTATAGGTGGTATTGAGAATCCTAATCCAAACAGAATTGTGTTTTAATGAGCTTAATTGCACATGGCCCAATATTAAAATATTCTAAAAATAAAATAAAATAAAAATAAACTGTTAATTCCCTTGATCCTTTGCTTCCGGGTCATCAGCCCCAATACAAAATATTCACTCAGTGCTTCTCTTAGGGTTCTTCGAATTTATGTCCATATATGATATCCTCTTGAATTTCATGTACAAGCATGTTAATTGTTTCCTTAATTCTCTTTGCACATGCTCTGATAATAAGCCAAGCTAGAACCTCCAAAAGATCCTCTTTATCATGCGGGACATCCACGTCATTAGGTATGGCTCATTTGGCTATAAATGGCTACCCTCATTTTAGAAGATAAACCCTGTCAATCATCCCAAAATTCGTAGAAAGTGTGTTAAAACAGTTTACCCATCAATCCATTCAAATTTTCAACTATAGATTGTGCACCATAAGTGCGAAAAAAGGGGTAATTATTTCCAATTGTTGCAACCAAGAAGGATGAGAATGTTCGAGGACTGTTGCACCATCTCCACCGGAATCATTACTCCATTTTTGTGTGGAGAACTGCCATCACACTCAAAATTTCCTCACACCAGTAGCAATGGCGTGAGATGGTAGTGTGACATTGATGCTAGTTAAACGTGGTAATGAGAATGGGATGTGTGGTTGCTTAGAGAGTTGTTTTAGTCTCTAACGGTGGTGGAGTGAGATAGGGCTGAGAGTGAGGCACAGCGGTTAGACGAGGTGATGTGGGCAACACCTTTAATTGAGGCGTTGATTGCTAGGGTGGCTTTAATTGAGGATGGTTGGGTGAGAGGTGAGTGTGAAGACAGAGATGACTTGGGACCTCTGTTTACTTGGCAACACTAAGCCTTTGAAGGCAGCATTCAACAATGGCTTTTCTTTTGAGCTACTGTTACAAGAATATGCTTCTCTTCTTTGCTCTTTTTCAACAGATTATTTTCTTGCTCCACTTTTACTTGAGAAGAGCTTTCTTTTGAAGCCTTGGCCATGCTCACATAGTACTTAACATCTACAAAGCATGATTTAGCATCAGTGAATGGCTTACTGTTATGAAGCACTCTACTTACCACTCCATCACAGCTATATTTAAAACATTAATGCCAAGTGGAGCGAACCACACCATTTTCATGGAGCTTGGGCCTTCCAAGAAGCACATTGTAGGACGTTTTTACATTTATCACATTGAATAAAGCATATGATTCCATGTCATTTATCAACAATTTTACCCTTAGGGTACCTAGAGCTCTTTGCCCCCTTGATTGAATCCCTAAATCATCAATTTATTATTTGAAAGTTCATCCACGGAAATTTTTAATTCTTTGATGGTTTTAAGAGGTAAGATATTCACCGCAAAGCCTCTATCAATCAAGATTCTTTTGACTATTTGCTCGTAGATGTAGGCAAAGACAAATGAAGGCCTGTTAGGCGGTTGGGAGCGAAACATCAAATCTTTATTCGTGAAAGTCAGGATGGATATGCAATCCTTAGCAAGTGTATATCTTTTCTTTTGGACACAGTCAGCTTCATTAGGAGATCCTTCTATTTCGTCCCCTCCTTTAATTTGAACACTGAGGGTGATAGGATTAACATTTGCACTATCATTCTCTAGCGTGATTTTTCTTTGCTGAACCAATTCTATGACTTATGTTTGAACATGAAGCAATCATGGATTGGGTGGCCAACTTGCTGATGATATTTGTAGTATTTGTGGTTGTCAACCTTTCCGGCCTCATTAGGTCGCTTCATTTCAGGCAATTTAATGAGATTTGCTTTAAACAAGTCGTCAAATATCTTCAAAACATCAAAGTCAAGGGAGGGGTAAGTCTTAACTTGCATTTTCATCAAAGTTGTTCTCCTTCACCTTTGAAGAGCTTCTTGCCTTTCTACAACCTTGTCTTTTTTTTATGCTTTGGTAAGCTTAGCTTCTATGGCAATTGGCTTGTTATTTGGAGCTAGAGAGGATTTTCTCCCATTTAACTTCTCTTTGTACTTTTGAGAGTATTGCATGAGTGCGCCATAAACTTTACTGGTTGCTATGCTCAACTCCATATCATGTGCCCGAGCAGCCAGTTCTTCAAAGGTTTTTGGTTGGATCCCTTGTAGGATATATTTTAACCTCCAGTGCATACCTTGAATGTACATTTCAATGCCAGAAGCCTCTGAAGCCTATTCTTGCAATTTGAACTTTCACTCCTCCATCAGTTAATGCACTTAATGACAGGCTCATTCTTCCACTGGTAGGTGTTGGTGAGTTCATTCATACTAACCATCCTTCTAGTATTATAAAAACGGTTAAAAAACTCTTACTCCAACCGCTCCAAGCTGTTAATAGACCAAAGCTCCAAGTTAGTGTACCAGTTGAAAGTATTTCCTTTTAGTGATCAGACGAATTGCTTGACAAGGAGGTCGTATTAAGTTCTAGCATTGTTGCAAGTCTCGATGAAATGGACGATGTGTTGCTTTGGATTTTTCATTCTATCAAATTGTTGACACTTGGGAGGTTGATGGTAGACTGGAAGTTATCAATTCTTGTAGAGTAGGGTTTATAATAAGTAAGGGATAATTTGATGGTTCCTTTAATTTTACTCTTGTGGTGCCTCGATGAAGTTTTTGAGTTGATTGAGAGGGGATAAACCATCAGCAGAAACTTGAAGATCAACCACAGCAGGCCTCTTGCCTTTGTCTAATTGCTGCATTATTGATGTCTTAGCTTTATCATAGCCTTTATGAGACTTTTCTGGCTAGCCTCAACATTATCCCCCCTTTTTAATTAACTTAGAGATGTGAGAGACTTCTTCTTGTACATATTTAACAAGATCCTCGATGACTTTCGTCAGAGATACAGTTTGATCCTCTAAGCTTAAAGCATTAATCATCATAACTGGAACAATATTAGGACTAGGCGTAATGTTTTTAAAATTGGATCAGCCATCGAATTGGAAAACTCACTGGATCACCGGTTTGACCGATTTAATCGTTTTTAAAAAACCAATTGTTTTAAATTATATATAATACATTTATACACATAAAATTATATTAAAATAATATTATAAAATTAATTTATATCCATCAATTGATATATCAAATGATAAGTTTTACATATAATGAAAAAATAATAATTCAATAAATATAAAATATTATAGAAATATAAAAGAAACAAAATTAAATTCAAAGAAAAACATAAATATTGAAAAATGAAAACAACACAATTAACTAAAAATTTTTAATTTCAAGATACAATGTTAGTGAAAAGTTTATTTAATATTAAATTATTTTAGAGATAAAAATGAAATTATAAGCAGATATAAAAATATTTTATATTTTTTTAAATTAAAGGGTTATTTTTTATTTTTAAAAAATTTTATTAAAAAAAATAGTGAAAACTAGTTTTTGACTGGGTTGACCGGTTCAGCCCACGACCGGCTCCCGACTAGTCTGGGCTGATTTTGAAAACATGGACTAGGTGAGGTGACTAAGCGAGGGCTAAAGGGCAATGAACCATTTTTATTGTCTTCCCTTTCTTGCGTATAGAGCGGGTTATTAATAACATCAAAGATGAAGGTCGGCTCAGAGTACATCAATTGTCTAGCCAAGTCCCTTGTAATAATACCATTTCTAGGAACTGCCTCAGAGGCAGTGGAAGTAGCAAGTTTGGATGATTTAGTTTTTCCTCCAATTATTTAAAATTTCTTTGGTGTTAATGAACGAAGAGATAAGAGGTAGAGAGGTCTCCTAGGCGTGCTAGAAACTTGTAAACAAAAATCTTGCATTTGAATTTCTATTAACAAAAAATTTATACAAGTACAATTACAATTTGAATCAAATAAATTGCTATAAGTTCTATTTTCTAACTTGATTCTTTGATGCTCCTTTCAACTTAAAAGATCTGAATATTCTTGTAATTTGTTAGAGCATTAGGATTTGATCTTCTTTGAAATTTATTGGATTTTTGAGAAACGTTAATTTCTTAATTTGACACCACAATTTCAGATTAAACACCAAGATTTAATGAATTCGTTGAAAAACGCTTCAAATGTTGCAAGAACGCTTTTAATGTTGTTTGAAGAATGAGACTGGAATTGAAGGAGTTTCTAATTTTTGATCTTCTTAGATGTTAGTTGGAGTTTTAAATAACATTAATCCACTAGTTTAACACCTTAACTGCAGATCAAATGTTAGAATTTGGTGATCCTCCATAAAGAATACCTTGAATGTTACAAGAACGGCTTTAAACTTATGGAAAAAGTTTAAACTTCTTTCAAGACTGTTTTTTACTTGATGTGTGTCTTCATATGTCTTGTGGTGTAGAAGCCACCTCTATTTATAAAGATAGGGAAGGTCCTGCTATCATAAATACTTGATGACGTGGCAACATCTAATTTGTTGAAAATATTTGATCTAGCATCATTTTCTTTCATTGAACGATTACAATTTAATTACCAAATCAACAATATTTTCTTTCCAAGTTTATAGGATTTGACACGTGGCATAATTCAATTGGCCGGCTTTGACACTTGCCACAATCTGATTGAACTGTCATAATTGTAGTAAAATATTAATTTATTTTATTATTTAATTTTAGAAATTGTATTTAATTTGATTCAAAAATATAAAGAATAAGTTTTCCCTTTTGATTGATATTTAATACAAATTTCGCCGCATGCCACCCTTTTATTGGAGACAAAATTTGACTTTCTACTGTCTCTTTTATCTTTGTTTTAAATCTTTCCTTTGTTTCTTTTTAATTCTGTCTAATTTGGTCTTTTCCTTTCAATTCACTTTTGTTTTTCATTTTAATACGCTTTTAATTGGAAAACAATTTTAGTTTTATTATATTCAATAATATAATTATATAATGTATAAATAATTTTGCATGAGTACTGAGTGTGTGATATTTACTAATATTACATATTGAGGTCAAAGGCTAATTTTGATTACACAATGTTAATTTACTGTAACATCCTCATTTTAATATTTTATGATATTTTATTCTCTTTTAGTATATTTTTTTTCTTTCTTCGCATATTTTCTCCCTATTCCAACTTTCTCTGTTTCTCTTTATTTATTATGTTTCTCTTTACTTATTATAATATTATCTATGCTACTTCAATCCGTGGGATTTTAAAATTTTTATTTTTTTATAATTTTCTTTTATGTTTTTTTCTCTCTCTGTCTCAGTTATTTTATTATAGATATATCTATTTCATAAAATTATATAATTTATGAATAACTATGCACATGCTTAGAGAGCACAACATTAACTAGCATATTATTGAGTGTTTTAGTCTATTTTAACCGTACAATTTAAAATAATACATTTATTCTATTTTGATTACACAATATAAAATTACACATTTATCCTCATTTTAAATTCATTTATTTTTCAATCATTTATTTCTCCCTTTTCTTTTAATTTTTATTTATTTGCGTTTTCTTTCAAGTTTTGTCTCTCTTAAATTTTCATGTTTTTTTCATTGTAAGTATTTTTATAATTTTTAATTTTAAATGATATTATTTTGTACTATTTAAAATATAATAATTATATTATTCATAAATAATTTTGCACACTTAGAGTGTGTCCAATTTTTTCTTGTTGGGACAAAGAGGGTTAGAGTAAGCGTCTTTCGATTGCCAATTGTTAATCAACTAAAATATTGTCTTTTTTTATATATATATTTATTTTTCTTTTTTTCAATTTTGCATTTGTTTTATGTTTTTCTCTTCAAACTTTCCACTGTATCTCATTTCACACAAAGTTTCTTAAGCAATTTCAATTTTTAAATAAGTTTATTTTGCCATATTTTGCTGTAGTAATAAAATTATATAATGTTTTAATTATTTACACACATAAAATATACCGCTTTTAATAATATACAAATATAATTTTAAACACATCAGATTCGCATCATTCAAATTAAAAACTAAACATCAAAGCCCATTTCATTTTCATTACACTATTAAAGCCTGTATCAAATCAGCGGTCCGGGTCGGTTGGAATTAAACCTATATCTGCTGTCATCGTTGGATTGGGTTCGCATGATTGTGAGAAAACAAGAAAACACAATTTGGCATCCTCCCATTTTGGAAAAATGTCTACCTCACCCCAAATTTTAGTGGAAATATCGTTGAGGCCCTCTTTAGGGTCATATGATTTTGATAAGACTGCCAATTTAATCGGCCCCACTCGAAGTCCGATTGTTTGACCCAATTTTATATGAGTGGAACTTAATTAAATATAAATAGAATTGATTTTGAATTTTTGAATTAGGCAAATAAAATTTTAAGTTGAGTGAGTCTAATAAGGCCCAACTCAATCATGCCTCTCTCTCTCTCTCTCTCTCTCTCTCTCTCTCTCTCTCTCTCTATATATATATATATATATATATATATATTACTATATAGGAAGGCCGAACATGGAAGCAACCATTTGTATGCTAAATCTAACTACAAAATTAGGTTTATTTCTTTTATTATAAAAATAATAATCAAGGGTTGAATTACTAAAATTCCTCATTGGTCAACTTTTACAATAAAATTAACCTATAAAAGCTGTTATATAAGAAAAGGCTATCCATCATGCATGATATTACCGCATTCACAATGAAATGCATAAAAGCTACAATACTATGCACAAAAAGTTGCCACGAAGGATTCGCTGCCATACAATGTTAAATTTTCAACAATTTTTAATTTTTACAATCATTATTTAACACATATGACCTCTTACTTTGAATTAAAAGATGTTATTTGCTAACTTTGTAGTTAAAATATGTATACATTTAGTGATTGTCATATCATTGTTACAAATATTATTTGGTACAAAGTATGTTTGAGGCTCACAAAAATAAGTGGAAAAAAATAAATACGAGTTTGAGTTTAATCTTATGATTAACAAGCCCGATAATGTTAGGTTTGAGTGAGTTTAAACTCGGATCATAAAAACCAATTGACACTTCTATAGACATATCCTATCATATCTTATATGTGTTACTTATATATAACATAATAGCAAGTTGGTGTTGGTAATCCTACTAAAAAAAGTTGACCAAATTTTGTTTTTTTTTTTTGAATTCAGAATGAATTGAATAAATTATTCTTTTGTCGATGAAAATTAGCAAATACTTTAAATAATCAAAAAATTGTATAAGTTAGAAAATGACATTGTATTGATCACAAGCCTGCGAATGAATGCCCTATTAATTCACTTTTCAATATTAGAAGAAACGTTCTTAATATCTCTCGCCATAATTTGTGTATTACTTTAGCTTATGCTTAGAAAATTACTTAAAATTTAATATGAGGAATCTCATTTTATATATTGTACAATAAAATACGAATAAATACATAAAAATGAAAATAAAAAGTGAAAATTGTATAGTCCCAATTTGCAAGATATGTAAAGTTATTCATAAATTTTTAATCTAACATTAAAAAATTTAGAAAAAAATCTTCAGAAAAGTAAGGTATTTAATTCACATGTCATTGAATAAAAAAAAAAAACTGTAATATTTACTTTATTCAAAATAAACTTTATTTTAATTGATTTCTTATTTTCAAGAGGTACTAATGACAAGAATATAATGCATTTGGCGTCATCTTTTATATTTCTTTCTTGGAGAGCACATTTATCTTTTCTGACTAATAATCTAATTAAATCATTTTTAATATTATGCACACTAATTAACTTCTCAATTGTTCATCTTAGCAAATAGTTTATGAGAACAAGTGTCGTATTTATGTTGTACGAATTAGTTGAGAATTTATAATTATAGACGCTTTCTTCATTGCGTGTTCGGAATTGTCTTATAAAGATTTAGTTTAGTAATGCATTAATATTTTATGTAAAAGAGTTCCGTAAAAAATTGAGAAACACATTATACAAATCCAATTTCATAAATAGATAAATAGATAAAAAAATAAATAAATAAATAAAGCTTCATATAGTTTAGATTTGTTAAAAATTACTTTTTTTAATAATTTTTAAATAAATAATATTTTATTATTTTCAAACCTAATTTTTAACAGAAAAAATTGGTAGAAAAATGGGATTTAAAGTTTATATATACAAATGAACCATTTCTATAATAAAATTAACCTAAAATTTCTTTTAATTATAACAAAATATTTTACTGTAGATATTTATTAAATAAAAAATCAACTTTAACTGAATAAGGGATATTTACTAACATAAATTTATTAATTATTTTACTTTGCTTTCAGTTTTGATCATACTAGAAATCCAAATTATTTCACATGGAAATTAATAAATTTATATATTGGTAAAACATAGTTAGGTATAATATAATTTTTTATGATTTTCTATTTTAAAGATAAACTGCAAAATACATGAAAATTTAAATATTAACTATAAAATGTTTAGTGAATAAATATTATTCCATAAATAAAAAAATAGATAAATAGAATCATTACCAAAAATTTTTAGAATTAAGATGGGCACTTGGTATCGTTGGCAGGTCGTCCCAAATGACCATGTTGCAGAAATTTGAGATGGCTTGAGAAGAAGCCGTCCCAAATTTGGGACCGTTTTAGGACAAGTAATTTTGGACGAGAATTTTGGCACATTTTTGAGATGAGATTTTGGCATGGATTTAAGATGATTTTAGCACGAGTAAGTTGGCACAATTTTGGCACGGCTTTGGGATGTGTTTCTAGTAAATGTTTTAGCACACATTTGGTACGACTTTATAACAAATATTTACAAATAATTTTATTTAATTTTGTAGAAATTCTTGCTTGTGTCATACAATAAATGCCAAATGTCCATACATTAAATTTTGGGAGAAATATGTAAAAATGAAAGTATATAATAATTTCAATATTAATACATATCAAAAGAGTGAATATAGATATACAATCCAAGTTAAACAAAAGTTCATACATTTCCATTCATTCTAACCTCAACAAAACATCGAAATTGCAAAATGTTGGACAAACACAATATACATCTGGCTATGGATATCCTTATCATATTCCTTACCTTCATCATCATCTAGGAAGTCGAATCCTAACTTTCTAGTAGCAAGTTACATAAATTTGTTTAATTTTGACTTTATTTTTGCCAATTTGATCTTGTAATTATCTATTTCTTTATCTCTCTCTTGTAGCTACTGTTAGGTATATTTCAATATTTCCTACATTGCTCGTAACTTAATATTGGGTGAGGAAGTTGAACTAGTAGATGCACGGGACGGCTGCCTAAAGGACTTAACCTTTAAGCCCATCCTGGTAGTCAACCCTTTTTTAATCCACCAAATGCATTAAAGATGATCAGGTTGTTAGTGGAGTTAGATGCAGTCCTGCCACCCTCTAATTCATGTCTCTCTAGGTTCTCAACGGCGTTTTAGTCTTTTGCAATTTTTTCATCATTTCCTAGAATTGAGAGACCATTAATGCAACATATGATATTGTAGTCAATACGAATATATTTTAATAATTGTACATATCCCTTAAGATTGTACACTAGAGCCTGTCTATTTTCCAATAGCATTTTTCTAGACTTTAGAGTAAAGTTTAAGATAAATTGGCAACCTTCCACGTTGCACTTCATGAATTATTAATATAATTTTTTACATTAGTTACACTAAATTGTATTGCATGAATGTGTACGAGATGGTAGATGAAAACATAAGCCTAAGCAAAGACATAAACTTATTGCTCACCATTTTTTCGCTATGTGCAGTGATTGAAATTGAACTACTACAGTAAATGGTGGATGTAAATGCATTGTCAACTGTCCAATTGGCCTAGTTCTTCTCGCATATTGTTTGATATGTATTTTCCATCCACTTGCTCAACATATGATCTCACTTTTCTTGTAGAATTTAATCAGCTTTTGTATTGAAAACTCTTACCTGGTTCAAGCGCTTTTGTATTAACTCTGTAATTTTTTTTAAAAGCTTATTGTATTGCCACGTTGTTCGCATGGGTCCCATGTGAATGCATGTGTATTCACCAGCCATTCATGTTTATATGAATGAGTTTAAGTAATTTTATACTCACTAAAACAATCATGGTATGACATGTTTGGGACCCCGCCCAGTGTTTGCTTCCTTCAACTGTATTAACTTTCAATGTTTTAGGTACAATGGAGCCTTCTATATTAGCTACCTAGTATATTTCACCAACAATTTCAGTTCACAAAAACCCCTAACTCAACTAGGAATTGTCAATATTTGAAATCACTGCGGTATATGGAAAACACATTAAAATTGAATCTACCAACTATAAAAATCAAATTTAATGCATTATACAGTCATTACAATACAAATTGGAGACTACAGGTAGGCTTTGTTCTATTTTAAGAAAAGAAATCAAAACAAGAAAAAAAAAAACCCCTTGAATACTCATCTTGATATTTGTGCTTGAGAGCGTAGAATTGAAGAATTAAAAGTGTATGGAATTCTTCGATGTTTAAAGAGTCGAAGGATAGAAGAATCGAAGGTCTTCTCCTTGATGTTTAGAGAGCATGGGTTTTTTGGAGAGTGTGTGATTTTTGGTGGAAATGAAAAATGAGTATTTGACTTGTATTTATCATAACATCTGCAAGATTCACTTCCAGAATTTAAAAATCTAACATGAATTGTTTATTTATTATTCTTAATAGAGAAAAACTCATTTCTATATTGCAAGATTATGGTATTCATTTGTACGATTGTATACTTCAATTACTATAAATTATGAGTTGGAAGTTTTCATAAAGATGTTAAAATAAAAAAATATTAATCTAAATAAATAAATAATCATGAAATTTCAAAAATTAATAATTTTAAGAACGAGATGTTAGTTTCTATGTTATGCACGGGTTTAATGCTAACACACATATGTATGCATGTGTGTGTGTGTACGGACATCTATATTAATATAATATCAAACTTAAACTAATTTTGTTCATTGACGCTCTATAAATTAGTTAAATTTATAGTTTTTTTAACAGAATTAAAAACTATTACGCAATTATTAAATCATCTATAAAAACAAATTATAAAAATAAACCAAGTTGTAAAACATGGTGTTACGGTAAAAAAATGAATGATTGTTTTAACTAACTCTATTAATTTAAAGTTTATTTCACTTCATTATACTTAGTTTTAGTAGCAACGAAGGGAGATGGTCAATTAATTAGTAAATATTGTATTTATGATTAGATTTGATGGCAAAACTGAAATTTAGATGATAAACTTTTTGCCCCAAACTAAACTAATTTGTTTAGTTATTGGCGTTTAGTTTGCATTTAACCACGTAGAGGCGCGAAATAGGGATATTGTTTTTTTTTGGCATGTTTTTTTTTTTTCGTATATACTAAATATAATTATAAACTTTTATTGTTGTTATTAAGTCCGTGTTGTATTTTGGTTGAAAAAAGACTTTGACTCTTATGCAATCGTTAATTTAATTAAAATTGAAATTATTGAAAAGATTTATATTTATATATATATTATATCACTAAAAACATAATTTATTTGTGTACAACATAACATTTATTTTGCATTGCAATTTGATTGAAAACATCATTTAATTTTATAAAAAAAACCAATTAATTAAAATATAATTATTAAAAATATATATAATTATAATTAAAAATATAATTTATTCTTGTATAGTACAGGTAACATTCTAGTTCTTGTATTATAGGAAATAAGGATGTGAAAATCATTAGGGGCATTAGTAATAATAATTAAAAATAAAATTGTCATGCTTTTAGTTCAATAATAAATATTACATAAATGAAAATATATACAAGTACATAAATATTGTCCCCTTTGTATAATAGAATAGAAGCACGGAGATATACAAGCACATGTTTGTACTTTAATTATAAGGTTGATATATAAGTGCAGGATTTCTCACCTTCCCCATCTTAATGAATGTAGGTGCTCAGGCTTTGTGATAGCTCTGGTAGCTCCAAAAGCCTTTGATTGGACAAGGGATTTCAAAAGGCAAGAATATGGAAAATGATCTGTATGTGTAGGCTGGCACCAATTCAGATCTTGATAGAAACAGATGGGAGAGGAAATCCATTCTTATTACACACACTGAGGTTTCTGATGCAGGAGAAATGGCACCAGCAGACCGGAGGATCATGGTTGCCATACAGACCGACGATGGGCGTCATCTCTCCTGCATCGGCAACCTTTAGCCGCGGGTCTGTTCAAAATGTACACAAGCTGCATGCCGTGATAAGAATTCCAGATCTCAGCCCTGTATCAAGTGTCTGTGTGCATATAATATGCCATGTGGGGGAGAGCAAAAAACGCAACAGCTGCTCAAAGATATTGTGTTACTTCAATCATACGAACATAGTGAATTTGTGCCCTTTTCATCTGAAAGGTCCACAAAAAAGCGTGGGTCTTAAAGTTAAAATACAGGATCACCATGAGCCTGAACCATCAAAGCTAGGGAATTAATTCTACTGGTTGGTTTAATTAGCATCCAACATATTTACAATAAATCCTAGGATGTAAGGCATGCATGGCAGGACACAGTATAACAAGGCTTTATCCGTTTATTATCATCAGACGGATAGCGTTCGTCACCCTTGGAGCTGTTCTTCCTCAATCCCTTCTGAGTCGTGCTGTCCCTCTTCCGAGCATCTGCAACAGTCGGCAAAATCAGCAGAAGCATCTATTTCAGAATTGGGAAAAGTATATCGGCTAAATGTTATGACAGCTGAAGAGCGTATTTGAGAGCAAATGCACATGTTCACCTCGTTCAAACCCTATATGTTGCGGGCCAGCAATACCATATAACTAAAATTTAAGCTCAATGTCATCACACAAAGGATGCTTGAAGACCACCACAAAAGGGCCACAAATACAATTCATAAAAATGACAATTATCATACTATATTAGCTATTTCCCAGAAAAGAATAATCATATTAGTTTGTAAAGAAGCAAAACCCTAGAAATTTTTAAATGCCCATACCAATTCTTTGTTTAATAGTGTGTACTGCCATGTGGGCACTGTGTTACATTAATGCAAACACAAAGACGGGCCTTTGACAGGGCCAAATAATGGCTGCACAACAGAGTAACCTACCCTCGGTGATAAAGTCCACATTTTGGTTTTCTAGCATTGAGATTTGAGTGAAGCCCTGTCCTTAATGACAAAGCCCATATCTAATGAAGTTGTGTGAGATACCTAGCCGATTTTATAAATCCAATCACATATCGAATTTCCAATGTTTATCAATCTGGTTAAACAGAAAATCCAACCACCGGGACGATCACAGAATTCATGTCACAGATTTTAGTACGAACCAGCGATGCTTGTTGCATCATGACTTCTAAAAGTGGGAACATAATCTATGCACAATACAACGGCAATGAAGACTGTGGGGCTTCCTCATCGTTCATTTAATAAGGAATATCTTAACAACAGAACGACACAAGATTCATATCAACATGTGAATGGCAACCAAAAATGGAATTACCTAAATCTGGATCAAAAGTCAGCTACTCCTTCCTCGTTTCAACGATCTCGTGTCAGCTTCTGCATTGTGATTACCACAAGAATCAACCTCAGAAAGCCCATTCTCAAAAGCTCTAGCCAAATTCTCAAAGTAATTCCTGGTAATACTGGTTAGACTCTTAAGCTTCATTTGGTAAGCACCAAGATTATGAGAGGAACGCCCTTTCTTGAGGTACTTCTTCAGCCCTCTCTCTGCACAGTGGTGCAATCTCTCTAGACCGGACTCCGCCTGCCCCTGCAAGTACTCAAAAAACTGCTTCTTGGTGGCCTCTGTCTCCGGCAAGTAATATCCATACACATAGCTCCACTTCAGAATCCTCCTGCACTCAATTATCTGCTTCCAGGCAGCAACAACGACCCTGATCATCGTCTTGTCGGGGCATTTACTTTCAATCGGCTCCTCCATGTGCTCGTTTTCTATGTGTTGGAGATCAGACAATGCTCTCCGTTTGGACATTTCGTTGGAGGCCCATCTCTCGTAGTAATGAGTATACTTTTGTAAATATTTCTGAGCAATTTGTTGGGCGTTCCTTGATTCCTCTGTGGCTTTGTAACCGTTGCAGGATCTGTAGCCGTGGACTTCCCATTCGCGGAGGCATAGCCAGCAGAAGACGAAGCCGCACGGAGCCCGGCAGGTCATCCGGTTGCAGCCGCTGTTTTTCTCGATCGGGCGCTTGCACTTGGGGCAGGGCTTCGTGAAGGCGAGAATCCAACGCGTGTTATCTGACTCGACGGCGTTTTTCTCTATCCAATTCGCCGCCGTTTCGCAGCCTATTGGTCGGTGGCTCTCCTCCGCGCAGTTCCAGCAGAAGCTGTGCGAGCAATTGCAGGTGACGCTATAGTCCGCGCTGTCGCTCTCGGCGGCGTATTCCACCGCGAAAACGCAGCCGGGGGCTGGGCACCACCTACACTTTTTGTTCTCTTCGACGTAGGACCTCAACAAGAACTGATCGTACTTTTTCTTATCTTCTGCCTCAGCCAGACACTCGACCATGTCCAACCCCACCGCAGCACCACGGCACGATGGCTCCGGACACCTTAGGGCCAGGCATCCCGGACCGTTGCTCACCGCCGTACAAATGTATGACTTCCAGCAGGTTTCACAGAAGGGGTGCCCGCAGGAGGCGGCGTAGATCCACTCCGGCGGGTATCCCTCGAAACAAATTCCGCAAGCCATCTCCTCGGATGACAACGACGAAAACCGAATCAACAAGCTCGCGTTTTCTGCTGCGAGTCCAACGGCTTCCCGGACTCTTTCTTCGCAGGCGAACCACTCTTCGTACACAGCAAGAGGGCTCCAGTTGTGGCGGCGCAGAAGCAAGCACGCCGCCCCCTTGGAGACATTAAGAACACTGCAAACGCTGGCGATGGCGTCCTCCTGGCGTCGCCGGATATCCGTTTCCGTCAATACCGTGTAATCTTTGTCGTCGTGTGGTTGGCCGCCATCCATTCTCTGAATGTAACACTCTTCCTCCGCCTCCTGATCGCCGCCGCTGAGGTAGAGGAGGTGCTCTTCATCCTCCGAAGACTCCATTGATTGAAGTCGATCAAAGTTAAAGCCGTAATTTTGCGAGGACTGAAGGGTTGACCTAATTATTGCAAGTAAATATCAATTTGTTTGTTTGGGAAAGGTGATCGTTTTGTGGAAAATACACTGTTAAATAAGTGTTCGATTATCAATTAAATTCTTCATATTTGATCATCGCCAAGATTGATTCCTTACAGACCAAGCAAAAAAAATCAAAATAAAAATCTCTGTTGCTAATGTTAAAGGCAGATTTTGCAGATATAATAAAATATTTATATTTTTTGTGGTAAAAAGGGCATTACTTTTAATAATGTTTATGAAATTCACTTTTATTTGAGTTTTTTAAAAATTAATTTTATGAGAATTTGAAAGTGCTTTTGGATGTTTTGATGGGTTCTGGATTTGCAGTAAGATTTGGGCATTTTAATCGTCTACAGTGTCTTCAAATAATTTTAACTTTTTAAAAACAAATATTCAAAATAGAATTCTTTTAATTTGGATTAAAATATATAAATATATATATGTGTGTGTGTGTGTGTGTGTGTGTGTGTGTGTTTTATTGTTATTTTCATCACTATCAACATGCGCTTTCCACTCTTATTTTGTCCTGATTTTCAATTTTTTCTATAAATTATGATTGAAGGAAGACCAGAAACTTTTGTAAACTTACTGCAAGGGCAAGAGAGCTATGGCCAATCATATCCCCCACTCTCACTCCATTTCCCACTCTGTCGGTCTCTCCCATGTCTTTTGTGGGTGGCCCTTAAGAAGAAAAAGGGTTTAATTTGTATTAAAGTAGAATTTTAAAAGACAAAATAATTTTGTTTACATTTGGATAAACTAAAAAAAAAAAAAAATCAACACACCGACCAATTAAAAAAATAGTGAAAAATGAGATCAATGAAAAAATATATTATAATATAAAAGCAATTTTTGTTGTTGATTAAGCATGCACGAGAGAGTTGCGTGCACAAAAACAAGACTTAAGGCGAAGACAAAGACTAAGGCAATATGGTAATTTTTTGAACAACAAGATTATTAATTAGAAATATGATAATTTTTAATTTAATTAATGAGATTAATTAAATTAAAAGATTAAAATGTAGTCAGGTTCATGCAAAAGCCTATATACTCTAATATAACTTGTGGAAACATTTTTTCCTAAGTTGGAGAGAACATACTTTAGAATACATAAGTTTTAGAAATTAATTCAAACTTGATAATTGCAACTTTGGTCACCTATCTCAAAGAGAAGAGAGAGAAAATTTGTTTTAGCCTCCCTTTAATTTTTTACTTTAGATTTGTCCAAAAATTCACAAAAGTTTGTGAGGGGTGTTTGGAGTTTTTGTCTTTTTTGTCTGGACAATTTAAAAGTCGCAATAAGAAACTTAAAATTTAAAGATTGCACACGTGGAATTTGATGGCAAATTATATAAAATAAAATTTAATCCATCCTATGCACATATGTTATACATGTGTATATGAAAAAGGCATACCGTCTTAAGATTATCTTTGATTTAGTTGTGCTTCGTGCATGTTTTGAAACATTTTATCCTTATTTGAAAGTGCGGAGTAATGATAGATAGATTGCTTGGTCCCTTCAAATAAGGTTTTTAAAATTAAACCGTATGGGCTAATTTTTTAGTCCGATTTCTCTATATGATCTAGGTATCATTTGATCTGACGAGAACAAGTCAAAACCGGTCATAAATCGATTAAAATCGGATTTTAATATTTTTATTGATAAAAATTTAAGAAAAAAATAGAAAATTTACATTTTTAAAAAATGAATAAATAAAAATATTTTTTTAGGTTCTCTTATGATTTCCAACATTTTAACCTCCTAAATAATTTACCAATATATAATTTTTACTACCTTTTTTTATTTTCACTTTTACTTTTTTACTTATTTTTATCTATATATTATTCTAAATGAGTTTTACAAAATTAAATATTGCATCTTGAAATTAATTTTTTCATGTTAATTTTATGTTTTTCTTTTAAAAAACTAAATTTTCAATAATTATATTTTGCTTTAAATTTAATTTAGTTTCTTTTATATTTTTGCAAAAATATTTTTATCCTTTTAAATTATTAAAATTTTTATCGTTGCATCTAAAACTTAACATTTAACATATTAATGAATGAACTTAAATTTATTTTATAAAATATATTTAGTATCATCATATACATAATCTAAAACAATCGTTTTTTCTAAAATTGAATAAACTGATAACTCAACGATCCAATTGATTCTCTAATTCAATGACATGTAAAAATAAATTTTATTTAGTACCATCATATACATAATCTAAAATAACTAATTTTTTTGAAATCGGATAAAATAATAAGTCAATGACCTAATTAATTCTCTAATGGTTTTTAAAACGTTGCCATCAAACTTACCATGTTCCGTTATCAACCATTGCCCACGGCATTCACTGGAATGGTTTAGACAGATTGGCTCCCAACTGGATACAACTGACCTCTCTCTTTCTCATATTGTGTTAGCTGCTTGTGGTGGAACAGAAGTAAGAAGTGATGGCAGGGCACGACTTCGTCATCTATGGAGCTAGCCAGTGACTTTCCCAAGTACTAGTAGCTAATAATGCATGAACCCAAAAACCTCCCCTCATTCCAAGTGAAAGGGGGGAAACTTCCACCAAAGGATATCATCAAGGTGAAAGATGTTACATTATAAAAATGAAAATAAATACCTGGGTTTAAATAAAATTCTCAGTTTATTTGTTTTTTAAAAATAAAAAGTACTAGGAGGAAACCAATATGGCTTGAAATCGGGCGGAACAATTATGATTTTAAACCTCTTGATCATTTCTATTAAAATGTATTTTAGAAAAATTTTCTTCGAAGTTTATGAATATTTTGTACATCCTAAAAGTAATTGTCAACATTATTTCCTTTCATATTTACCAACCTTAAGAAAATTGTTATTATATATGCTATGTGTATAAATATAAAACTTCAAAATTTCATTCATATCAAGTTTTACAACCAAATACATTTTTACACCCATCATCTTCATAAATTTAATCTCAACGATCAAACATAACCGTTGCGTAACACTAACAGCATGGCTAGTAGACAATTTTGTCATATGTTTATATGTTCTTATTTTTGACATTGTAGAAATTCATAAACCCATGAAAGATTGAGAATCATTAAACCCACAGTTACATGAGTAAAGATCCCACAGGAAAACGGGTTAGGAAAGCTGTAATCTTCATCAGTGGCCGACAGCCCTTAAATTATTTCCACAAACCAAAAAAGTGGATGTCATTATGTTTCATCCTTGATGAAAACCAAGGGCTATCTTGGCTTTTAAATTTTTGACCGCATTTTTGTAGAATTTTTTTAAAAAAAATTATGTATTATAAAATTTAAAAAATATAATGAAGATAGCAAGTGTTTTAGAATTGAAAATTTAAAAACAAACATTGTTTTCAATTAGAATTCTATAGAATTATAGTTGTCTTCAGAATAGTTTTAAGCAAAACCAAAGATACTAAAAAAGATCAAAACACAACATAAACGTATAAGCACAAAAAACACAAAATTAATGTCCAAACTGCATCAATTATAGAAGTAAGAAATAATTTAACATAATCAGAAGAAAACAGACTCAAAACTCCAGAGCCGCCCAGTACAAACTGAAGCACCTCAATCCAGAAAAGAGACACCGTTGCAAGACTCCATGCTGTAAATTCGGCCACTTCCTGTCAAGTACCCAGTTCTGGGCAGTACTACCCAACACACCAGGCCGAAAACTACAGCATGGGAATAACAACCAACCTAACAGAGCAGCAAGTACGATTATAATGTTTGCACTACACATTTTTCCATAGAAATAAACTTTCCCAACACCAGAAGGACCAGTAGAGAGAACCATTCACTTGGCACCCTTCTTTGCAGCAGCCTTGGTCACTTTGGCACCAGTTGCCTCTTTCTTCTCCACGTGCTTGATAACACCAACAGCTACTGTTTGGCGCATGTCACGGACAGCAAAGCGACCCAATGGTGGGTACTCAGAGAAGGTTTCCACAACCATGGGCTTGCTTGGAATCATCTTAACAAATCCAGCATCACCGTTCTTCAAGAACTTAGGTTCCTTCTCGAGTTCCTTACCAGATCGCCTGTCAATCTTGGTGACGAGCTCAGCAAACTTAACAGCAATGTGGGAGGTGTGGCAGTCAAGCACTGGTGCGTAGCCATTACCAATCTGACCAGGATGGTTCATGATAATGACCTGTGAAGTGAAGCTGGCGGCTCCCTTGGCAGGATCGTCCTTAGAATTTGAGGCAACATAACCACGCTTGAGATCCTTAACAGAAACATTCTTCACGTTGAACCCAACATTGTCGCCAGGAAGAGCCTCCTGCAAGGCTTCGTGGTGCATCTCAACAGACTTAACTTCAGTTGTCAGGCCAGAGGGACCGAAGGTCACAACCATACTAGGCTTGAGGATACCAGTCTCCACACGACCAACAGGGACGGTTCCAATACCACCAATCTTGTAGACATCCTGAAGTGGGAGTCGTAGGGGCTTGTCTGAGGGTCTCTTTGGCTCCTGTACCAAGTCAAGAGCTTCAAGGAGGGTTGGGCCTTTGTACCAGTCAAGGTTGGTGGACCTCTCAATCATGTTGTCTCCCTCAAAGCCAGAAATGGGGACAAATGGGATCTTTTCAGGGTTGTATCCAACCTTCTTGAGGTAGGAAGAGACTTCCTTCACAATTTCATCATACCTGGCCTTTGAGTATTTTGGAGTAGTGGCATCCATCTGTGTAATATTCATAAACATTGTTAGGTATCAGAAGAGATAATTTAACACATTGAATAATAACAGTTCTGCAGGCCATCTAACCTTGTTGCAGCAACAAATCATTTGCTTGACACCTAGAGTGAAAGAAAGCAATGCGTGCTCACGAGTCTGTCCATCCTTGGAAATACCAGCTTCAAAGCCACCAGTGGTGGAGTCAATGATGAGGACAGCACAATCAGCCTGTGAGGTACCAGTAATCATGTTCTTGATAAAGTCACGGTGTCCAGGAGCATCGATGACGGTGCAGTAGTACTTGGTGGTCTCGAACTTCCACAAGGCAATATCGATGGTGATGCCACGCTCGCGCTCAGCCTTGAGCTTATCGAGCACCCAGGCATACTTGAATGATCTTTTGTTCATCTCAGCAGCCTCCTTCTCAAACCTTTCAATGACACGCTTGTCAATACCACCAAGCTTGTAGATCAAGTGGCCAGTGGTGGTGGATTTCCCAGAATCGACATGGCCAATAACCACAATGTTAATGTGAGACTTTTCCTTGCCCATGGTAGATTTCTGCAAACTGTAAATTCACAACAGACAGAAATAAAAATATTGAAATATAGCAATATTTATGGCTTTTTATGTTGAAATAAAAAAAGAAACTGAAATTGCAACACAATTATAATCGATTAATCTAAGCCTATTAATCAAAACATTAATATTTTCGGATAAAAGGAATAAAAGAACGCGACAATGAATTAAGACAAAGGCAAAAGCATATCCAACGCTGCCATCTCTCACAAAACCCCATATTCCAATTAGCCTAGTGAAGGTATCTCGAGGCACTTCAGATAGACCCAATTTTTATAACCGTCCATTAACATATATACATAATACCCTTTTCTCCGAATCAAATAGTGCAACAAAAAGGAGATCTAGGCTGTAACATGAACACGTGGCATTTTAGCAAGCTCATGCATCTCAATTCAATTAAAGACAAGGCGATAATTCCACGAACAATTTGATCAATACAAAGAGAAAAGAGGGGACAAAAAATGAAAATAACTGAAAATCGCATACATACGGATCCTAAAATTTAAGCACACACATAAATTCCTTCTATAAACAACGAAATCTATAGAGAAGATACTGACCTCTCGCCGGCTGATTGCAAGGAGAAGTAATCCTTAGTGGCGAGCGCATGGACAGAGAACTGAACAATATTTATGGAGTCTTCGAACTGAGGACAGATTAGGGTTTTTGTTGAGCCGTCAGATCGAATGAGATCCAACGGACAGAAATAGAGAAGTACTCCAAGTCAACTACGGAGTCCATCGGTCGCCCGCTGCACGTTCCTTTGCTATCATTATTTCGGTCACTTACTTTAGTTTGATTTAATATTTGGAATGCTGTCACTACGTTAGTTAATTTTAGCAATAATCAAAATTTAAAATATATTAGTAAAGATAAATTTTGCATGTGAAAATTATTTGTAAATTTTATAATTTTATTAGTTATAATATATTGTAAAGTTATTAAGTATTAAATAATAAATAATAAAATATTCAAAATTAAAATAGTTTTAGAAACTGAAAAAAAATATAAGAAAGAGTTGAAGAAAAAAATAAATGTTATCATTAATAAAAGATGGAGAAGAAAAAAGGAAAAAAAAATGGTTACTCTAAAGTACTCATATATTACTCATGGAATTGGCACACACTGTGTGTGTGTAATATTATTTGTAAATTATAAAATGATTGTATTATAAATTACAGAAAAAATATAATATTATTTAAAATATGGAAAATATTTAAAATAAGAAAAATAAAGAAATATGAAAAGAAATTGAAAGCAAAAAATTTGAAAAAAAAATAAAAATAAAGATAAATAAAAAGAAAGAAGAGTATAGAAAAATGATGAAGAATTAAAAATAAGATTAAATATGTGATTTTACATTATGCAACTAAAAAAAAGTAAATATGTAATTTTATTTTGTGTAACCAAATAGATTCAAACATTTAATAATATAGTATAGATATATGAAAAACTTTAAATCATAAAAAGAGAAATAAAAAATGTGAAACAGAGAATAAAGAACAAATAAAAAAGGACAAAATATATTTAAAAATGAAGGAGACATAGAAAAATGTAAAAAATATATAATAAAGATAGTTTAATAAGCCAAATGTTGGGTAAGTCAAAAATTAAGTAGACGTAGAGGCACATAATAGATCGATATGAACATCATGAACTGTCCTGTAATAAAATCAGTTGTTGCTGATACCTTCTTCTCGGTTCCTTCTTCCATGACCTTAGCTCGGAGAAGGAAGAGATAGTAGTTAATGGTGGGGTTACCATTATTCTTTTTGTATTGTAGTGACGAATCTTGTATGTATTCTTAAGAAAAGGAATTTGTCCAGTTCAAATGTTTCAATCTCTAATTTGAGTTGCTTAATCTTTGCCAATAGGAAGTACTTGGCAATGGCAAGAAATTTATTCATCATGTCTTGCCAGCTAACTATACTCTTAGGTGGTAAGGTTTGTAACAAACGCCTTGCTCAATCCCTTAAAAAAAAAGGAAACAATCTCAACTTAATAGCATCATCCGAAATCCCGTTAAAATTAACTATGTCACACAATTCAAGGAAAGAAGTGTAAACACATAAAATAAATAAATATAAATAAATAAATAAATAAGTATCACATAAAATTAAATAAAGAAATTAAAATACGAATTAAATAATTTTATTCCAAAATTTTAAAATAAATACACTTTTCTTAATAAATAATTAATCAATCAAAATTGTCCAAATCAAATGGCGACAAATGGCACAATCCGGTAAGAAAGCAATAAATAATGAAGAGGGCCAATCAGAAGGCGACAAGTGGCGCAGTCTAGCAAGAGGCCAACAACCCCAGCCAATCAGAATGCTCCACGTCAGCAGGTTAGGTGGCTACATTATCTCTCCTACAACTATAAATAGGGGTCAAAACCTCACAAAAAAACAACAACAAGCCAAGGAGAAGAAGAGAAGACACAAAATCCTCTCAAGGCGTTCAAGAACATTCAAGGCGTTCTTCGTCAAGTTTAAAGAGTTCATCTCCAAATTCAAGGCGTTCTTCGTCAACGGTCTTCAAATTCAACGTTCGATCCGAAGTCAGAGCGCTAAGTTCGAAGATCAACGTTAATTGGAGAAATCAACAAATTTCAAGGAAGATCAAGCACAAGCCCTTCTCTTGAAGATACTCCAAATTAAAGCCACAGCTTCGATCCTAAACCCAAATTCAAGGCGTTCTTCGTCAACGATCTTCAAATTCAACGTTCGATCCGACATCAGGGCGCCAAGCTCGAAGATCAGCGTTAATTGGAGAAATCAACAAATTCCAAGGAAGATCAAGCACAAGCCCTTCTCTTGAAGATACTCCAAATTAAAGCCACAGCTTCGATCCTAAACCCAAATTCAAGGCGTTCTTCGTCAACGATCTTCGAATTCAACGTTCGATCCGACATCAGGGCGCCAAGCTCGAAGATCAGCGTTAATTGAAGAAATTTACAAGTTTCAAGGAAGATCAAGCACAAGCCCTTTCCTTGAAGACACGTCAAGTTGAAATCACATCTTTGGAGGAAGAATCAGAGGACTAAATTAGAGAATAGAGCCCGCATCAAATTCATTTGAATCAAGTTGTAATCGATTTGCACAAATTTCTTGTTAGTGGAAATCCAAACGCAAGATTTTGTCCTACAAATTTTTGGCACGCCCAGTGGGACCTCTCTACCTCTCATCTCTTCCTTCCTCAGAGTTTCAAGTGGACTACAAGTTTCGAACAAATCGTCATGGCCAGCAACAAGGGAAAAGCTGTCAAAGCCGCTACCTCAGCCGCCAGTGAAACCGCCACAAAGAACGTCGGGGTCATCACTAGGAGTTTGGCAAGGAAAGCAACACGCTCAGAACCAGCCCCCCTCCATGAAGATGTCAACAACCCACTCCTCACAAACAAAAGTAATGAGGACGACTCAGCACCTTCGAGCCCTCGCTCTGACGCTTCATCTGCCTCCAATGACGCCCCAGTCATGACGACTAATGCCTCAAGCTTGGAGGACCAAATCGCCGCACTGACTAAAGTCATTGAAGGGCTAGCCAAACATGTCCAAGAGCAAGATGCTCGGATCTCAAGGGTGATGGACAAAGTGAACAAAGCCGAAACCAGTCAAATGGCAGAAAAGGCGCTCGAAGTTCCTGACGGAGTTGAAGCATCTACCAAGCAACTAGCCAATGACCATCAGGAGTCTGTAGCCAAAGAGCTTCAACTATCCTCAGACGGCTCGATTCCTATTGATCAACTTAAAGACTTCATCGAAGGTACCATTAAGAATAAGCTAGAAGGAGGCACTAAGTCGACTCTGGTATATGCCAAGCCCTACTCGACAAGGATTGACGGCCTGAAAATGCCAACCGGCTATCAGCCTCCTAAATTCCAGCAATTCGACGGCAAAGGAAACCCGAAACAGCATGTGGCACACTTCATAGAAACATGCAATGACGCTGGAACATATGGAGATCTTCTGGTCAAACAGTTCGTCCGCTCATTAGGGAAATGCGTTCGACTGGTACACTGACCTCGAACCCAGATCCATCGATAGCTGGGAAGAAATGGAGTATGAGTTCCTCAACCGCTTTTACAGCACAAGGTGAACCGTCAGCATGATTGAGCTTACCAACGCTCGCCAATGGAAAGAGGAGCCGGTCATTGACTACATCAATCGATGGAGGAATCTAAGTCTAAACTGCAAAGATAGACTTTCCGAGGCTTCAGGCATCGAAATGTGCATACAAGGAATGCATTGGGGACTGCGATACATTCTCCAAGGGATTCGGCCTAAAACTTTTGAAGAATTGGCCACGCGAGCCCATGATATGGAGCTAAGCATTGCCGCAAGTGGCATTGGCGCGCCACCTATTTCGGAATTCCGCAAGGCGAAGGATAGACAAGAAGTGAGAAGAGGGGGCAAGCCTCTCCCTAAAACTCCAACAAGAGAATCCATGGCGGTACGCGCCAGGCCCATTCCAGTCAAAGGAAAGGAGAAGGCTGATGAAAAGAAAGAAGCCTCACAAAAACCAAAAAGGCCAACGCGAAAAGAAATGCAGGCCAAATCTTATCCCTTCCTTGATTCAAACGTTCCTGGGATCTTCGACGACTTGCTAAAGGCCAACCTCATTGAGCTCCCCGAGATGAAAAGGCCTGCGGAAGCCGGAAAGACTGACGATCCCAAATACTGCAAATAGCACCGCTTGGTTGGGCACCCTATTCATGATTGCTTCATATTTAAAGAGAAAATCATGGAGCTTGCCCACCAAAGAAAAATCACATTGGAAGATGATAGTGCGAACGTTAACGCTACCACCTCCAATGACCAAATGAAGGAAGCCCCTGGAAACAACCACTCCCTGGACAAAATCAATGGTCTCCGTGAGAAAAGCCAACCCTCTGAAGGTTGCATGACCGCAATGGTCTTTACTGACGAAGATCTGATATTAGGATCTCAACCCCATAACAGACCCTTGTTCGTAACCGGCTACATCCTTGAGCAAAAAATCAACCGGATGCTAGTTGACGGCGGCTCGGCAGTAAATATCCTACTGCTACGAACACTAAGAGAATTAGGGATCCCGACAGATGAGCTTTCAAACAGCCACCTGATGATCCAGGGATTCAATCAAGGGGGGCAGAGAGCCTTAGGCACCCTAAGGTTGAACTTGCTCATAGATGACATGGAATCAACCACCTTGTTTCATGTCATTGACGTTAGGACTTCGTACAATTTACTGCTCGAACGGCCATGGCTCCATGAGAACGGGGTAGTCCCTTCTACCTGGCACCAATGCCTCAAATATTGTCGCAATGGTGTCGTCAAAAGCATCCTGGGTGATTGCAAGCCATTCACCGAAGCTGAATCCCATTTTGCTGATACAAAATATTACCTGAATAAAACTAAGGCTCCAGAGGTTAGTAGCTCCCAGCAAAATGACAAGACGGGAGGTGTTCCGGCACAGAAAGACGAAGTCGACGACATGCGCCCCAAGAACCATCCAAATAAGACGCCAGAAATTCATGATGCTTTAAAGGGCTTGACACTGCCTATAACTCAAATTGACGGCAGCATACCTGCCCAACCACCTGAAGGGATTATAAAGGAACGTCCTGAGGCTCGAGAATTGAGGACTGCAAAAGGTTTCGGCCCCAAAGCATACAAACTCCTCGTCAAAGCGGTGTACAATCCGCAAGAAGAGTCGCCATTGGGAAAGCTCCCGCAAAGGTCCGAAGGTCAAAACCCGCGAGCCGGACTCGAATACAAACAACCACAGGGCCCTGTGCGCATTGCCATAAGAAGAGCCCTTACTTACAACGTAAGGAAAGCTTCCACTAACAACATCACGGTGGAAGACCGTTCCTCAAAATTTGAAAAGAAGCCAGTGCGAGTGTCAGTCTTCAAAAGACTTAGCTCGTCCCAGAAGCAAAAATGCTGGAAAGTAAAGGATAGAGCCGCTGAAGCACCAAAGCACGAGGAAAAGCTCCACAGTCGAATTCCCTCCCGCATGAAAAGAAAGACAGACTTGGTCATATCATGTGACAGGGTTCTCAAAGCTAAATTTCAAACGATCATCTTCACCAAAGCCCAAACTGAAGAAGACGGTGACAGGGAAAGTGTAGGCTCATCCAACCATATAACTGTGAATGAAGGAGAACCCATTGAGGAGGACGCCGAAATCGCACCACCTCAGATGGAAGCAGGCACAAAGTCCACGAAGGATGAGTTAAGGGAGATAAGTTTGGGAGACGATGACACTCCTCGCCCCATCTACATCAGTGCCCTGCTAGGAAATGAAAAGGCTTGTGCATACGTAGAATTGCTACGGGAATTCAGGGATGTCTTTGCCTGGTCATATAAGGAAATGCCTGGCTTAGACCCGAAGGTAGCAGTACACCACTTGGCCGTTAAAAGGTAGCTCGCCCCGTTAAGCAAGCGCAGCGCCGTTTTCGACCCGAACTCCTCCCACAAATTGAGGCTGAAGTCAACAAATTGATTGAAGCTGGGTTCGTCCGAGAAGTCAAGTACCCCACATGGATCTCTAGCATCGTCCCCGTAGGAAAGAAGAATGGGCAAATCCGAGTCTGCGTCGACTTTAGAGATCTCAATGAAGCATGCCCTAAGGATGACTTCCCTCTGCCCATCACGGAACTCATGATCGATGCCACCACAGGGCATGAGGCGCTGTCTTTCATGGACGGGTCATCTGGGTACAACCAAATACGAATGGCACCCGAAGATGAGGAACTCACGGCTTTTCGCACCCCTAAAGGCATATACTGCTACAAGGTTATGCCATTTGGTCTCAAGAACGCCGGAGCAACATACCAGAGGGCCATGCAGAAAATATTTGACGATATGCTGCATAAGAACGTTGAGTGCTACGTCGACGACCTCGTAGTAAAATCAAAGAGACGAGAAGATCATTTGCACGACCTGAGAAAAGTCTTCGAACGCTTGAGAAAGTACCAACTGAGGATGAACCCCTTGAAATGTGCATTCGGGGTCACCTCTGGTAAATTCCTAGGCTTTGTTGTTCGTCATCGTGGCATCGAAATTGAACAAGCAAAAATCGACGCCATCTTGAAGATGCCAGAGCCTCGAAACATCCACGAGCTCAAAAGCTTACAAGGAAAATTGGCTTATATCCGGAGATTCATCTCTAACTTGGCAGGGCGCTGCCAACCTTTTAGTCGCCTCATGAAGAAAGACATCCCTTTTAAATGGGATGAGTCCTGTAGAAAGGCCCTGCAAAACATCAAGTCCTATCTAACAAGACCTCCAGTGTTGGCAGCCCCGGTGATCGGCCGCCCGTTGATCCTATACATCGCCGCACAGGAATGCTCGGTGGGAGCTCTACTAGCACAAGAGAACAACGAAAAGAAAGAAAACGATTTGTATTACCTCAGCAAAATGATGACACCAAATGAGCTGAAGTACTCACTAATAGAAAAGATATGTCTGGCACTCGTCTTTGCCATCCAAAAGTTGAGACACTACTTCCAAACTCACACAATTCATCTGGTGTCTAAAGCAAATCCATTAAAATATGTTATGTCAAGGCCTGTCCTCTCTGATAGACTCGCAAGGTGGTACCTCCAATTTCAACAATTTGAGATTATCTACATACCACAAAAGGCAGTGAAAGGACAAGCCCTAGCAGACTTCTTGGCAGACCACCCTATCCCAGCTGAGTGGGACCTTTCTGATGACCTACCAGACGAGCACGCCCTGCTGGTAGAAGTCACTCCTCCATAGAAGATGTACTTTGATGGAGCTTCCCACAAAGAAGGAGCCGGCGCCGGGGTAGTATTCGTAACATCCGAAGGCGAAATCCTGCCCCATTCATTTACCCTTGCGGAAAAATGCTCAAACAACGTGGCCGAATACCAAGCTTTAATCCTCGGACTCGAGATCGCTATAGATATCAAGCAGCTACACCTTGAAGTCTTTGGAGATTCTCGATTAGTGGTCAACCAGCTGCTAGGGGAATATGAAGTTAAAAAACCCGAATTGCTTCCATACCACAACTACGCAAGCAAAATCATGAGCTGGCTCGGGGACGTCACGATCAAGCACGTACCAAGGAGCGAAAACAAACAAGTTGACGCATTGGCTAAGCTTGCCTCTACCCTCTCGTTGCCTGATGCAAAATACCAGGTGACTATATGCAAAAAATGGGTGGCGCCGCCAACATTCGAAGATGACGAAGGGGCAGAAAGTTGTCCTGTAGAAGTCTTTGACATAGAAAAGGAAGATTGGCGCCAGCCATTTGTGGATTATCTGAAATACGAAAAATTACCAGATGATCCACGCCAAAAAGTCGACATCCGACGCCGAGCAGCTCGCTTCATCTACTTTAAGGGCGTCCTATATAGACGCTCGTTTGATGGAGTGTTCCTACGTTGCTTAGGTAATGATGAAATGACTCAAGCCATGGAAGAAGCGCACTCCGGCATATGCGGCGCTCATCAGTCCGGACCAAAACTCCATTTCCGAATCAAGAGAATGGGGTACTACTGGCCGACAATGGTGAAAGATTGCATGGAGTTCGCTCGCCGATGCCAAGCATGTCAATACCACGCCAATTTCATTCACCAACCACCCGAGCCGCTACACCCGACGGTAGCTTCATGGCCATTCGACGCTTGGGGATTAGATGTCGTAGGACCCATGACAAAATCATCCGCTGGCCATCTCTACATTTTGGTAGCCACTGACTACTTCTCCAAATGGGCGGAGGCGATTCCCTTAAAGGAAGTAAAAAAGGAGAACGTTGCCAACTTCATCCGCGCTAACATCATTTACAGGTATGGGGTCCCCCGGTATATCATCACCGACAACGGGAAGCCATTTTTCAACAGCACCATAGATAAGTTATGCCAAAAGTTTGGCTTCAAGCAAAGAAAATCCTCGATGTACCACGCTCCGGCCAATGGTCTTGCAGAAGCCTTCAATAAGACTCTAGGCAACTTATTGAAAAAGGTTGTGTCAAAGTCTAAGAAGGATTGGCACGAGAGAATTGGGGAGGCCCTGTGGGCTTACTGGACTACGTTCAGGACACCCACGCAAGCAACCCCTTATGCTTTGGTGTACGGAGTCGAAGCAGTCGTCCCGCTCGAACAACAAATCCCATCGCTACGAGTTGCTATACAGGAGGGACTAACTGAAGAGGAAAACGCCCGCCTGCGTCTTGAAGAATTGGAGGCACTGGATGAAAAGAGGCTTGATGCTCAGCAGAGGCTCGAGTGTTATCAAGCCCGGCTATCCAAGGCCTTCAACAAAAAGGTGCGTATGCGATCCTTCCAAATTGGAGATTTGGTGCTTGCAGTAAGGAGGCCTATCATTATCACCCATCGCATTGGAAAAAAGTTTACCCCAAAATGGGATGGGCCGTATGTTGTCCGAGAAGTCTACACAAAGGGCGCCTACAAGCTGGTCGATCAAGATGGTGTGACTGTTGGCCCGATCAACGGCAAATTCCTCAAGAAATATTATGCTTAAAGGCGAGGCACAAAAAAAAAAGTGTTAAAACAAAATGCACAAATTGTACACACTCCTGGCCCGCAAGAGTATAAACTGTGAACGGCATTTACTTCTTGCAAATTTAAGAAGTTCTGAACTACGTTCTGACTTGATCCCATTCTTTTGGGTACGTAGGCAGCTTAGATATTCTCTAAGTTCAGTCTCAAATTTGTAACAAATCATGCTTTGATAGCCACCATCGGAGCACTCGCAGAAAGAAGAAAGAGCAACAAATGAGGAAATAAAGAATGGCATTTTATTGATAAATCCAGTTGTTGGCAAAAGAAATAACATCAGAATCCAAGAAAAGGGAAAATACAATTCTGATTAAAGGCTAAGAAAAAGGGTTCAAGCCCTCTAGCTCGTCTTTGGCCATCACCAACTCTGCCTCAGCAACACGCAAGGCCTCGACAGCTCTCTCGTCCGAAGGCTCCATAGATCGCAAGGTAACCAGCTCTCCATGAATCTCCCCAACCTCAGTCGCGGCCTCCCGCAAAGACTCTCTTTGCTGCACAAGGGATGAGGAAAGCTCCTGCTTCCGCTTTGTCAATAGCTCAAGCTGCTCCTCCACATTCTTCAGCTCAGCCTCAGAACACTCAACCTCTTTAACTCCCTCAGCTTCCTTATCTAACGCCTCTCGAAGCCGGTCATCAACGTCCTTCAACTGGCGGGCGAGGGCCTCCTTGGTAAGTGCATCTGATGTAGCAGATCGTGCTTCGTCATACGCCGCGGCCCTGGCAAACAAGCTCTCCAAGAATTCCTCGATGCATGAAATGTTGGCATGTTCAAAACGCTTCATGGACTCAAGGACTAACATGACCTCGTCCTTGAGGGAGGAAACAGCGTCAAGCGAGGTGCCCATTAATCTCTCACGAAGGCCCGTCCACAGCTTACAAAGAAACTCCCTCTCGTGGCTCCGAAGGAATTTTTCTGCCTCGAACACTGAAACTGCTGCAGGAAGAAGAGCGTCCTTCTGCTTCTCTGAGGGGCGAGGTCGATCCAGCACAACATCACCAGGCACGACAGCAGATGCTGCGCCAGATCTTCCTAAAGACTTGCGACTACCACTGAAATCCCCGCCATCACTCCCAAACACTTGCTTCTCTATCTGAAAATGAGCATATACATAAGCACATTAAAATCAAGCAAGTCAGAAAGAAAAAAAAAAGAAAAGAGATCACCAGTTATAGCTAATCACCTCCTTGGCAAGGACCTCAACTGACTCATGGTGGCTGGAAGCAGCATCTTCTTTCGGACCACAGGGGGCAGGATCCTGTTTAGCCCTCTTCCAATGACGGTCCCCGTTGCTGCTAGCACTGTCATCCAAAACTGGAAGAGCCAGTCGCTTTCTTTCAGGGGCGATCGGGGCAGCATGGTCGTCAGGACGATCAGGGATGTTGGGAGATGGACCTTCTGCTTCGGGCACATCACTTTGAGACGAGCTGGCACACAACTTCGCTGCATGCGTTTCAAGGTAATCCCTATGAACTGCGGTCCACCATTCTTTGTAGCCCTTAAAGTGAAATTTCCTTACAACCGCTGGAATGCGAGGGAAAAATGCCTTGGCCTTCGACCCAGACAAAGTCAGCAATCGCCAGAAGTAGAGACCCTCATCTAAGGAAGTTTCGCGCACATCACGTGTAAGAATCCCAGGAGCCTCCTGATAAAAACCGAACTGACGGCTGAATCGGTGCGGGCTATAAGGCTCAACAATACACTGAGCGCCCTGCCTCAATGAAAGATAGCCCGAGCGAATCGCAGCAAAATAATCATCCTCATGACGCCTATGGCTACCATCATCAAGATAGAAGATATCATGTTGTTTAGTAATCATGGTGTCAGTCCAGCCAAAAAGGTCGCCTTTGTGAATTCTCCGGCGTGCCTCCCGTGGGTCATAATACCTCGCTCCGCCTTCACCTGAATAGACAACCATCTTCGGACTATCGATGTCTTTATGGATTAAATAGTGAGTCTTGAACAAGTGTGCAGCCCACGCATAAATATAATGAAGTGGGAACGGGGAGAGTATCCGTGAAGGCCTCCGTGATTGCGCAATCCTTCCCAAACCACGATAGAGGCTCGTAAGGACAGGGATCGCCAGACTCACTGCCCTCCCAGTCGCCATAACACATGCCATCTTGAAAGTGCTAGGACGTACAGAACCAGCACTCTCGATGGGAAGGACGAAGACGCTGAGCCAGCAAGCTAGAAATGCCGCTAAATAAGTCCCCACTCTCAAATTATCAGGGACACCGAGGCGTACAAAGGGCTCTTCGTCTACAACAGACCAGGGCTGATGCACACCGATCTCACCAGATGGGTTGCAAGAAGATTTAGGGCGAGCCGACTTCTTCTCTTTTCGGGCAGGAGGTGCAACATACTTCGCCTTTCTCCTGCACCAGAAGCTAATCCAGTCTTTGATGGAGACCGAGGAAGCCCGAGCATCATTTGAGTTGCTGCGCAAAAATCGATAAGCGTGAAACAAATATTGACAAGACTGGGGAAGATGCCTCTTGCCTTGATCATTGAGACCCACAAGCTCCTTCGCGCTCGGGACCACCTCGTCATAAAACCTCCCATAAATCGGGAGTCCAGCTAAACTCCGTAGGTCATGCAGTGAAATAGACACCTCGCCATAAGAGGTGAAGAGTGTGTTAGTGGACGGACACCACGCCTCATAAATCGCCCGCAGAATGTTAGAGCATCGATCGTAGGTAAACATCGAGGCATACACGGCATCATAAATTTGGGCTGCCCTCAAGTCACGCTCGCAACGGCTAAGCACATCCTCGGCCCACTCCCAATAGCCTTCGATAAAACGAAACTCCCCAACACATGGAAGAACATCACCCCACTTAGCTTTTCCTTCCACAATCTGGCGCCCAAGAGTCGGAAGAAGGACCGGCCTGACAGCAGCGTGATGATGAGACGACCGCAAGGTATATGCCTTGGAGGTCTTACTAAAAGGCACCTCTCGAGTCCAACTGTCCATCCGATCAGCAGCTTCCAGCCGGGGCCAAGGACGATGGAGAAGTGGAGGATAAACATCCAAGATCGTGCTCCTCTCAAGAGGATGACCTTCTTCATCAAGGATGACCAAATGCTCCACGCCTGAAGGAGAAAAGCTGCCCTTGAAATGCACCATAATGAAAACTGCAAAAGAAACGCAAGAAAAGGTTAGACAGATTCGCAAAAAAAAAAAAAGAGAGAGAGAGAGAGAGAGAAAGGAGTTGAAGCCTAGTCAGTACACGTGGGCTAAAATCAAGCCCGGTACTCGAAGGCCCAAATTGAAGCCTAATCGGTACACGTGGGCTAAAATTAAGCCTGGTACTCAAGGCCCAAAAGTTCGAGCCTAACCGGTACACGTGGGCTAAAAATCAAATTTGATCCTAAAAAAAAAAAAAAACCGGGTCAAGCCAAACAGGGCCTTAGCCCCAAAAGCCAGGTTCATGCCCAAACATGGCCTTGCCCCGGGAAATGAGCCAGCACTAAATGTTGCTCATTTCCCAGGTGTGGGAGGCCGGACAATCAGCACCGCGAAGCCAAGCGACGTCCAGCCTCCCAACACCATCGTGGCACCTTCTCCTTCCCCAGGCGCCGCCGCGCCAACCGCATCGGCATGTCCTCCTCCGAGCGCCGCCACTACCACACCAGGCCCAACCACCGCACAGCCGAGCGACATCAAGTCTGCAACCCTTCTCCTCAACGCAACATCGCCACAACACTCACCCGCCAACGCCGCACCACTGCAAGCTCAGCCACGCTGTCGCTGCCCGAAGTCTCTGCCACTTCGAAGTCTCCCAGCGCAGCCGTCAACGGGAACGTGTTACGCCGTGTCCGCAACTCACCCGCCAACGCCGCACCACTGCAAGCTCAGCCACGCCACCGCTGCCCGAAGTCTCTGCCACTTGGAAGTCCCCCAGCGCAGCCGTCAACGGGAACGTGTTACGCCGTGTCCGCAACCCTTCCGCCTCAGCGCCACTACGCCTGCCCACGCCACCGCAAGCCCTGCCGCAACCAGCGCAGGGAGCAACGCCTGCAACGCCGTGTGGACACCCCCATGACCGGCGCAGGACCGCGCGAAGCAAAGCAACGTGCAGGGGAACGGTACCCGCAGCACTGCGCGTGCACCTCCGTGACACAGCAGCCACCGCCATCGCCACTCCAGACGCCACCACACGCGGCCTTTCTCGTGGACTCTCAAATCAGCATCAAATGCCACCCGCTTCCCCATCTGTGAAAGTCTGCATCAGACAGTTCCCCGCGCATGAAAATCTGCACTAAACGCCGTTCGCCGCACCAGTGTCTCCTCCACTGGTCAGCAACACCGCCGCCGTACCCCGCTGCGCCTGCTCGCCAGTGCCTTCGTCCGCCGCGCCTGCAATGTCCACTCTGCTCGTCACCTCGTCCTCCGCCACCACGGCCTGGCCACAGCACCGCTGCATCTGCACCCCCTCCGCTTCAACGCCACACGGACCGCGCACCCACAGGAACAGCGCCTCGCGCCTCCGCCATCGACCTCAGCCTCCGCTGCCACCCGATGCAGCCGCCACCTAGCGCCACCCCGCGCGCAAACATCCGTGCCGGACGCGGTTCTCCTCTCTCTCCAAGCATCGCCGCAGCACCAGCTCCCATGCCCGCACCACCGCGCACCCGCGACCTCAGCATCCACCGCCGCACGTCACCGCTGTGTCATCTGCCCCGCTGCCTCGCACCGTCACCACCGGACTCGCCATCGAAATTACACGACGTCCCAGTGGCCGACGTCGCGCGGAGGCGGCGGACAAATGATCGGCCAACGATTCCAAAAAAAAATAATAATAATAATAAAATAAAATTTTAAAAAAAACAATAATAATAATAAAATAATCAATAAATAAATAAAAGAAAAATATAAATGATAATAATGAAAAAAGTAAGTAGTAATAATAATAGTTAAAGTATATATATATAATAATATATATATATGTATACACGTGTGTGTGTGTGCGTGTATATAGACATAAAAAAAAAAAAAAAGGAAAAGAACAAACAAAAAGAGGACAAACTCACCGCTTCACCTCAGCAAACAAAAGAAAAGAGAAACAGAAATCTTGACGGGCGTAGCTACATAAAGGAAAATTTTGCGGGAGTTAGAAACCGGCATGCACGATTTCCAGTGCAGGATATTAATGAATATTATTAAACTGGAGTTGGAAATCGGCGTGCACGATTTTCAGTACAAGATGAATTTTATTAAATATTTACAGATAAATATATATACGTGTACGCCTATATACGTCAAGAAAAGTGGTCAAAAATATATATAAAGTATAAGTGAAATAGAATAAATAAAGTAAAAAAAAAAAAAAACAAAAAACAAAAAAAAAAAAAACAAAAACAAAAACAAAAACAAAAATATATATATAAAATATATATATATATGTATATATCTAAATATATAAATAAAATCGAGACTTATTCATTCAAAATAAATAAATAAATAATAATTTTTATTCATGAACAAGTCTCGAGGGGGCATTTTGTAAACACATAAAATAAATATAAATAAATAAATAAATAAATAAATAAGTATCACATAAATTAAATAAAGAAATTAAAATACGAATTAAATAATTTTATTCCAAAATTTTAAAATAAATACACTTTTCTTAATAAATAATTAATCAATCAAAATTGTCCAAATCAAATGGCGACAAATGGCACAATCCGGCAAGAAAGCAATAAATAATGAAGAAGGCCAATCAGAAGGCGACAAGTGGCGCAGTCTAGCAAGAGGCCAACAACCCCAACCAATCAGAATGCTCCACGTCAGCAGGTTAGGTGGCTACATCATCTCTCCTACAACTATAAATAGGGGTCAAAACCTCACAACAAAAAAAAAAACAACAACAAGCCAAGGAGAAGAAGAGAAGACACAAAATCCTCTCAAGGCGTTCTTCGTCAACGGTCTTCAAATTTAACGTTCGATCCGAAGTCAGAGCGCTAAGTTCGAAGATCAACGTTAATTGGAGAAATCAACAAATTTCAAGGAAGATCAAGCACAAGCCCTTCTCTTGAAGATACTCCAAATTAAAGCCACAGTTTCGATCCTGAACCCAAATTCAAGGCGTTCTTCGTCAACGATCTTCGAATTCAACGTTCGATCCGACATCAGGGCGCCAAGCTCGAAGATCAGCGTTAATTGAAGAAATTTACAAGTTTCAAGGAAGATCAAGCACAAGCCCTTTCCTTGAAGACACGTCAAGTTGAAATCACATCTTTGGAGGAAGAATCAGAGGACTAAATTAGAGAATAGAGCCCGCATCAAATTCATTTGAATCAAGTTGTAATCGATTTGCACAAATTTCTTGTTAGTGGAAATCCAAACGCAAGATTTTGTCCTACAAGAAGTAAGAAGGATGTTTGCATCCTTATGTGAGACTCGAACAAATTGATTCAACTACACCACATTGATGAGTATGGGCTTCAGCTCAAAATTTTTTGCATTAATCGATGGTCTGACTATACTTGTCACATGAGGGTTCATCATTGGTTGCACATAATATCTAATGGCCCTTTGGTTTGGTGAAGGTGGAAGTTGTTTATGAGGCTTAAGAGATGATAGGTTGTTTTTTACTCTCTCTATTGGTTCTTGCTCACATTGAAACAAGGCTCTGCATTTCTTATGTAATGTTTTTTCAATCTTTAGATCAAAATTAAGATCTACACTTTTGTTTCTATGCATACAAGAATCTTCCAAAACAAAGATTGACCCCCACAAAGTAGGAAGAAAAGTAGAAAAAAAGAATTAGAGAGAGAAATAAGAAAAACTAACGAAATAAAAGTGGCGTAATTTAACAATTTCTTGAAGCATTCAATAACACTTATCGCCTTTTCTAACAACAACACCAAAATTTAATGTGTGTCATCACCATACTAAAATTAAATTTTTAATCAAATGAGTATTATAGTGAGTATAAGTATTGTATCCACAAAGAAGGATTAAGTGTCTATTAAGTTAACTTAAGTTCTATCAATTAGATTGCTAGAATATAGTGAAAGTAGAAACACCTACATAAAAAATACACACTCATAACATAGCAACACAAAATCAACAGGATTAAGTACCAATAACTAAAGTGTCCAGCCACTTGTAGTATGTTGGTTTTTAATGTGTGCTAGTTATATTAATTATTAATTTAATTATAGCGGTTACAAATTATTAATTCTAAACTTTGTAGGATATTCTCTTAAATTCTTCTATATTTCTAATTTAAGATTCTCTTGAGTTTTCTTAGGCTAAATCGAGTCCAGGATTCAAGCCTTGTGACTAACAATATTTACCTACACTAACTCTATTGTTTCATTTTAGTTATTCTCACAAAATTAATGTTCGTTAATTGTATGTTTAGTGCATAAATTTCGCTTTTGTTATTCCTTACACCACCACAAATTAATTAGTAGAATGACCAATTCCCCTAATCACTATTCAATTCAACTATTGCGAATAATTTAGGCAAGGAAAATTAATTAATAACACATGTATACATATTTCACAAATCACAATAACAAGTAACCAGAAAAAAACTTAGAAAGTCATGATAAATTCAATAAAACCCATGATTTAAGTTGTATATCATCCAAAATAACATGAAAACAATAGATAAAATTTGAAAAATTTAGTTTACAAGTGTTGTGTTGCGTGGGCAATAAACGTAGTTATGGCCTTGGTGAGGATTCCTTCTACTTAAGCCTTTTAATCTTACGTTGTAGGTTTCCAAGTGTCGTAAGATGTAAAAACTAAGTCCTAAATGCTCTAAAAATTGTGGAGAATAAATATTTATAGTTATAAGGTCTAAGGTTGGCATGTGTATGCATGGAAAGACAAAAGAGCCCCTGAAAATCATGCAAGATCATGTTGAGCCAATTAGTCGCGTTTTGTGTTGCGGCCACAAAATTAGGTCTCACAATTAAGATATCCTCCTTCACACCCACAAACCTAAGCATGGGTTTGCATATATTTCACCTCTCAAAACTCACACTCGTGCCACCTTAAGTTGTGGTTGCATCATCACTTCGAGTCCCACTTCACTGCTATGCATCATCACTTCGTAGTTGTGCCAAGTCTTCTTGCACTCACGAACTCAGCCACAAGGTATTTTGCTTCACGTTCTAGTATAGTTCGCAGCCTGATTCACACTTGTGGCTCCTACTCTTGCTCTCATGAGTCTCCTCTTTGCAATTGTGAGCAACAAGTGTAGCCAATTCCAGAATCCATTGCACTTGACATTTGTGTTCGCATACTCCACTTCCGCAACTGCAACTTACCTTTTTGCAAAGGTGATAACCCACAATTAGATCTAAATAGTATTTAAATGTGAATCAAGCTCATTTTTACCAAATTATCACTAAAAACACACTTAAATACTCCTACTCATCATATTCAATACATTATTATACCTAAAACCATAATATAACAATTTTAGTTCATCATGCATGAAGAACTTATGCACAAAGGGGCACACATATGTTATAAAATCACTTGTTATTAGAGTGTAGCTAAACATCATATTAATTTCTTCAAAATAAATTTCATGCAATTTTTTTCTTTTCCAAAAAAATAAAATGTATCCTTTTTTTTTCTTTTGAAATTTTACTTTTTCTTTGATTTCCCACTTATATCAAACCTACAATCTATAATATTTAAATTACTCTTCTCCTTGTAGTAAACTCTAAAAGTTACATGTAACAATTACTATATGCTTTTTTAGACAAGCAACTCATCCTAATATTTCTCATTACTCCAATTTTACTTTTTCTCACTCAGAAAATATATAACCATCCTATCACCTTTGTAAATAATTTCTTGGTTAGATATTTGGATTAGGTGTTGGATGAGGAAAATGAAAATTGAAATAGAAAAGAAAGACAATTAAATGAATTTATCGTTTGGTGAAAATACCTTTTTGATATTTTATTTATTTACTGTAATTGGGGACCAAACATAACATTTAATTCAATTCAAGGTCATAAAAAATAACAGGTTGTAAACTTCACATGTTAGAATGCAAAAGGTAAATTGACTGCACTAAATACCCTCATACGTCAATACTTATTCGCAGTATGATAATTACGAGACATGCAATGGCATATGTGAATTTTCCTAACTACTAATGTATAGATCGTGTGCATGCTTGACACACACACGCACCCACACGTATAGGCCATATATTTAAATATTTTATCTGTTACAGAGAAAATATCCATGCAACATGGTAGTAAAAAATAATTAGGATGGAAGCATACGTGCATGTATATGTAAATTCAAATCCTAATTATACATGAATTTATTTTGTTCCCCAAAATTTTTATGACCAACAAATAACAAACTTTAAATGGTATCTATTAGGTCAATATTGAAAGATTATTTAGGCACCAATTAAAATAAATTTTTTTTATTAAATTGGAAAATACCCAATTAATTTTGAAACATTGTTGATTATGCTAAAAAAGGTTCCGCTCATAAAGGATCAAAGAAAATCAATTTTATTCAAAAAAATTCGGGGTCCTTAGCCCTTCAATTTGCATTTCTAATATTTCATTGTAACTCCTATGGGTCCTTTCATTAGATTCTGTAACGATTCTATGTGCCTACCTTAAGAGCGATGGATCTACATTTTGTATTATGATCTATGCCAAGCGTCCTTCAAGTTCACGTTTCAACAATTGTCCAATTTCTTCATTTGTCCAAAATATGTTGGAAGTGAAGTGGCGAACATGAAATTTCGAACAAAACATGCCACGTATAAGGGATGTTAAGACAACATATAGATGAAACAATTACTTACGTTAAACCATCATTAATTCAATGATGACAACTAACGAAACAACGATTTGTCATAATGGATATAAAACGACCAGGGATAACCCAAATCGTACGCCTACTTTTATATATGAATAATCAAAATGTTCAGATAAAAAAGCGTCAACAACAACAAAAGCAACAGAAGCAAGCAACAATAAGCAAAATATGAATAGGAGCAGCCAGAGAACTTAAAAAAAAGGACCAATTGCATAAGCACTTCCAAGTTCCAAATAAAAATAATAGCAAGGAAACAACTAAAAATACGTAATCGACGGAAGCAAAATAAAAAGTTAAGATAAGACTCAGAACTGTAAATCACTCAAAGCGGTAAAGTGCGCCACCGCCTGTCGAGTACCCAGTTCTGGGACAGAACACCCAACGCACAGGGCAGGAGACAGCACAGACATAATAACCGACGACCTAGCAACGCCGTAACGACCAACAGAAAGATTTCGTGACACTTTTTATTAAGATAAAGTTGCCTTGAACCAGAAGGGGATTCGAGGACCAGCACAATTCACTTGGCACCCTTCTTTGCAGCAGCCTTTGTCACCTTGGCGCCGGTTGGATCTTTCTTCTCCACGCTCTTGATCACACCAACAGCAACTGTTTGGCGCATGTCACGGACAGCAAAACGACCCAATGGTGGGTACTCAGAGAAGGTTTCCACAACCATGGGCTTGGTTGGAATCATCTTCACAAATCCAGCATCACCGTTCTTCAAGAACTTAGGTTCCTTCTCGAGTTCCTTACCAGATCGCCTGTCAATCTTGGTGACGAGCTCAGCAAACTTAACAGCAATGTGGGAGGTGTGGCAGTCAAGCACTGGTGCGTAGCCATTACCAATCTGACCAGGATGGTTCATGATAATGACCTGTGAAGTGAAGCTGGCGGCTCCCCTGGCAGGATCATCCTTAGAATTTGAGGCAACATAACCACGCTTGAGATCCTTAACAGAAACATTCTTCACGTTGAACCCAACATTGTCGCCAGGAAGAGCCTCCTGCAAGGCTTCGTGGTGCATCTCAACAGACTTAACTTCAGTTGTCAAGCCAGAGGGACCGAAGGTCACAAGCATACCGGGCTTCAGCATACCAGTCTCCACACGACCAACAGGGACGGTTCCAATACCACCAATCTTGTAGACATCCTGAAGTGGGAGACGGAGGGGCTTGTCTGAGGGCCTCTTTGGCTCCTGAACCATGTCAAGAGCTTCAAGGAGGGTTGGGCCCTTATACCAGTCCAGGTTGGTGGACCTCTCAATCATGTTGTCTCCCTCAAAACCAGAAATGGGGACAAATGGGATCTTCTCAGGGTTGTACCCAACCTTCTTAATGTAGGAAGAGACTTCCTTCACAATTTCATCATATCTGGCCTTAGAGTACTTTGGAGTGGTGGCATCCATCTGTGTATATTCATAATCATTATGTCAGGAATTAGCATAGACAATTTAACATAATAAATAAATTATACTGCTCTACAAGGCATCTACCTTGTTGCAGCAACAAATCATTTGCTTGACACCTAGAGTGAAAGAAAGCAATGCATGCTCACGAGTCTGTCCATCCTTGGAAATACCAGCTTCAAAACCACCAGTGGTGGAGTCAATGATTAGGACAGCACAATCAGCCTGTGAGGTACCAGTAATCATGTTCTTGATAAAGTCACGGTGTCCAGGTGCATCAATGACAGTGCAGTAGTACTTGGTGGTCTCGAACTTCCACAAGGCAATATCAATGGTGATGCCTCGCTCGCGCTCAGCCTTGAGCTTGTCGAGCACCCAAGCATACTTGAATGATCTTTTGTTCATCTCGGCAGCCTCCTTCTCAAACCTTTCAATGACACGCTTGTCAATACCACCAAGCTTGTAGATCAAGTGGCCAGTGGTGGTTGACTTCCCAGAGTCGACATGACCGATAACCACAAGGTTAATGTGAGACTTTTCCTTGCCCATGGTAGATTTCTGTAAGCAGTAAATTCACAACATACAGCAATTTTTATGAATTATAAACAAGAAGAAATGGTGCAAACCTTTAATCAATGAAAACCGAAATAAATCTTTAAACATGGAGGAAACAAGAACAGACCAAGGCCTAGAAGTCACATAAAACAGATCACGCAGATGCAAATAACAAACATGGTAAGCATGGCCCATACAGTCGCCTAACACTGACTCTCAGATCTATTTAATTAACATCTGAAGTTATATATTTACTATAACAACAAAGCAGATATTCAACCACTCTAAGTCTGATACTAATTGGCCCGTCCAATAGTGGCCGTCACAGTGATTTTTACAAAACACGTTCCTTCAAGCATGACACATAGATACGACACCAACTCACAATAATATTCCACAAATTCGACAAAATCTTCATTTAAAAAGTTGACTCGACAAACATCAGAACAAAAATTCATAAACACGCGAATCGATATGGACAATCGCATTGAATTTCGAATTAATAGAAAAACCTATCAGAGCTAAGAGCTCATAAGCACAGATAGATAGGGTTCAAAAATCAACAATCATCCGATCAAATATAAACCTATACATCCGATCAAAATCATAAAAACATGTCTTGGCATCAAAACATCACATAAACATACGTTCGAAAACCAAGAGACACGATTGTTACAAACCTTAAGGAAAGCAAAACAAAACCCGTAATAGATCTGACCTCTGTTAGAAAGAACAAGAGCGAGAGACTTCAGCCGCACCGCAGGCCTAATAGAGCGAGAGAAGCTGAAACACGGAGAGGGGTATAAGGAAAGGATTCTATGGGCTTATATAGTACGCCAGGCCACGCGAGAGCTAGGGCTTTTCTGGCAAGCAGCCCCTACCTGAATTTACTATTGTACCCTCGAATACTTTTTATACCTCAAATTATTGCTTTCTTTACTTCGCTGTCTCTTGCATCTGAATGGAGAGATTGTTGGTCCTCTGACTCCTCTCCAAGCACCATAAATGTGTAACGATAAAAAAGTTAAATTTATAAATTCAATGTATTTTACACTAAAATAATATTGATAAGATTTGGAAAAAAATAAATGATGCAGAAACTCTCTTCTTTATTTAGTGAGATCAAGATAAATGTAATTAATGCATTGAAAAATTATAAAAATATGTTTAAAAATAAATATAATTTTAAATGAAGAAGTGATTTTTTTAATTTATTTTTTTCACCTTTAAAAATTGTTTCTCTAAACCCTTTGGCCATTATTTACAGTAATAGATGGTCATTTATTTTTTGAACAGATAGTAATTATTACATAGTAATAGACTATTAAAAAATAAAATATTTGAAATAAATAATAATAATAACAATAAGAAAGGGGCAAAGATGAGTGGTGGGCCAATACCAATCGAATGCTTCGGAACGGACAAACAATGTTATTGGTTGAGTCCAGCTCTACGTGGTGGGCCTATTGTCGTTCACACTCAAAGCTTTATTAAACTTTATTATTATTTTTGTTTTCCGAACTAAAATACCACTACCACAAATAATAAATTTAATGTCAGTGGCATGCACGCTGTACCCAAAAGAAAAAATAAATACTAACATAAGAATTGTAAAATTATTATGTTTGGATCTTAATTTAGTCATATGGTGTATTTTTAAATATTTTTATCTTGAAAATTATGTGAAAATGAGAGAGATAAAAAAATAAGATTTAAAAAGTTTAACATTTTGTGTGTATTTTTAGATATTTTTATCTTGAGAATGGTATAAAAGTGAGGGAGATAAAAAGATAAAATTTAAAAAATTTAATAATGGAGTTTGTCTTTTATCCAAAATTTAAAAACAAATATGGCCAGTATTTCCCCTGGACATGTTCTTATTCGATATTTTTAAACACATATAAAAATAAGAATGTTTTAATAATTATATGTTTAACAACAGCAATGAGATTTAGCATAACTATACTATATTATTAAAAGTATAAATTTATTTTTAATTTTACAATATAAAATTATATGATTACTTTTACTTTCAATTATTTTATTTTTTATACAACCTCTTTTCTTTAACTTATTTTTATTTTGTATTTTTCTTCAAATTTTCTCTTGTTCAATTTTATATAATTTTCTTGTATAAAATATACTTATACTTTCTAATTTTAATAATTTTATTTTTAATATTTAAAACACAATAATGTTATAACTTATAATTATTTTATATAAACATAAAGTATGCTACTTGTACTAAGCCTATAATATAAATAAAAATTTTACAGAGCAAAACAAAATATAATTGTAGTGGTTATTTCAATAATTTTCTCATAGAGAACTCATCAGTCGATGTTAAATTGCCAACATGTTATTCTTCGTATGACTCCACTAAAACCCCATTTTGCAGTTCACTTACTTTATTGAGAGTTGTTAGGAGTAACATAATATATGTATAAATTTATTTATAAATTATATAATTATTATATTTTAAATGATACAAGTAAAATTATTTAACTTAAAAGTATAAAAAAATATTTAAAATAATAAAATAAAGAATGATCGTAAGAATTGAGAAAAAAAAACAAAAATACAGAATTTAAGAGAAAATATAAATGAAAATAATGAGTTAAAAAAATGAAGAAAGGAAGATCGAAAGAAAAGGATAGAAATGATAAAAAATAAAATAAAGATAGTTGTCTACTTTGACATTGTGTAAAACAAAATTATTAACTTAAGAATATTGTATAAATTATTGTCTACATGATCCAATAATAGATCATATAATCTAAATGAAAACTTAATAAGTGGGCATCAAACTACCAAACCTTGTTTTTTCCCTACTCATGGGATCAATTTTACACTAACGCACAAAATTTTATTTTATTTTTCCTAATGGGCACTTTAATACTATCCGGTAATTCCCTTTATCAGATTATCATTACTATTAATTTAATCTATATAAAATGGATGGATATTTGACTAGATTAAATTTCATTCAGAAAGGTACTATTTTAAAATTTTACGCAATAAATATTAAATCAGGAGACTTCAGGCCAAAAAAGAAAAAAAAAAGCAGGAAAATGAAAGAAAAGAAAACTTTATAACAAAGAAAATTTTGACAACATTTTTATTTTAAGGTTGTACAAAATGACCCAAAAGAACATCGTTGTACTTTTATTTTTGCGTGGTTCAAGAAAAATCAAGTAGAAATACACGTCTATTTAATTTTTAATCTACCAAAATACCTTTTATCCTAGATAATGGGGAATTGAGATATAACTTTTTTTTATTAACAACTATCTCTATATATTCCCCTATATTATCTTTAAATTATTGATTAGGTTCCTCTCTTACTTTTGCCTCATTTCCAAATATGAAGCAATATACGAAGTTGTAGCATATTGATGTGTTATTATTGAGTCTCAAAGATGGAATTGAGATAAAAATTCAATTACCGTTGAAAGGTTAGTAAATTGCTCAGCTCAAACCCTAGTGAGACCACTAGCTCATCATAAAGCTCCCTCTATCTCGTCTCAATATGCAACTCCATATACTTGTTTAGACCAACAAGAAATTCAGATTCTGATCACTATCAATGGGTATGTAGGACAAAATTCTTGAATAATTAAAAAACTTGGTGCAAGATCAAATTGAATTTTGTATGTTCTACTTTCTAACTTTAATTATCTAAATCTTCCTTTAAGAATGCTTAGCTCAAAATTTGAACAATCTTCAAGGAAAGTGCTTGTATTTGGTCTTCTTTGAGGATTGTTAGGTCTTCAACAATACTAATCTTCGGGTTTAGTACCACAATTTTGAATCAAATGCTAAATTTAGGGACTTTGACGAAGAACGCCTTGAATTTGGTGACGAACTTCTTGAATTTGGTGAAGAATGCAATAAACTTCTTTGAATTTGATGAAAAACACAACAAACTTTTTAAATTTAACGAAGAACACAACAAACTTTTTTGAATTTAGATAAGAGATCTTCAGCTACTTCACTTTTTGACTTCTTGTCCTTTTTTTTTTCTATGGGATTTGACCCTTATTTATAGTTATAGGAGAGATAGAGTAGTTGCATCAGTCTGTCGACATGACGCCATTTCGTTAGCCATCAGAGTTCGGTCCATATCTAACAATTTAATAGAGTCTATATTCCTTGAATTTCTAACAAGATTCTGCCACTTATTAATAGAGTATTCATCCCTTGAACTTCTAACAAGATTCTGTCACTTGTTGCCATTTGATTTATCAATAAAAATATTAATTAATTATTTTTTATTTTAAGAATTGTATTTATTTAAATTCCTAAATAAAAATTGATTTAATTAATATTTTAATTTTATATTTTTCGCGTGGTATTATCTAATTGATAGACAAAATTTGTGTATCTATAAATATCTTGTCGAGACTTGTTTATGTAAACTTTATTTTGAATAAATAAATCTCAAAAAATTTTCCTTTTGATTTATCGGCCTATGACGCATTTCAAGAGAAAAGATCTCCCACATTCTGGCTAGGAAAATTCCTTGATGGGTCCCCATGTTTTAATTTCAAGAATGAGTTATCCTGATCCAAGCCATAATTCCTGCTAATCTGATGTGCCAAACCACGAGCCCAAATGCCAGCAACATTTACCTAAATCTATCCAGCTTACAGCTAGCATAAATTTAACCCAAGCTAGCCATGCAGCCCAAGTCTCTCTTTATTAAATTCGAGCTTATCAAAATTTAGAAGTCCTCACGATCGGCTAGAATTCCATCATCAGCCTACCTCTTGTGATGGTAATCTACTATCACTAGTTCAATTATCCAACCCATCCGAAACTTATTCTTTACAGAGCAAATTGCGCCGAAGAAGTCATGCTTGCTTGGGACTCCACTAGCAACCTTGTATAAATAGGAGGCATCTCGTCGGCCTTTTACCATCTTTGTTTAAAGGCGATGGCGACACCAGTTGCTCCAGATCATAGCCAACATAGGGGCGCCGTTGCAGTGAATGGTTCAATGAGTATGTCCGCTTTCGTTTTCCTTTTTTCATTTTGCCCTTTTTGGTTCAGCAAACTCCAGAGGGTAGCGGCTACGATTTTTTTAGTTGAAGAAGTGGCGATGATGCAGCGAGCTCCAAGCTTGACAGGCGTTGGACGACGCTGCATATACGTCGATCTTCACAGGTCGCGCTAATGGTGGTGATGGCAGCGGACGACAGCAGCTTTGGCGGGGGACTAAGACCACGACATGGGAATTGGTGGGCTACAATGAAGGTAGCCGGGGCTCTAGGTTGCAGTGACGATGCCGTGGCGCGGTAGTTGGCTAACGAGACGCATGGCGGTGTGATGGCATAGCAGTAGTGTCTACGGCCGTTATGAGCCCGACGATGTTGGGCAAGCAGCTCGGGTTGCGTTATAGTAGCGGTGTGCCGGCGGACGCCTGAGCAGCGGCGGCGTGAGGTGCAATCGACGTGGTGCTTGTAGGCAAGAACGACAACGGGTGCAGGTTTTATCGAGAGAGAAAAAAGGAATTGAGCTATGTTCAGGCGTGGTTTTTTTTGAGTTTGGTCGGAGCTTTTACCGAGGAATTTAAGGCCGTGTTTGGGCGGGGTTATAGTTTGGGTGCAAGGCTGTGTTTGGGTGTAGGTTTCTGGTTTTAGGCATAAGATCTCGTTTGGATGTAGATTTTCAGTCTTGAGTATAAGGCCACATTTGGATGCAGACTTTCAATGTTGAGTATGAAGCCATGTTTGGATGCAGACTAAGACTCTGTTTGGCTGCTGACTATTCTACTTCGAATTTTCAATCTTTTTTAGCCTACGAACACCCGATTTAATTTAGTACACAAGTACCATTTAGGCTCGAACTTTTGAGTGTTTGAGTATTAGGTTTAATTTTGACTACGAGTACCATTTAGACTTAAATTTTTGAGCCCTTTGAGTACTAAGCTTGCCTTGCCCCACCAGTACCATTAAGGTTTGAATTTTTGAGTATTTGAGTATTAAGTTGGGCTTGACCCACGAATACCATTTAAGGCTTAAATTTTTTGAGCCTTTGAGTACCAGGCTTAATTTAGCCTATGAGTACTGTTTAGACTTAGATTTTCGAGTTTTTGAGTATTAGGTTTAACTTAGCATACGAATACTGTTTAGGCTCGTGTGTCGATGAGCATTTATTTTGACTGGGTTGGACAGTTTGGACTAGTGTCAACGAGCCTTTATTTGAATATTTGTAGACAATTTCAACTCGTGTCAAGAAGTCTTCGAACTTGAACATTTATAGATAATTTCAACTCATGTCAAGGAGCTTTCAAACATTTATAGACAGTTTCAATTCGTGTCAATGAGCCTTTGAATTTAAACATTTGGAAACAATTTCAACTCATGTCAATGAGTCTTTAAACTTGAATATTTGTAGACAATTTCAACTCGTGTTAAGGAGCTTTTGAATTTGAATATTGTAAATAGTTCAACTCGTATTAAGGAGCCTTTGAATTTGAGTTTGGTTGGATAGTTTATTCTCATGTTAAGAAGTCTTTGACTTTAATCGGACAGTTTATCCTCATGTCAAGGAGTCTTCGAACATTTGTAGACAATTTCAACTTGTGTTAAGGACCCTTTGAATTTAACTATTTGTAATAGTTTTAACTCGTATCAAAGAGTATTTGAACATTTATAGACAGTTTCAACTTGTGTCAAGGAGCTTTTGAATTTGAATTTAGTTGGACAATTTATTCTCATGTTAAGGAGTCTTTGAATATTTTTAGACAGTTTCAATTCATGTCAATGAGCCTTCAAACATTTGTAGATAATTTCAGCTCGTGTCAAGAAGTATTTTTGAACCTTTGTAAATAGTTTCAACTCATGTCAAGGAGTCTTTGAACATTTGTAGATAGTTTCAGCTCGTATCAAAGAACCTTTGAATTTGAATTTGGTTGGATAGTTTATTCTTATGTCAATGAGTCTTTGAACATTTGTAGACAATTTCAACCTATGTCAAGGAGCCTTCAAACATTTGTAAATAGTTTTAACTCATGTCAAGGAGTATTTTTGAACATTTATAGACAATTTCAACTTGTGTCAATGAGCCTTCAAACATTTGTAGACAATTTCAGCTTATGTTTGAATTTGAATTTAAATTTAGTTGGACAGTTTATTCTCATATTAAGGAGTCTTTTGCTTTGATCAGATAGTTTATCCACATGTTAAAGAGTCTTTAAACATTTTAAACAGTTTCAATTTGTGTCAATGAGCCTTTGAATTTGAATATTTGTTTTTTTTTTTTTTTTTGCTCCAAGGATCCTCATTTCTTTTCTACAAGATTTGATGCCATGAAGGTGCCTTTTTTTTGACTTTCTAATGCCCCAAATTTGCTTTCCAGCACTTTTACTTCTAGAGTGAGTTAAGCCTTTTGAAAACTACCGACCATATTTAGCATATGTTTTAGTAGTCAAAGTGACAAGATTGACATTTACACTTTCTTCAAGCATGATTTTTCCTTGGTGAGCCAGCTTTATGATTTTTTCTATAAATATGAAGTAATCATGGATAGGGTGCCCAATTAGATGATGGAACTTATAGTACTTAGGATCATTAATCTTTCCAACTTTTTCAGGTCATTTCATTTTAGGGAGTTCAATAAGATGGACTTTGAGTAGGTTGTCAAATATTCCTGAGACATCTAAGTTGAGAAAAGGGTAGGTTTTAACTTGTATCTCCCTTAAAGATGACTTTCTAGACCTCGAAGGAGTTTTCCTATTTCTTACCAACTTATTTTTTTCTTGTATTTAGATAGATTTGGCACGTACTTCTATGGATTCTTTATCTGACATTTCAGTAGAAGACTTGCCCTCTTTGTACCTCTCATCTTGGAACTCTTGGACAAGCATATCGTTAACACCACTAGCAGTTATACTCAACTCCATATCGTGACCATGTGTGGCTAACTTTTCAAGTGTTTTGGGTCAAATCCCTTGAACGATGTATCTTAAACCCTAATGTATTCCTTGGATGCACATTTTCATTGCAGATGTCAGATGTCTCTGAAAGTCTATCTTTATAATTTAGACTTAGATTTCTCCAACGGTTGATATAATTGATGATAGGTTTATCCTCCATTGGTAAATATTTATAAGTTCGATCATACTGACAGTCCTTCAAGTACTATAGAAGTGATTGAGAAACTTTTGTTCTAATTGCTCCCAATTATCAATAGACCCAGTCTCCAGATCCGTGTATCAATCAAAGGCATTTTCTTTTAATGATTGGACAAACTACCTAACCAGTTGATCACCATAAGTGCCAGCATCATTGCATGTTTCGATGAAGTGAGTGACATGTTGTTTTGGGTTTCCTTTGCCATCAAACTACTAGAATTTAGGTAATTGGTAGCCTGTTGGCATCTTCAAGCTGTCAATCATTGCAGAGTAAGAAGGCTTAGAGTATGTTAATGTTGACTTGGAAAATTCATTAAGTTTGCTTTTGATGGTCCCTTGAATAAAATCCTTCAGCTGATTAATTGGGATCAAACCATCAGAGGAAATTTGAAGCTTCTCGATTGCAGGCTTCTTTTGGTCATTAACCGGCTGCTTGGCAGATGTATTAGCCTCATCATGAACTTCAGGTGCTTTCTCTATAACCCTGCTGGCATCAGCATTGTCTAACTTGTCCGTCAGCCTAGAAATCTTCGAGTCTTGCTCTTGGATATGTTTGGCAAGTCCTTCAATAACGTTAGTCAATGCAGTAATTTGCTCTTTTAAGTTTGACAGGTTAGTTGTCATTATAACTTGTTTGGACTTGACAAAGGAAGAGACGAGAGGTGGAGATGTCCCACTGGGCATGCCAAAAATCTGTAGGATGGAATTCTTGAATAACAAAAAAACTTGGTGCAAGATCCAATAATTTAGATCACATTGAATTTTGTAGGTTTTACTCTCTAACTTTAATCCTTTGATTCTTCCTTTTGAAATGTTTGGCTTAAAACTTGAACAATCTTTAAAGAAAAGGCATGTGCTTGGTCTTTTTTGAGGGTTGTTAGGTTTTCAGCAACACTGATCTTCGGGCTTAGCACCACAATCTTGGATCAAATGCTAGATTTAGGGACTTTGATGAAGAATGCCTTAAATTTGGTGACGAACTCCTTGAATTTGGTGACGAACGCGATGAACTTCTTTGAATTTGGTGAAGAACGCAGTGAACTTCTTAAATTTGACGAAGAACACGACGAACTTCTTTGAATTTGGTAAAGAACACTTTGAATGTTCCTAGAATTTCCAAAAAGAATTTGGGGAGCTTCAAATCTTCAGCTGCTTCACTTTTTGACTCTTTGTCTTTTTCTTTTTTTTTTCAATGGGATTTAACCCCTATTTGTAGTTGTAGGAGAGATAGAGTAGTTACACCAGCCTGCTAACGTGGTGCTATTTCATTGGCCATCAGAGTTCGGCCCCTATCCAACAACTTAATAGAGTCTTCATTCCTTGAACTTCTAACAAGATTCTACTGCTTGGTAATAGAGTTTTCATCATTTGGACTCCTAACAGGATTCTATCACTTATTGCCATTTGATTGGCCGATAAAAATATTATTTATTTATTTATTTATTTTAAGAATTGTATTTATTTAAATTCCTAAATAAAAATTGATTTAATTAATATTTTAATATCATATTTTTCACGTGACATTTTCTAATTGGTAGACAAAATTTGTGTGTCTACAGGGTAATAAAATAAATTGCTACTCTCAAAACATATTTTTTAAAAACTTTCAGTGTCACTTGTCTGCTATTGAACCCCATCAGACCATACAAGGTTGCCAGAAATTAATCAAAATTTGTGTGGTGAGAAATTATACTGGTTCTAAATATGTTACGGTCATATCCTATATAATTTCAACTCTACACTATGTTGCTTCCCCAATACAAAAAAATCTATATGTTATCTCTCATTAACATATCTTTATGGCAAAATAATTATGATTGTTAGTCTTACATAATTTGATTGACTAATTTTTAAATATTCCATGATCAAATTATGTAATCATATCTAAATTTGAACATAAATAATGACATATAAATTACAACTACTGTATTTACATCAAATAAACATAAATATAAAAAATTAAACATAGATTGTGATAAATAAATTACATATATTAACATCAAATAAATTATGCCAGCTAAATTATAACTACTACATTAACATCAAACAAAATTATCGCATAAATTAATACATGATGCATTAACGTCAAATAAATTGATCAAATAATTTATTGCATAAATTTAAAAAAATTGCATAAATAAATACATATAAATTTTACAACGAATTAATATAAATAAACATTAATCACTAGATTTTAAATGTACTGTTATAATTTATTTACCTAACCTAAACTTTCAAACAACTACATAAAACTAAATCTTTATTTAATATTTTTTCATTTTTGATTTATATTTTTCTTTTTTTCTCCCATTTTTATTTTATTTTTCCCAATGTTTCTCATTCTCTTTTCTCTTTCCAATTCTACCCACATTTTCTACTGTATTACATTTCCCCTCACCTTCCCCCCACCCTAGTAGACTTGGCCCACTCTCCTCCTTTCCCTCTTTTACTTTTCTTCTCTCTCTATCTCTCTGCGCTAAAGGTTTTCGACGCCTTCACCGGAGATATTGGTTTGTCGTGGGGTTCAAGAATTCACGTGCGCATGATATCATTGTACATCCTATTTTTTTCTAACATCTTAATATCCAATTTCAACAAAAAAAAAAAAAAATATATAAATTTCAATTAAATTTTAATTTGAAATTGAAATATGTACTTGTAATTTTTGAGTTGGATGACTTTTTTCACTTGATTTCTTTAGATTTGTTGACGAACTTGATAAGTGAAACAATAAAATAATTTTGCCAGATTTCTTAATTTCTGAATTGTTGACGAATTTAATTTTTAACTTAGATTTCTTTAGATTTGAAACATCAACAATGCTATTAACACTTTCTTATTTTATTTAAGCCAATTCTACTATCTCAAATGTAAAATAATTCTGTTATTTGAGACGGTGGATTAACCTAGTATGTGTTATTGAATTAAATTTTTTTAAAATTGGATTATTTCAATAAAAGATCCATTCCATTCTCATATAGGTGAATTCATTAAGTATATGTTGCTAATATACCGTCCACTTGGATTATAAATTCATTGAGTTCTAAAGACTCACCTTTAAAGGTCAATCAATTCTAATACTCTTTCTCAAAATCTCAAATGAGGCTCACATATCAAGCTTGTTATGGTCAAATAAAGATTTGTTCTTATCCATTGAAACTGACTTCATAGGAATCTCAATCACATAGGTTAAGTTCTCATCTCTAGTGACCTCTAGTTGGTCTAAGTCCCAGTTCCATTTCCTTTATAATTTGAAAAATTATTCTTATTCCTATGAGATTCATTAAAAGATTGGCCAAATTTATCTCTAACTTAATATAATTGACGGCAATTATTCAATCCTTCAACTGCTACTTAACAACATCATGTCCCAACTTCATATGTCAACTCTTAGAGTAGAATGATGTATTTTCAAAAATAGCTATTGTAGCTTGACAATTACAATGTATATGAACTGGAGAGATCACAACCTTTGTTAAAAGGATAATAGATAAGAAATTTTTTAACTAATCAATCTCTAAACCAACCTATTCTAGAGCTATATTTTAGGAATTTTGGAATGAAAAAAATACATTTAAAAGATAATAGAAACTAAAGTTCTCAAATCCTATTAACGAATCCTTGTTGTTCAACAAAAATTAAAGAATTGTTCATATGAACTAACCTATTTTTTGCAAAAGTCTAGTTCAGATCATCTCGAATTTTAGGCACAACTAAAAGAATGAACACTCTTTATAATATCCACATGATCGAGCAACCAAATAAACAGAGGTGTGGTAATAACTTGAACGTTTTCAGCAAAATGTTCTCTCAATATATATATATATATATATATATCTAGAATCTTTTTTTTGAATTTCAACAAACCTTTGTATTCTTTTTTGTTTCTTATGTTATATAAAGATATGCCTAATCCTTAACAACTAAGGATTTAATTCAGATAGAGACTCTTTCTCCATAGGCCCTTAGAATCCTTGACCATTAAGGACCCCTAAAATCTCTCCGACGAATCCAAAGGATTTATAAAACCACTCCTTCAAATCCAAACTTTCCCTTTAAAATACAAATTTTGGTTATTATTTCTTATTTCATAAAATTCAAATTAAGACTCTTCTTTCTTTTTTCTTTTAATATTCAAGATTTAAATCAAATTTAAATTTGAATATCAAATAAAATTTCGAAGAGATAATTAGATTAACTTTAATTCAACAAATCTGAATTCAATGAATTTAGACAAAATTGACCTTAAATCCATCTTAGTTCAATCTAAGTGTGCAATCTTATAGATTCACATAATATAGGCAATGGGCCTCAATCTCATTTCAAGCCCATAATTATAAGCGACCTTTAGTAAAGCATTATGATTACTTAAGTTAAATGAATATCAATAATCCAATGCTATATAATCTATATTTTATGTCATAATCCTTTTATTTCATGACATCTAAATTGAAAATAAGGCATGGAATTGTCACCCTTATATTGTTCAATCATATTATCTCGATCACTAAGTTACCTAATATAACAAATGACATTGAATTCCCCTACAATTCATTTGAGTATAGCCATGCATTTTTCAGTCTCACTTATCGAGGCACTCAAAAATCTCTCTCATACTAAAAGGGACAAATTCCATCTTAATCACGCATCTCCCTTTGTATGATCCTCATTATGTTCAACAACAATCTTTATAGTCATCCAATTAAAGACATAGCTTGATTGTGTCAAAATATTATGTTTTCATGTAGGAAACTATAGTGATTTCAAGTTTCAGGATTTAATGGCATGGCTATAATGAGAATCACTTATGATATTAATCCATGCAATGATCTCATAGTGAGTCAATCTAGTACCTTGTTCTCCAACAGGTGTCTATGAGTTTGATTTATATCTTCATACACGTGATCATATCATAATTATCCATCTAGCCTTGTACTACTCTTAGTTCATTGTTGTTCCCACAATAACAATAATAGGTGACTAGAGAAATTTAGAATAGTATTTGAAATTATTCATGGATATTATTATAAAGTCAACATGCAAATATTATAATAAAAAATTCTTCCAAAGAAAATAGAATGGCAATGTTCACATAATTGGCCTAAAACATAATCACTAACACTATAAACTTTAACTCCGTGGTAGATCTATCAATAATTGTTTGCTTAGCTAATTTATATGCTAATGCACCTCCTCCAAAAGTGAATATGTATCTACTAGTAGATTTTGTCTCATTAGAATTAGATATCCAATTAGTATCACTGTAACCTTCCAAATCATAATTTATGATTCCATTCAAATATTTCATTAGTCTTTTCAGATCAATAATCACAATTAAGATTCTATGTATACTTATAGCATAAGTTATGTTAGGTCTTGTGAAGTTCATCAAATGCATTAAACTCCCAATAAACTTGAGCATATCTAGACTAAGCAATTAGGTCCTTCTTATTTTGTTTCAACTAGGAGTGAGGATTGTAAGGAGTGCTCAAAATCAAACTTCCAATAACTTGAGCATATCTAGACTAAGCAATTAGGCCCTTCTTATTTTGTTTCAACTAGGAGTGAGGATTGTAAGGAGTTCTCAACGGTATCACATAAAAATATTCAAACTTTTGAAGAAATCTCTCAATATAATATTCTTGTAACAATATTATATCATCATTTCTCCTTATATCATTCACTTTCAATATCATTTGTATTTCACTTGGATTCTTGATATCAAAGTTAGATGACTGGAAACATTTTGTGTAAGAAATAATATCCAAAGTCATGCAAAAAATAAATATGTCATCTACATATACAAACTATCACAAATTGATTATTCACAACTTTAATGTACACACATTTATCCACTTCAATGGATGAAAATCCGTCTTTAGTTGATAATTGATCAAATTTCTTTTGCTACTACTTAGGAGCTCGCTTAATAGCATGAAGTGGTTTGATTAAATTACAAACCTTGCTTTCTTGTCCTAGCTCAATATTTCCTTTTGGTTGAATCATATAATTTTCCTCATCTAATTTTCTATACAAAAAAGTAGTTTTAACATCCATGAGGTGAATGTAAAAGTTCATGAATAAAAGCTAAAGCCAATAAAATTCTAATAAAAGATGTTCTAGTTACCGATGCAAAAGTATTAAAGAAATCAATATTTTGTTTTTGTAAAGATCTATTTGCTACTAATTAACCCTTAAACTTATCTACGAAACCATTAGAATTATTTTTTCTTTTAAAATCCACTTAACTCCAATACATTCTGCACCAGGTGGTAAATTTACTAAATTACAAGTGTTATTTTTCTTAATAAACTCTAGTTCAGAACTAATTACTACTATCTAAAATTTACTTTCAGGAGAAGAAATAACTTCGGTATAAAATTGATGTTCACTATCAACAAAAAAATCTTTAATAATCAATTCCACAAGGGAAGAATTCTTAGCCCTTTGCTCATTCTTAGTTCTTCGGAAGAGATTTTTTCTCTACCAAGTTCATGTACTAACTAAAGTTCATCATATAGTTAGTATTACTTCTCAGCACAAATTATCAATAGCACAAGTACTAACTAGCAAGGAATTCATAATTTCTTTTAAAGTTCTTTTTTTTTTTCAGGTACTCCATTAGATTCAAGGATTTATGAGGTCTTGTTTCATGTATTATTTCTTCATTTTTCAATATTTTTTTAATGATAAATTTTTTCTTCTTCTATCTAATCTTGCTCATTTTATTTTCTTATCAAGTTGATTCTACCTCACTCTTATAAGACATAGAAGCATCAAATGTATCATCTTTATTTCTAAGGAGATAAAATTTAAACATACCTAGAATAATAATATATGAAGGTGACATAATATCTTTTTCCTACTTTAGTCATAGTTTGTTTTAAATTATCTAAGTTTATATGTACTAGACTTAATAGTTCAACTTTTCTACAAACTAGTTTATTAGATTCTTAATTATTTTTGTTTCGGCACAATTTTCATGTTTATTTCATTATTAGTTATGTCAAAAATCAGACCGCGTGATCGCATGCTTTTTATATATGTAAAGTTCGCATGTTCTAATCTAATGTGCTATAAAGAAATCGAAACAATGATATAAGCAAAGGAAGTATTATCATTAATAACATTGGCTACATTAAATAGAAAAAGTCCTTGATTATAATACATTTTATGCACAAATACATTATTCTTTGTTATTATGATCCCATCAAAATAGAATGACACTCTCAATTTAACCTTACTCAATAGAGCCATTGAAACTAGGTTCGTTCGAATACTTGGAACATGCAGCACATTTATAAGGGCCAAAGTTTTTCCAGATGTTAATTTCAACAAAATATTATTCTTTCCAAGAATCTTAACTATTATGAAACTCCAAAGTAGACCACCTCCTTATCATTCTCTATTGGAGGATCCGAGGAAAAGACTTCTCAGTGAGCACAAATGTGTTGAGTAGAGCCAAAATCTACCACCTATTCTTTAATGATAGTTGCAATGTTTACTTGAGAGAAGACTGCAGCAGTAATCTCAGCTCTTGTGGTCAAAGTGACCTTAGGAGTAGTATTAATATGTGCTTTGTCAACTCTCTTCTTGAATTTGTATTAACATACATAAGGACTAGATTTTCCATAAGCAAAACAGAAGCCTTTTCTTTTCTTAATGATGGATTGATTAGACACGTAATCTCACGACTTATTTGTGTATCTGTTATCCTTTTGCCTTAAGTTGGTTTTGCTCATTATTTCCTTTGCTTTGGCAACGTTCGCCTCATTGCAGTTGGTGTCCTCTATTTGCTTGTGTCTAAAACTATTCTTGTAATCAAACCATAATTCCAATAGCTTTTCAATAAGCACTCTAGCAAGAAACTTTTCTAGTAAGATAATTTTCATTTTTCAAATCCTTGAGTAATTTTTTATACTCAAAAATTTGAACCTTCAAGTCTTTATCATCCACCATTTTCCACTCGTAAAATTTTTCAATGATAAATTTTTGTTTTGTGGCATTTTCAACAATGAATTTTGAAACTACTGCTTCCCAAATGGTCCTCCTTGTAACTATAATAAACATTAAAAAGATCATTGGATAAGGTTTGTAATATGGTATATCTACAAACCTTGTTTGCATATTTCCAAGCTTCAAGGGCAGTAGCATTGGTCAACTAAGGCATGGTTAATGCATATGCAACTTCATGCACATCTAACAGGAAATAAACATGTTCCTGCCATTGCTTGAAATTTTTATTGGCAAAAATTTCAATGTTGGGTACATCTATAATGGGTTTGGCAAATGGAAATGCAATTGGAACTTGGGAGTTTTTTGGCACCAAAGTCGCGATAATCCAACGGTGGAGGAACAAGAGATGCTATAATTCCTTAAAATGGTTAGGGAATGATTGCCAACATACCCACAAACAATCGAAAAGATAGAAAAAAAAAAATAAAAGCAGTAGTGGCTTGAGTCGTGTCAAAGACAATGTCCTTAAAGAATTATTTCGACAATTCAAAATACTCTCATAAGATTAAACAAGCCTTCTTCTCAATAATTATCTGGGATGGCTAGGAATCAGCAATGATGGTTTGGAAACAATTCTAGCAGAATTTTGTAAGGGTACATAACAGGGAATTAAAATTGAGGTAGATGCATATGTATATATTGGGAGAATGCACATAGCTAGGGGGAACAATACGTAATAGGATTCTGACAGTGATTTGTGATGGTGGAACTATCGGGTATTTTCAAAAAATGCAAGGTGTTGTTTAATAGATGAAGTGGTTGGTGATGAAGGATCTTGTTTGTTCTTTGTGCTAGTTCTGAACAGAAAGGTTGTGATGTTTAGTCTATAGCGTTCAACCAGGAGGGATGCATGCCTCTTGAAGAAGGGGCGTGTTTGAATGTATAAAAAAATAAGTGCATCCAGAAGCATTGTTTGGTGGCCATTCCGAAAGGATATTTCTGGGAGGGCGTGTTTTGCCAGTAAGATACAAAGTAGAAAAAAAAAATAAAAGGCTTTTATCAGTAAGATACCAGGTAGAAAAATAAAAATTAAAAAACCTAAAAAGGTAAAATCTGGCATTGGGTTAGTTTTATTCTCTCATGTAGGGTGTGGGGAAAGCAACTCATTTGAACTACATTGGTTCAACTCAGGGCCCATGTATGCAAGCTCACTTCCTTAGCTCATTTAATCCAAGTTCAATAAAACATCAATCAACATAAAGTGTTCAATGTTGGGTTTGATTTCCAATATGAAACCTCTTGAGGAACTTTTCTGATTTTTTTTTCTCAATATGAACAATTATTAAATTTTTAGTGGTTTATGAGGTTACAATTAATATAAATGAACAAGCATAAAAATGTTTATTGTCTTCCGTCTAACAAAAGGCTTTGTAAGGAGTTAAATTTTGAAGGTAGAAAGATTAACATGAAATTTTAAGAATAGTGTAAAAATAGAAGAGAGAAAGAGATAAAATATATTATTTTTATGTTCGGTATATTTGGAAGAATTAATTTTGATGGATACAAATTCCCATCTAAATTTTGATTTTAATGAAAAAATTGTTTGTGATGGATGCAAATTAGCTCATTACCAGAGTGGAAACTATCAAATTTGAATTAGAAAAGGGGGAAACATTGTATACTTGAAATTACTTTTGAAGGACTATAGAATATAATGAAAATTTGAGTATTTTAGAAGATCCTTTCTTTTTCTCAACATGAAGCATTTCTTGAATGACAAACTATGAGATTAATTTCCATCCACGTTCATGTGAAGCTTTTCACAAATCAATAATGAATACAAGAGGAGAAATTACATAGTGTGCAAAAGAGTTTATGATTTGAGAAATATGTGCAAATGAGGTTAGAGTTCAAGGTTGAAGTGGAGGATTTAAGGTTTGCATTTTTACTAAGTAAGATTGTTGTTTTTTTGTAGTTTAAGAAGGGGTAGTTTTGGAATTACATATATCGCAACTAAAATACAAGCCTTAGACATAACAACATGGTATAGATTATTTAAAATCACTTTTCATTTATTATGTTCAATTTAAAATTTGAAATGTCACTTTAGTATCTCAATATTTGTAAAATAGTCACTTTATGTAATTGGTTTATCTGTAATGTTAATTTAAATGGAGTTAATGAGGAATTGTCAAGTTGAAAAATAAGCATTAGTGTCAAAGTAATTGTAATGTAGAATATGAAGGATACAAATTATTGTATACCCTTTAAGTATTTTATAAAATGCATGAAAGTTTGGAAGTATTTTAAAGTGTTCTATATATTCCATATTTTTTTTTATGTGCCATTAGCTAAAAGCTATTCCAAATCAAATTTAAGAATTTTATTATTAAGGTTAATCATGGAGACATTTAGTAAGTTTTTGTATGACTTTGGATTTTATATTTTTTTCTTTTAAAAACTTTTTATCTTGGAGTTGAACTTGAATGTGGAATACTTAAATTAATATGCTTTTTCAAGAAAAAATATCATCATCCTATTATAAAATAGAATTACTTTGGAGCTTATATTTTGAATATTTCATTATTTTTGTCTTGTGTATGCATGTATGTTACATTCATGTATAGATAATACAAATGCAAATACACATTTTAAAAAATAATTTTATATATTTTATATGCATTCAGATGTGAAAAATACCTTGAAATAAAATTAAAAAAAAAAAACTAAAAAGCGCACAAACATCGCAGAATTAGAGGAAACATCATTACATTCAAAGGACGAAGGGCGTAAAATGTAATTTATCTAAATCTGGGGGGTTATTTCTAAGTATCCTTACCACCAAACGCTCCCACTGTTCCTCGCACTGCCCCCCGGATCATCGCCACAGTCAGCACCTTCTTCCGCTGTCCCCTGCAGCCGCCAATCACCATAGACCATCGACAATGCCATCCCTCACCACCTTCCATAACTCATCATCTATGTGAAAATTCGTATCCGTTCTCAACATGTTCGCTCTAACCAGAAACCAATTTCAACACATTCCCTCTAATAAGATCCCTATTTACCATATTTTTTATTTAACCCTATCCCGAACTCGCATTTCTTCCTCACCTACTGCCCTAAGTCACTCAAATCCAGCCTCTCCGTGCAATTCCTCAAGAGCCCTGTTTTGGTTTCTCGGAAAACAACCTAAAAATGCGATTTTTTGTGGACTCTTGCAGGTGTCTCTCTATTCTTCAAGAGCATACAGAGGGCCCATATCAAGATCTTTGAGACGAAGAATTAACAAAAGAGCCAGAGCGGCGGCGAAACCTGTTCTGGATGAAGCACTTTTTCAAAGAGCTGTATCTCAACTTCCACCTAGGTTCACCTCTGAAGAGCTTCACGATGTCATAGTCTTGCAAGATGATCCGCTAGTGTGTTTGGAGCTTTACAATTGGGCTTCCCAACAGCACAGGTTTAGGCACAACGTGCTGACATATCACGTCACAATCAAGAAGCTTGGTGCGGCTAAAATGTACAAGGAGATGGATGATGTTATTAACCAGGTGCTAGCTATTCCTAGCCTTGGCTCCGAGGCTCTTTTTAATACTATGATATATTATTTTACTGAAGCTAGGAAATTGGTAAGAGCTGTCAATATATATAAGCATATGCGTGCTTCTAGGAAATTGGATTGCAGGCCGTCGATAAGAACTTATAACATACTGTTCGCTGCTCTTTTGAGTCGTGGAAAGAATTCATATATTAATCACATGTACATGGAGACTATAAGATGTTTGTTCAAGCAAATGGTTGATGATGGGGTTGAGCCTGATCTTTTTTGTTTGAATTCTATGATCAAAGGATATGTGCTTTCGCTTCATGTGAATGACGCCCTTAGAATTTTTCATCAAATGGGTGTAGTTTATAACTGCCAGCCTAATTCATATTCATATGATTATTTGATCCATGGGCTGTGCGCCCAAGGCCGAACAAAAAATGCTAGAGAGATTTGTGATAGAATGAAGAGAAGCGGGTTTGTGCCTAGCAGTAAATCCTATAACTCTCTTGTGAGCTCTTTGGCCCTCGAGGGGGAGTTTGATGAAGCAGTGAAATTCTTGTGGGAGATGGGTGAAAATCAAAGGATAGCTGACTTCGTCACATATCGGACTGTGCTGGATGAAATATCCCGGCAGAAAGGGATTGGAGATGCTTTGAGATTGTTGGGGGAGTTCCAAGAGAAGAACCTTGTCGATGGGCTTATGTATAGAAAGCTGTTGTATGAACTGGAAGACAGTTCTCGGGACTGTGATATCAGTAGTCAATATAGGTATTAGAAAAGAGGCTTTTATAAGCTTTCCCTTCCAATGCAATGTTCATTACAGAAACAGTGGGGATGTTGCCTGATCAATTAACGCTTTAAGCAAAGAGAGATCTGTTTGTTTGACTTGGATTTCCACATTGATGTCATTTACAAGTCGTCTTTAAGTCCTAATGGTATTGAGAGTTTTTTCAGCAAGGCGTGACTACAGTTTTCAAATTGTCTGCCCTGCTACAGGTATTTAATTTTGGTGCCATATGCATATATATTGTGGGTGAACCAATCATTTTCTATATTCTTTGTTTATTGATGAAGAGGCCTATATCTGTGCTTTTCCTTTTGAAAAAATATGATACCTGATATAAGTAATCCACTTTCTGTGGTCCATGGCTTCTCAAATTGCCTTCAAATGACAGTGTCATAGGTTCAACCTAATAGCTGTTGCTAAAAGGGCATTTATGCTAGAATCAGCCTCCTTTTTCAAATTTTTCCACATTAACATTTCTTCGCTAGAATGACTGAATATGGATAGGCATTGAGAAATCAATGTGGTTGCACATTAACAAAAAGTAATACTTAAGTGCTTCAGAATGGAGGGTTGCATGTAACATGCTACGTAAGGAGCAATTGTGTTTTTCAATTACTCATAACTCATGCTGGAAGACAGGGTGGTTATTTTCCATTCCATGTCTTCCCAAGGTTATAGATGCAGTTCTTTAAGGGAAAAATGTCTTATAAGCAGTTCAATAAGTTACATTTTCTTTCAATGTTGGTCTGGGCCCCATATAAATTGGCCCTGCTAATTCAATGCCAATGCAGGAAACACACCTGAGATGATGATAACTGTTTTCATCCAACTAGAAATATTGAATTAAGGGTGACAATTTCTTACTCAATCTAAACTTGACAGAAATTAATGGGTTTCGGATCAAGCTTTCGTAGGTTCGAGTCAAATCGGGTTAGACTCGTAAATTGAAAAGATAAACATGTTATTTTGGAGTTAACCTGTGGACTTACAAATTCGCGAATATATTTTAAATAATTTAATAAATATTTATATAAAATTATAAATAAAAAAAATAAATTAAATAAAATTAAATAGTAAAATTGAAAATACTTAAAAAATATTAAGTCCTAATTTTAATTAAAGAAAAATAATTTTTTTTTGTTGGTGGGTGGATGGGTTATATTTGAGTAACCTGTAAAATTGACAGGTCAAGTTTGAGCCAGTTTTCAGACCCGCGAAAATAATCGAATCAACGGGTCATATGTAATACCCGAGCCTCAACCTAACTCACCAACTCGACCCGTTACCACCTCTCTATTGTACTAGTGCTAAAAAAAATTCCCATGCCTTTCTTGGTTGGATCAAGGCCATTTTTGACTAATCTTTCTTTCTTTGTAGAGCAGGACTTCCTTCTTGTTTTTGGAAGTATAACAAAAAAAAAATGGTCATTCGCACTGCTTATGTTGATGCTGCATAAGCCAAGTAATTTTTCTGAAGATATCCTCTTATTCAAAAAAGTATTCTTTGCTCAAAACTGATTTTTAAGCATAATTAATGTATGGTGAATTAACCTGATTTCTTTTGTTGATGTTTGGCACAAAGTTGTGGTGGTTGATGAGTTGATAAAGTTGTGTCTCAATAATCTTAGACTGCTGCAGATTAAAAAGTAATTAATGTGAGTGATTGTATTTATTTCTGTTTAGATATTTGACAATGATTAATTTTGTTTCTTTGAAGACAAGATCAGCCGAATTTTTCAACAACACTTGAACTTTCTTAGTTTCATACTGTGGAAGTACTGTTTTACGGAAACTATAATCTCAGCCTGAGTGGACAGAGGATAGTTTCCATTGAATTAATTATGTGTCCTAGGTGTTGATGTCAAACTTCTAGGTGTCAACTGTCCCCTCTCTGGTAGGTGTATGGATTAGCGGTGATTTTCCAAACTTTGGAATGCTAGGTCAGGGTTTAAACCATTGAAATATCCATTGAGTGTGTGAGTTGAAGGTATAAAAAGAAAGAAAAAGGGGAAAAAAAAGCACTATGTCCATCTCTCTTAACAAAGTTCATTTTCAAATTCTCTTTATGGGGAAATTTGATGTGATGTCTGTTTGATTTGATGAAATTTTGCCTTTAGACATTATATTGGTAGTGTCAATGGATTGTTTCCGTATTTTGCTGTTGTCAATGCAACGGTTATGGTTTTTTTTTTTTTTGCCGCGCTGCTGATTAATTCTTGGCAAGAGGTATGCCCAGCATGAATTCAAATTACGGCTGTGGTTAAGTGATGATGTGATCAATGGTGGATTGACTTGGTATGGAAGAGAAGTCTCTTGGAGAGGGAAATTTGAATGGAAAAGCAAGACTGCGTTCGAGGGGATAATGGAAGAACGCGAAACGGCGGTAGGGAAGAGATTTCTCCTCTGCAAATCCGTGCACGTGTGCTGAGAGATTTCTGCTCAGGTATAGCTTGATAGCTTCTTCCTGAAAATTCTGTGAGCATGGCAATTGATAGCGTCCGTTGTTCCCCGGGGCTCTACTTGGCTTCTGAAGTGGTACGGGTTGCGGCATACGCGTGGCGGGCTGTCTTTAGCATTTGGACACACTGTTTTTGCAGATGGAAACCAGAAATATGTTCCCAGAATGTTGGGAACTTAGGTACGACCCCACTAACTAGTGGCTGTGATGATGGTTTCCTGAGTATACCAAGGCTCATGATATTGCATATACCCACCATGGGATTTAGGGGTTTTTTTGAGAAATTATTAGAGGGGAAGAAATTTATAAACTATGATTTGGAGCCAGTTATCGGCTGTATGGTATGTCAACCAACAATAACTCGTGCTTCCCGCACAAGCCTTACAGCAACGGTAAAGACAACGACCACAAAGGCGTATCAAAACAGAACAAAGAACATAAAACACTAGATATTAGAAGTAAAATTAGCCAACCACAAATAATTAACGCCAAGCAAAGTCACAACATCATAAATTAAAACAAGTGCACAAGCAGTACGCCTGCCACCGCCTATCAAGCACCCAGTTCTGGGACCGACTGCCCAACATGCATGACAGAAATTTATAAGATAACAAGCAATGCAGAGGTCCTAATAATGCAGTACTGACAACGACAACGTTATGGCATAAATTATGAAAATACGGATGTTGGCCACCGTAAGCAGATCCAAGGACCACTAAAGTTCACTTGGCACCCTTCTTAACAGCGGCCTTGGTCACCTTAGCACCTGAAGGCTCCTTCTTTTCCACGCTCTTTATGACACCAACAGCAACTGTCTGACGCATATCACGAACAGCAAAACGACCCAGTGGTGGGTATTCAGAGAAGGTTTCCACAACCATGGGCTTGGTTGGAATCATCTTCACGAATCCAGCATCACCGTTCTTCAAGAACTTGGGTTCCTTCTCGAGTTCCTTACCAGATCGCCTGTCAATCTTGGTGACGAGCTCAGCAAACTTAACAGCAATGTGGGAGGTGTGGCAGTCAAGCACTGGTGCGTAGCCATTACCAATCTGACCAGGATGGTTCATGATAATGACCTGTGAAGTGAAGCTGGCGGCTCCCTTAGCAGGATCATCCTTAGAATTTGAGGCAACATAACCACGCTTGAGATCCTTAACAGAAACATTCTTCACGTTGAACCCAACATTGTCGCCAGGAAGAGCCTCCTGCAAGGCTTCGTGGTGCATCTCAACAGACTTAACTTCAGTTGTCAAGCCAGAGGGGCCGAAGGTCACAAGCATACCGGGCTTCAGCATACCAGTCTCCACACGACCAACAGGGACGGTTCCAATACCACCAATCTTGTAGACATCCTGAAGTGGGAGACGGAGGGGCTTGTCTGAGGGCCTCTTTGGCTCCTGAACCATGTCAAGAGCTTCAAGGAGGGTTGGGCCCTTATACCAGTCCAGGTTGGTGGACCTCTCAATCATGTTGTCTCCCTCAAAACCAGAAATGGGGACAAATGGGATCTTCTCAGGGTTGTATCCAACCTTCTTGATGTAGGAAGAGACTTCCTTCACAATTTCATCATATCTGGCCTTTGAGTATTTTGGAGTGGTGGCATCCATCTGTGTACATTCATAATCATTATGTCAGGAATTAGCATAGAAAATTTAACATAATAAATAAATTATACTTCTCTACAAGGCATCTACCTTGTTGCAGCAGCAAATCATTTGCTTGACACCTAGAGTGAAAGAAAGCAATGCATGCTCACGAGTCTGTCCATCCTTGGAAATACCAGCTTCAAAACCACCAGTGGTGGAGTCAATGATGAGGACAGCACAATCAGCCTGTGAGGTTCCAGTAATCATGTTCTTGATAAAGTCGCGGTGTCCAGGAGCATCGATGACGGTGCAGTAGTACTTGGTGGTTTCAAACTTCCACAAGGCAATATCGATGGTGATGCCACGCTCGCGCTCAGCCTTGAGCTTGTCGAGCACCCAAGCATACTTGAATGATCTTTTGTTCATCTCGGCAGCCTCCTTCTCAAACCTTTCAATGACACGCTTGTCAATACCACCAAGCTTGTAGATCAAGTGGCCAGTCGTGGTGGACTTCCCAGAGTCAACATGACCGATAACCACAAGGTTAATGTGAGACTTTTCCTTGCCCATTGTAGAAGTTTACAAACTGCAATTAAGAAAAAAAATAAAGTTTTGCATGAGCCATAGCGAACAACAGGCAGGCAGTCTGATATTTATTACATGCTGAAATCAAAAAGAACACCACCAAGTAATTATACATAGACCATACGACAGAAACCAACCTTTAAGAATATTTAGCAAAATGGATAATAAGTCACTGTATCAAAATGCAAGCGTGATTGATATGCACATAAAATCAGAAACATTCTGCCGAATTTCGAATACTGTACTTACTAGCAGAGAAATCACATAGATTAATATCAATTATTGATTAAAATGTTCTTTTAACCATATAGGTGGACAACACGTAAACAATTCACCAAATATGATATTGGATGTAAACAAGGACGTATTTTTACACTGATTATTCAATGTACGAAAACGTAGGAAGATCGTCCAAAAACCTATTATCTCGAAATTTCACTTAGATCGATTACCGATTCGCAAGATAAAAATAAAGCACACAATTACAAACAAATAAAGTGAAAACAGCACATAGAACGTACGTAGAATCAGCAAGTACACAGATGGGCTCCATAGACAACAAATCCGATATTCACATAAGACAAAAGCGATCGTCAATTTTTCAAAAGGAGATAAACAACACGTTGGAAGCCAGAGAAACAAGACATATCCAATCCAGAGGTGGTGATCCACCAAACTCAATCCAATATTAAAAGCAAATGAGAGAAGGCCTTACCTTTAACACAGATATGCGACGGAGAGAAAGCGCCTACTCGTAAAACCCTAGCCGCAGATGATTGTGCAGAGACGCGAAGAGCCGAATGGCATTAAGCACGAGGGTTCAGTGGGTTTATTAAGGGCTCTGCGCGCTAGGGCTTAGTGGGAGATCTTTTGCGTTGTGAAATTATCAGTTTAACCCTGCACGTGGGAACTAAGGCGGCGTGAGTAATTTTATATAAAGAATTCTAGCAAGGGTAAGGGTATTTTCGGCATACGAAATTTACTCATTCCTTTCCGTTTTTCTTGTGTTTGTGTGTGTCTATTTTTATTTATATATTTAATTTTTTTATTTTGAATAAAAATAACTGAGCCAAAGCTTTGGTACAAACTTAGGTCACGCTACTGAGGTAGGCGCTTGGTAGATATAGGACTCTTATTTATGAGGATTTCTAGTTTAATTTAATTTTTATTTCCAAGTTGAATTCTACTTTCTTTCTTACTTTAGCTTTTCTTGTTTTATTTTTAATAATTAAGTATTTATATATTTTTGCTTGTAAATACGGTCTGAACTTTTACAAGAATGCTGATCTAGCGAATTAATTGATGTGAGCCAAATATATAATGTTGTAAATACTTGTATATTGCATATGTGCGCAATTAAAAATTATTTTTAAATAAAATTATATGAACAAAATATATTTTGAATTGATTAATTTAGTTCAATTATATTGTTTGATTAAAAATTTACATTAAATTTGAAAATTTAATCATTCATAACCTACATAAATTATTTTTAATAATAAAAAATTATTTAAAACTAAAATTATATGAAAAAAAAAACTAAAAGGAGAATGAGACAAAAAGAAAAAGCTAAATAAAAGTTAGAAAATACATAAAAGAAATAAAAATTAAAAGAAAAAATAAGTTAAAAATACCTTAGTTTCATCTCTTTAGTTTATTTTTTGAATGGAGGAGATCCGGGTATTTTTTGATTAATAAATTCCTTGTTTTGTTTTTTTTTAATATAAAAAATAGAGGAAAATGGCTATAATTGAATTTATTGAGATATCTTAGGAATGACCAATGGTAAGTCATAATCAATAGCATAGATATAAAAATTAAAAACTTAAAAGTATATTAGTTTCATTTGCATAGGTGTTTTTGCTCAAATGGATTAGGTATTTTCATCAATAAAACGTCTATTTTATTTACTTTTTTCTGAATTGAAAAGTAAAGAAGATTGGTTATAGTTGACCTATTATAGTGTATCAAAAGATTTATTAAATGATTAGAAATAGTTGCTCTGATCTATTTGTTACAATCAAAATGTATAATGATGATGACAGTGATGATGCTTGAATTATAAAAATGTACAAACTAAATCGTGTTAGATTTACTGAATTTTGAATAAACTATAAAAAAACATCCCATAAAATTCAACTTGTGAAGTACAAAAGTACGCATGTTATTGTTGTTGTTATTTTTTTAATGTCTATATTTTATAATGCAGGTAAAGCTATCAATAAAATTAGATAATTTGAGATCTGTCTATCTATCTATCTATCTATATATATATATATATATATATATATATAGATAAATAGATTGATATTAGAAAGGCGTTGCAAACTACCCAACTTTGCAGTTGAAACCATTTTTAGGCACATCAACCAAGTTGTAGGAATGAATTTTTGAGTCCACATTTAGTCATTCTAGTCACTTTTAATTTCAATTTATTTTTTAAAATATTTATTTTATATTTGTTTGTTTTGTGTAGTATACAATTATCATTTGTAGTATGATTTGTATATATAAACAAATTAATGTAATCTTAAGGATGGAATATATTTAGAAATTGAATAAAAATAAAAATGAATGAAATACTTTGACATATCTCATGCTTGATAGGCGCAATGTACTACACAAAGAAGGAGAAAGATAAGAAATTATCATTTTATTATTATTTTACATCGATGATTGTTAATTAAAAATAAATAATGTGAATAAAAATACATATTTTTAATCAAATGAACTTATTTAAATATATTAAACTAATTGTTATATTTTTCCTTATTTGTTTGTACATATTTGGATATTTAACAAATATCATTAAGATAACAACAACATATGATAATATATAAAAATAAACTAATTGTGAATAAAAATAAAAATAAATATTTTTAATCAAATGAACTTATTTAAATATATTAAACTAATTTTTATATTTTTCCTTATATGTTAGTATATATTTGGATATGTAACAAATATTATTAAGATAACAATATTATATGATAATATATAAAATATACATAAAGTTTGTATTTACCTGCATTGTAATTGCTTGAGTAGTATATATAATGGATGCTGCTAAATGCTAAAATAATTAATATTTAACTTGTTTATTGCAAAATGAATATTTATATACTTTTTCTTTTTAACTTTCAATAGTTATTCATTAAATTAGAAATTAAACATATAAATTAATACAATTACTTTAACTGTATTTACTTTAACTGTATTTACAAATGAATATAATATAATAGACACTTATATAGATATATGTATATATAAGTGTCTATTATATTATATTCATTTATTAAGTATATAAATACACCTTATGTATGAAAATATATATTATTATAACTGAAAATTAATTTAATAATTTTATGTGATATATATTAAATTATACACATTATTGTTTAGGTGTGTATTGCATTATATATTATATATTATATATTTTACACATTTAGTATTTTCTAACAATATTACTAAAATAAGATATTACATATACTAGAAATATATGTATATATATTTAATTTTATGTGTATTTATATAATTTACATGTAATCAAGTTTTCACATATGATATTTTCAATATTTGATTTATTTAGTAGTAATAATAAATAATATTATTGATGCATATCTTGAAAACCAAAAAATTAATAAGATTATTTTGTTAAAGTAATTTATTTCCAATCTATTATGAATGTGTAAATTCATGAGGAGGAGTATAATGTATATTTCTTATTTTTTGAAATTGTAATTCTTAAATGAATGGGGATTCCTTATGATTAATCATAATAATCACCATAATAAAAATGAGCATGAAAATCACTATTTCATTCTCTCATTCCATTTCTACATATTAATTATGTCATTAGAGTCTTATTCCCGTTTTAAAACACTTGACTTAAGAATAATGCACCAGGGTCTTATTTATTTTTAACAACTACTTTGTTGATGTTGGTTATTGTTATTTTCTTTAAAAGTTAATGAAATAATTATGTTTGGGTGTGTTATTTTTATAAACAAAATAAAGATGATATTAAGAGGCTGCTTCACTAAAGTTATTTTTAAAAACTTATAAACTCCTATATCTAATAAAATGTATTTAAAATTTATAAATTTATTCTAAAGATAAACATTTAAGGTTTTAGGATAAAAATTAATAATATCATTCTACAAGTTCTTGTTGAAATTTATGAATATAAATATTTACAATTTTTTAATGTAATAACTATAAAATAAACTAAGTATAATCAATATAATGCAATCAAATATATTTGTGTCATGTTTAATGTATATACGAGATATTTCAAAACATGTTAGGGAGACCTTTAATAAAGAGTGCGCGGCAAAGCTTATTTTTGGCTTACTCATCTATGTAAGAATATGTTGCAATTTCTTCTTCCTTTCGGAATGAAATTTCGTGTGCATTGAATTCTTCATATTCAAAGAAATGTTAATATGAATTTTGCGAGTTTTTCTTTAATTTTGCACATGGATTTGTGGTTGATTCATTCATGTGAGTCATGGTTTGTATATGTTGAGGGTTTGCACATACTCTTTTTCTTATTTCTCATGTTTTTTGTGTAATAATTCAATTTAAATTTACGTGAAGATTAGTAAAACTAATGAATAAGAGCATCGAATATATAAAAAAATTAAAATAGAAACTTATATCACTTGTAAAGGATGAAATTGGAATTTTGTTGATGACACACACACACACACATCCATTGATTTAAATCACTTTTGCAATCATTCATTATTTTCCTTAAAAAATATTAAAAAATCTCCACTCATGGATTAAATCTGTTTTTCTAGAGTACGTTCAGAGTTAGTGAATACTAAACATCTTTCGAAACGCTCCTAATAGATTAGTAGATTTAAACCTTGCTCCTACATAACCTGATCAATTCGATTAGGCACTCGCCATGTATTTTCATTATTCTGAATAATCCTAAGAAATATAAAACAAATTGAATTGTTGAATAAACTTTGATTTAATAATAGTGACATGATTTGTGTATCAACTCATAATAGTTAAATTCAAGAAGACAAACAAAAAATTCAATTGCATAAGAAAGAAAACGAAGTTGTCAATGGGCAGAAAAAAAAAATGGGCAAGGAAACAATTCATTTATGCTCACAACCACCACCATAGTCCTCTACCTTTTTCAATAGGAGTAAGAGTTAAACCAAACTCAGAGGCAATTTGTGTTAAGTCCTATAAAGTTGGAGTTATAATTTTTCTCTTTCCATATTTGCTTCTATAAATACTTTGAACTTAATCATGAAAGGTGAAGAACGGGCAGAGAAGAAAAGAAAAGAACAAGAACGAACAATACTGGAGAAGGTGGGATATGTCATCTCCTCCATTGATGATGCAAAGCGCATTGATCACACTATGATAGCTCTCTACTCTCTCATTGGTTGTCTATTCTCCTTTCATCCATATTCCCTTGTAGGTTCTCAATTTTTGTTTCTAGAGACAAAAAATTTTGCTTATTGGAGCAATATGAGTTCTAGTGTCACGAAAGAAAGCACACCACTAGCAAGGCACCAGAAAGGAGCAAGCCACAATTTCCCAACATCAACCTAGGTGAATATGCTTGCATAGAGGAGGATTCACGTGCTCATAAACCATTAACATAGGTGGATGGATTTGTTATGAACTAACCAATGCCTAAGGGAGAGAGTATATATAGCTAATTGTTACATCTACATTTCGTTTATGGACATGTATGAGTTTGTTTCAAATTTTTTATGACCCTTATATCCTTATATAAAAATTACATATATCCATGAATGAAAAAGGAGAAACTTGAACTTGGCTTTCGCAATTTTCTCTCTTTCCTTCCTTCACTTTTGTGGAGGCTCATCCACTCCAAATGGGATGTTGTAATATTTTAGTTCTCTCATTGAGAGAAATCCACCACCATATTTAATGGAATGTAAACTTACGCTAGAGCAATTAAAGAAGCAATTCAAGAACTTCGTTCAACCTTGGCTTCAGAACAACACTTGATGGATGACATAAACCAATCATTGGCATCTTAACAATCTGTCTTGAATGAAGTAGTCAAGCAACTAGTTGTGCTAGACCCATCAAACATGGCAAAAACTTTAGGGGACCTAAGAGTGAATTGAGCAACAACTACCTATGATGTTTTCAAAGCCCAAGTGTGAACAGTCCCTTTTAGATGGTACGACACTACTAGATTGGATATTCCAAGCAAGCAGAACGATTTTTTTTATTCCACAATGTATGAGAGGAGCAAATTCTTAACTTAGTGAATTTCTATATGATGGGTCAAACATTGAATTGATATCAATGGATGTTTTATAATAGGCAACTCACTTCTTGGTCAACACTGGTGAAGGCTATAGAAACTTATTTTTGGCTGTCAACTTACAAGAACCATCAAGCAGCCTTGTTCAAGTTAGTGCAAACAAGTCCAGTTATGCAATATTAGACTCTTAGTTTGAAAAACTCGCTATAACTAAGTTACTAGGTTACCTAAACAAACGATTTTAAGTTATTTCTTGCCAAGGCTTAAAGCACCTATCTAAGTAAATTAGCTATTATTAGAATTAAGTACACTTTTCTAGAAAGTGTACATAAAAATCTAGAGTAGGAATAAAATATTTCTGGTACATATCTTTAGAAAGATGTTATTTTGATAAATATTCCTAAATTAGAAATATTTTGTAGTAGATATTTATAAAATTTCTAGAAGTTGATTGAAATATCTAAATATTTTGATGGAAAAGTTTAGAAAATGAATTATAACCGTAAGATTAAATCAATCCCCACCATCCATTGCATAGGATGACTAGAATAAATACCCTTATACACTTACTCATTTGAAACAAGTAATTTAAAATCGAATTCAACTATTCTCTCTAAATTATCGCACTACTACAAACCTTCATTCATTCAAATATTACAAATCTTTTCACTACCCTTTCAACATCATTCCAATCTTTCAAACTACTTTCCAATTATTGATCACTTTTCTTTCCAACTATTCTTCCAACTACTAACTACTAATCTTACTTCTCAACTTTCCTCAAAGCCATGTTTAGTTTTTATTGAGTCTGATACTCTAACTATAGCCTTATTCTCAATCATTAATTTTTGATCCACCCCTCTACTAGCCTTCAATGGTGAAGATTATGATTTTTGAGACAAAAATTAAGAACATATTTTGTCTCTCAAAAATCTTTGGGATATTATGCAAAATGGAATAGACATCCTAGTGATATCGCTATTTTGTCCAAGCAACAACAAAAAGAGTTGAAGGAGAAACAACAAAGAGATTTCCAAGCTTTGTTCACTATTCAACAAGCTGTGGGAGATACAATCTTCACAAGAATATCAAAGGTGCAAAGTACTAAAAAAGCATGGGATACATTGGAGGAGTTTTATGCAGTGAAAAGGTATGCTCCATAAAACTTTAATATTTAAGAAGAAGTTTTAAACTTTTGAAAATGAAAGTTTTTGAGACCATTGGAGAATATTATGCAAGAATAATTGAAATAATTAATCAGATAAAATTATGAGGAAATTTTGTTCGACAAAGGGTGGTGGAAAAGATTTTTATCACTATTTCAGAAAAATAAAACCCTATAGTTACTAGTATGGAGGATATTAGAGATCTATCAACTTTGTTAGTAATTAAGTTGATAGGTGCTCTCGAAGCCTACAAAACAAGAATTAATAGACGCAATGAAGAGTCATTTGAGAGTGCCTTCAAAACTAAACTTAATATGAGGTCACAAAAGTTTAAAATGATAATAGAAGATGTAATCACAATTCTCATGGGGGAAATGATTTACGAGGCAAAAATACTCGATGTGAAATTTGCAAAAAGAATATTCATTAAGAAAAGGATTGTTGGTTCTGAGAAAAACCACAATGTAACAATTGCTAGAGATTCGGCCATGTGGACAAGAATTGTCTAGTTAGAGATACGCTTCAAACTAATGTTGTTGAAGAGACGAAGGAAAATTTGTTCTTCACAGGTTAAGGCTTATTAAGAAGGTCTCACAACACCTGGTTTCTAAAAAGCGGATGTAGCAATCACATGACACTATTTGAGGACATCTTCTCCAAACTCGACACAACCATTTAATCAAAAGTGAGATTGGGGAATGAAGAATATCTTGAATTAAAAGGAAGAGGAACCATGGCTATAGAAACAGGGAAAGGTATGTGATACATTCATAATGTTTTATCGATACCTAACTTAGAGCAAAACCTCCTTAGTGTTGGACAAATAATGCAACAAGGTTATTCACTACATTTCAAAGAGGATAAATGCACTATATATGACAAAATGAATAATGATCTTGTCATAGCACAAGAGAAAATGAGATATTGTAGAGATTTTCCTCCTTGTTGGAGTCACAACACAACATTGAAGGTATAATTAGATGACCTAAGCTTATGATACCAAAGGTTTGGACACTTCAACTATAGAGGTCTCGTCATTCTACATTAAAAAAATATGATGAAAGACCTACCACGCATCAAAAAAGTTGAAGAAATGTGTAAAAGATACATGTTTAGCAAACAACACTGCCAATCATTTTTGACCAAACAATCATGGAGAGCTAAGGAAGCCTTGGAGCTAATCCACACAAATATATATGGACTAATGAAGACTTTATCTCATCACCAAAATAGATATTTTATTCTCTTTGTTGATGATTATACTAGAATGACTTGACTGTACTTCATAATAGAAAACTATACTTTCCCAAGATATGTTGAAAATTCAAGCAATTAGTGGAGAAACAAAGTAGACTTCATATCCAAATATTAAGGAGTGATTGAGGAAAAGAGTACACTTCACATAAAATTAACAAATTTTGTGAAGAAGAAGGCATTGAGCACTAGCTAACTGTGTGTAGGATACACTCTATAGCAAAATGTAGTCTTAGAAAAAAAGAATAGAACTATGATGGTGATTGCCAGATTAATGCTGAAAGAAAAAGAACTTCCAAACATATTTTGAGCAGAGGTAGTCTACCTTGCGGTCAAGTCTCCAATTAGAGTAGTCTAAGATAAAACTCTAGTAGAAGCTTGGAGTGGAAAAAAACCATTAGCAAAACATTTTCGAGTTTTTGGATGAATATGCTATGTTCATATTCCAAACTAAAAACAAAGTAAGCTAGATGAAAAGACTAAATAAGGAATCTTCTTAAGCTACAACATTGAACCCAAGGGTTATCGAGTCTACAACCTAAAGACAAAGAAGTAAATCATCAATAGAAAAATGGAGTTTGAAGAAAATGAAGCTTGGAATTGGGAAAATTGGAAATTGGAGAAAAAGTATGTACACGTCTTCACAAGGCAAGAATATAACCACCAAAATAACAATAAGATACCAAGTCCTCCAACTACTTCATAGGCCAATCCTTCGATATAAGAAACTTCATCTCTAGATTCATCACCAAGAAAGGTAAGATCTTTAGTATGTATGTATGTATGTACACACACACACACACATAAGATGTAATTATGTAACTATGGAGCTTGAAAGCTTTGAAGTAGTTACAAGCTAAGAAATTTGGGTAAAAGCTATGGTGAAGAAATCGGGATGATTGAGAAGAAAGACATACGAGACTCAGTAAAGAAGCTAAAACACAAGGATGTCATTGAAGTTAAGCGGGTTTATAAGATAAAACTTAATCCTGATGATTCTATACAAATGCACAAAGCAAAGCTTGTAGCTAAAGTATATTCAAAAGTGCTAGGAATTGACTACAATGAAACATTTGCTCCTATTGCTCAACTTGATACTATAAAGACATTAATTGCTCTAGCAACAAAAAAGAAATGGAAGGTTTATCAACCAGATGTCAAATTAGCCTTCTTATGTTTCTTGAAGAAGAAATTTATATGGGACAGTCACCAGGGTTTGTGGAAGAAGGATTTGAAGATAAAGTGCTAAATTTAAGAAAGCATTTTATAGATTAAAATAAGCTCCATGAGCTTGGTACATTCATATTAACAAGTACTTTATCGAACAAGGATTTAAGAGAGTCAAAGTGAGCCGAATCTTTATGTTAAAATCCAAGGTAATACTAATACTTTAATAATATCTTTATATGTTGACGATCTTATATATAAAAGGAACAATGAGAAGCTACTCAAGGAGTTCAAAGAAGATATGATGAAGAACTTTAACATGATTGACTCAAGCCTTTTACACTATTTCCTTCACATTGAAATCATTTAAGATGAAGGTGGGATCTTTATTTTTCAAAAGAAATGCACGGAGAACCTTCTAAAGAAATTCAAGATGGAGAATTGCAAGACCATTGCTACTCCCTTGGTAAATGTTGAGAAGCTCCATAAAGAAAATGAAGTGCAAAGGTAGATGAGTCTAGATAGAGAAGTCTTATTGGAAGTTTTCTATACTCGATAGCCACAAGACTAGATATAATGTTTGTTGCAATTTATCAAGATTCATGCAAAACTTGGCTCAAAGAACTATGGAGTTACAAAGAGAATTCTAAGATACTTGTAAGGGGTGAAGGAGTTTATAATTTAATACAATGATAGTGATTGGGTTGGATCTGTAGATGACATAAATACTTTTGGATATATATTTACACTTGGATTGGAATTATTCTCATAGGCATCTAAGGAACAAGAAATAATAGCTCAATCGTCAACAAAAGCAGAGTACATAACTGGTGCAAACACAAGTAGTCAAGTAATATGGTTTAGAAGAACATTGGCAGACATGGGAGAGCGAAAAGATAAACCAAACTAACCAAGATATATTTTGATACTAAGTTTGCAATTTCTATTGCTCACAATCCAGTGCATCATGGTTGAACTAAACACATTGCTATCAAATATCATTTCATCCATCAAGTAGTATCGGAGAAGAAGATAAAGCTTAAATTTTGTAGTACTAATGAGCAACTTTCCGACATTTTTCACAAAGGCTTATCAAGACAAAGGTTCGGGTTCCAATGAGAAATAATTGGAATAACAAAAAAGTGTACTTAAGGAAGAGTATTAGAATTAAGTATATTTTTCCAGAGAGTGTACATTTTGTAGGAAAAATCTAGAGTAAAAATAAAATATTTCTAGTAGATATCTCTATAAAGATAATATTTTGATAGATATTTCTAGATTAGAAACACTTTATAGTAGATATTTGTATAATTTCTAGAAGTTAATTAAAATATCTAGATATTTTGATGGAGAGCTCTAGAGGATGAATTATAACCATAGGATTAAATCAATCACTGCCATCCATTGTATAGGATGACTAGTATAAATACCTTTGTACTCTCACTCATTTGTAACTAAGCAATCAAGAATCTAATTTAACTATTTTCTCTAAATTCTTCCATCACTACAAGCCTTCTTTAATCCAACTATCCAAATCTCTCAACTACCCTTTCCACATCATTCAAATCTTTCAAAATACTTTCCAATTATCGATCAATTTTCTCCCAAACTATTCTTCCAACAACTAATAACTAATCTTTACTTATCAACTTTCCAATTTTATAAACAACTATACTAAAACTAGACTTACTTAGCTTGGCTATCACCTTTGCAAAGCTCATAAAAAACAAAATTGGTGATCAACATTAGAGCACGCATCAACGGATATTGTCATGACTTAATATAGAAGCAACCAAGCCACCCTCATTATCTCTTCCCTTAATTCCACCATCCATTGGAGTGGCTACGGCTAAGAAAATGACACATAAGCTCTTGGCGGCCATGTAGAGGCAATAGAGATGCACATGAGGCCTCTATTATTGTTGCGATGAGAAATACTAGTCTGGTCATCATTATTGATTGCAATAATTTAATCTCATACTAGCTGAGCAAGAGCAAGAATCAAAGGAAAAATGAACAACTGACATGAAAAATTCAAAAGATACATAAGACCTCTCACTCTATGCTATCATTGGGGGGGGGGGGAGCTATGTGATTTCATAATAAGATTCATGGACAACCAGTCGTTGTGCTACTCGACTTGAGTAGCTCACACAAATATATTTATATGCGAGTGGTGCACTTCCTTAGACTAGAAATTGATATATAAGATAGTTTTTTCATCACAGTTGCTAATGGAGCTTGGATGGCCATTCGAGATGAATGCACCTTTGTTCCCTTAAAGATATAAGGATATGGTTTTGTATTTGATATTCATGTTTGGATTTTACTAGGTCAAATACCGTTTTAGGAATCTAATGGTTGATGTAGTTTGGACCTCTAAAAATCAATTTCCAAACCCAAACGTTAGACTTCATTGATGGTGAATGACAGATCAAGTTAAAAGGGAAAATGGTGGAGCCTAGGCTGATGGAGGTTTCATGGCAGGCCCTTTGGTAACATCCTAAGCATCAGTTAGATTAGTGTCATCTACAAGTGTATCCACGTACCCATCAGTACTTTATGCTGGAACTACCATGTATCCTAATGTGCCTCTTGTTGGCACATCCATGTACTCATTGGTGCCATTCTTCACGCAGGTAAACGAGATTTATTTTGATAGTTATAGTACCCTGATGGTTAGAGAAGCAACTTACTACGATCAACATAACGCTAACCTATGCGTCAATATGATTTTCAAGTCTAACAAATACGTGTAAATAGCTATGAAAGACTACTCCATTAAAGTTGCCCATAAGAAGCATTTGATGGTGAATAGTACAATAACTATGTGGAAGCTTGCTTACCACCACGCCATTGAGGAACAGACTTGCCAATGGTATTTGATCGCTTCATACAATTGGTAGTACGATCTGTGAAGAATTACTCTGTATGCATCTAAACATACTTGTGTTTTGGAGAAGCTATCGATAGATCATGCAAATTTGGATAAGAATACGGTCACATCACTCCTGAGTAGGATAGTCCATCATGACCCTACCTATTAATTAAATATGTTATTCAAATAATGAAGGATAAGTATAGGTTCAAGATAAAGTATAGAAAGGCATGACACAAGTTAAAATGTGCGATGCAAAAGGTGTATAGCATGTGGGAGGATTCCATAAAGAAGTTGCTTGCATATATTTTGGCACTGCAAAGGTGGAATCTCGGTATGATGGTGGAGTGGTGACATAAGGACACCAACATGCCCACAACTAAAATACTGCACTATGTGTTCTGGGAATTTAAAACCTATACAAGTAGCGACATTTATTGGCGACGGGTCATCAATGTTGATAGAACTCATTTGTTCATCAAGTACTACAACAAATTGTTGATTGCCGTGGCAGTTGATGCTAACCAACAGGAGTTGCCTCTTACATTTATATTGGTGGACGAACAGAGTTTTGAAATGTGATGTTAGTTTTTGCAGATGTTTGTTACACATGTTATTCAAGGTAGATTGGTACTTATCTAATATCCAACCACCATCTAGGGTTACTATCAATGGTGGAGATGTTTGATGAGTTCAAACACTCCCAAGGTGCCTATCAATTTTGCCTGAGGCTTATGTGTGTGAATCCATAAAAAAATTTAACAACTGCCATTATAGAGATCTGTGATGGTATGTGGGGAGGCAATCTTAAGTGTCTAAATTTAAGAGAACGATGGAGCACATTAAGACCCTAGAACCATGTATACATGATTGGCTATTCTAGATTAATCTCACAAAGTAGACTCTTGCGCATAGTGGTGACTTGCATCATGGGTATCTAATGATGAACATTTCAAAATCCACAATGGTGTCATCAAGGGAATTAGATAGCGGCCTATTTGTGCCATCTTTATGTGCATGTCTAATAATGTGTTATGTGTTACATTAGAGTACTGTCACTTTCACTATTACTAATAACGTATTGTGTTCTCTTGTCTTACAAATCCTATATATTGTTAGGTAGTTACGTAATTTTATCTTACAAATCACATAGTATAGAATCTATCTAACAAAAACCTAATTCTCAATAATGTCATAAACCCTAATCCCTTGCAGTCAAATCAAACAATAGAGAATCACTCCAACGAAACTCTAATTCTTAATAATGTCATAACCCCCAAAACCCAACAGTTAAATCACATTCTATGAAATCACCCCAACGAAACTCTAATTCTCAATGATGTCACGACCCCTAATCTCTAACACTCAAATTATATTCTACAAAATCACTCTAACAAAACCCTAATTTTCAAAAATGTCAAAACCCCTAATCTATAACACTCAAATCACACAATAGAGAATCAGCTCAAAATAATCTTAATTCTTGATAATGTCACGATCCCTAATCCCCAACACTCAAATCATACTATGTACAAATTTCTTATTTTTTAATATTCAAAAACTCAAGAATCATCCCCTCTCAGGTCGTAGGATGAACTTTGAGTCGATTGATCTCAACTTGCGAAATGCTTAGCATAATCATAAATTTAACTAGGTATAGAATAGAGAGTTGGACTTGACCTTTCATCCAAAACGTTTAGATAGTTGTTGATAAATCTCTAAACCAAGTGAATCAGTCATGATTCATAAAACACAAATGGTTCAAATTGATAAATAGATAGATCTTTAAATCTTAATTTTCTTCTTTTTAATTCAATTTTCAAATTTTTTATTGTAATTTATTACTAATTTGATCTCTTCAATAAAAGTACTATGAATCAAATGAATTATCTTTTAAAATGTCTAATAATTCATGACTTAGACACACATTGAATACATATGATTGTATTAAACTTTTATTATATTTTAATTAAAATTTTTAATAAGATAGAATTTTTTTTGTATATTTTTTTATTAAATTAATATTTAATGTTTTTATAATTGTGGTATTTTTAATGTATTAATATAATATATTAACTATTAATGATAATTAAAATTGTTTGAAATTAGATTTAAATATTTTTTTCATATTTATTATTTTATGTATTTTTCATATATTAAGTAATATTTATAATATAATATTACGTTATCGATTTGATCATAGTTAAATTATAGATAGAACCAATAACCTTTAATTCCGTAAATTTTTTTGTTAGATTTTCTTATTTCTTTTTTAATATGAAGTTGTCATTTAGAACGACGTTGTCACCGCCGTTCCAAACGATGAAATCCATCATTTCGTGGAAGCTCTCTTCATCCAATTATTTTCAAGAAAAGAGGATAAAAATTTAATACTTATTTAAAAAATTCAATTTTTTAATTTAATGATTAATCTACTTTCTAAAACATTGGTGGGACCCCCCAACCGCCATTGCCATGCTGAGCCTCGTCCAGAGGTAAGTTAGGCCGTACGTGGGAATCCTTGCGCTCTCCTGAGTCCTGTCTCTATTTTCATCCGTCAGATCTTTTTCGATCCTACGGTTTAAGAAAAACCCTAGTGATACCGTCTTCGTCCAAATCTATTTATAGGTCTTCTTGCACTTTCCTTCCACTTTCACCAATCGCAAAACCTCTCTGAAATCGGCGCCCGGAAAGCTCCCTCTTGCAATTATTTTCTCTACAAGGTTAGGCTCCTCTCTTCTCTACATGTGCACGTATTTATGTGTATTTCCTTATCTGTACGATTTGTATTGAATGTATTTATGTACGCATATGGTGCATGTTCTTGAATTTTTATCTACGCGTTAATGTGATGTGGTAAAGTATGGCTGATCTGTGTAGAGAGAAAATTTTTGATAGTCATGTTTAACCGAAGTATCGTGCGTATGTCGATTTGTTGATGTGACCGTTGCTAGTGTTGCTGTCTAGATCTGAAGCTGTACGAGCCCTTTGATTCAGCGAAACGGGAAAAATATTACAGGATTAGTGTAAAAAGTTGATCTTTTAGAGTTAAATCGTATTTTGCATGGACATTCTTTGTGCATGTAGATTTGTGATGTACTGAAATTGTTCATAATATTGTTGCTGTGCGCCAATGTGCTTACATGCCCCGTTTTTATTTCGACTTGATTCACGGATTTTCGTTTTGCTTTATTTTGAAATATGGGTCTTTTGTTAATATATTCCATTTGGGGAATCAATACTTGTTTAATTTACTTATGACCATTAATACGTAAAAGAAATTAGGCAGATGATACTTGTGAATTTTTTTATCATGATTGATTGTTTAATGATACTGGATTTTTCTAAATTTAGTTTAATCAAACAGGGTTGTTCTAATCACTCCTGTAGGTGCAGTATTCTTTTGGTATTATTGAAAAATTAGTGTATTCTGACTGTGTCTGCTTGATGTTGATGCAGTATTCTTTTCCGAAGTTAAAAATGGGCAAGGAAAAGTCTCACATTAACATTGTGGTCATTGGCCATGTTGACTCTGGGAAGTCTACCACCACCGGGCACTTGATCTACAAGCTTGGGGGTATTGACAAGCGTGTCATTGAAAGGTTTGAGAAGGAGGCTGCCGAGATGAACAAGAGATCATTCAAGTATGCCTGGGTACTCGACAAGCTCAAGGCTGAGCGTGAGCGTGGTATCACCATTGATATTGCCTTGTGGAAGTTCGAGACCACCAAGTACTACTGCACTGTCATCGATGCACCTGGACACCGGGACTTTATCAAGAACATGATTACTGGTACCTCACAGGCTGATTGCGCCGTCCTCATCATTGATTCCACCACTGGTGGTTTCGAAGCTGGTATTTCCAAGGATGGACAGACTCGCGAGCATGCATTGCTTTCTTTCACTCTAGGTGTCAAGCAAATGATTTGTTGCTGCAACAAGGTTAGATGGCCTGTAGAACTGCTATTATTCAATCTCTTAAATTGTCTCTTCTGATACCTAACGTTATGTTTATGAATATTACACAGATGGATGCCACTACTCCAAAATACTCAAAGGCCAGGTATGATGAAATTGTGAAGGAAGTCTCTTCCTACCTCAAGAAAGTTGGATACAACCCTGAAAAGATCCCATTTGTGCCGATTTCTGGTTTTGAGGGCGACAACATGATTGAGAGGTCCACTAACCTCGACTGGTACAAGGGCCCTACCCTACTTGAAGCTCTTGACTTGGTTCAGGAGCCGAAGAGGCCCTCAGACAAGCCCCTACGACTCCCACTTCAGGATGTCTACAAGATTGGTGGTATTGGAACCGTCCCTGTTGGTCGTGTGGAGACTGGTATCCTCAAGCCTAGTATGGTTGTGACCTTCGGTCCCTCTGGCCTGACAACTGAAGTTAAGTCTGTTGAGATGCACCACGAAGCCTTGCAGGAGGCTCTTCCTGGCGACAATGTTGGGTTCAACGTGAAGAATGTTTCTGTTAAGGATCTCAAGCGTGGTTATGTTGCCTCAAATTCTAAGGATGATCCTGCGAAGGGAGCCGCCAGCTTCACTTCACAGGTCATTATCATGAACCATCCTGGTCAGATTGGTAATGGCTATGCACCAGTGCTTGACTGCCACACCTCCCACATTGCTGTCAAGTTTTCTGAGCTCGTGACCAAGGTTGATAGGCGTTCTGGGAAGGAGCTTGAGAAGGAACCCAAGTTCCTGAAGAATGGTGATGCTGGCTTTGTGAAGATGGTTCCAACCAAGCCCATGGTGGTGGAGACTTTCTCCGAGTATCCACCCCTTGGTCGTTTTGCTGTCCGTGACATGCGCCAGACAGTTGCGGTTGGTGTGATCAAGAGCGTGGAGAAGAAAGAGGCAACTGGTGCCAAGGTCACCAAGGCTGCCGCCAAAAAGGGAGCCAAGTAAAGGGAATTCGCCAAGGATTAACTATGCGCTGATTTTTGGTTACATGCTCTGATTTTCTTTTTCTTTTTCTGTTTTTACACCTTTTTGGCTCAATTTTGTACGTTGTGGTTTTATTTTGTTGATGTCATCTAGTCTCTTCTATTCTATTAGGAATGTTGCACTATAACTTTGAACCTGGCTGCCCAATGTGTCGTGGCAGAGTCTTCGGTTTACGTTTTATTGCTTCACGTGCGGTGTTATAATTCAACTGTTTCAAAATCTTGATTATATTTGCTTTTAGGGTTCTTTTATTTCCGTAAAATATATTGTTGTTTGCATAACTCCCTACTATTGTCAGAAAGATTAATAACAACTAGCCCTGTCATGCTGTGCGTTGGTGGCTGCCTTTTCAGTTTCTTCCAAAACAAAATGTTTTTGAAAGATTCAACATCCCTAGATCCTGCGGTGTACGGTTTCGATTTAGGAAATTTTGATCATATGGATAGGAAATTTAAGAAACTTTCACTGCGTGAACTGAGATGATATACCCGTGTCTACCAAATCAAAATCCAAACAAGAGGGGCAACAGGACACTGATAGTTGGGTTCCGGTTGGATATTTTCAAGAAATTAACAATCCAACTTCAGCATATTCGTACTTAGAAGAATTAAAACAGTATAAACAACTTAAAACCAACAACAGAAGAAAATTACCCAAAGGAGTTACAGGAAGCACAGCATTTAAACCATCAACATGCTAACCTTATGCAAGAAAGATTTAAATGATAGGTATCATTGAGACTTCTCTTGAGCAATATATTATTAGCTCTCACTGGTCCGAATTGTCCTTTCTTAGAAAAAATTTAACATAGCTAACAAAGAGGAAACTGCCAGCATGCTAAGCTATTACTGTGCTTTTGCAATTAAGCTCCGAGTATCCTCTGTTGTAAACAAAGCAAACAAAAAGGAAGCTGAACAGGTAAAGCTGGGCATCCTATTCCTAAGGGACAGTTCATATTAGAAAGTAAATTAGCAAACTTGATGAACACAATAAATGTTCAAGAGCACATTTTAATGCTTATCTGGATGTGTACGAAACAGAATGCTGGTGTGACCAACTACTCAGCTGCCGTAGGACCAGAAGACAGAAATTTGTAATAATTAGCACGTCATCAGGAGGTGATTTCCTTATGGCTCCCATTTTGCATTTCCATCTTGAGAGGCACTGGAGAAGAAGTTAAGACCCCACTATCATTTGTCTCTAGTATTATAGTGTCTGAGATTTATAACTATTCCCTTCTCTAGTTGAATTACCTTCCAATTGACTTTGTGAACTTTAAGAACGGGCAATTATCCTTTGCTCAACCATGTAAAATCAATACAAACAGCCATCACTCTGGACGACAATCAGGCTTCCATGAACCAACTCAAGGTAACAAAAAAAACTCATATGGAAGCTGAAGCAAACATGTCCAACAACCAGCTACACAGACTCCAGCTTAAAATCTGATTTTGACCATTCAAACTATGATCAAATTGTGTCCCATTCTAAACAAGGGAGAACTTGCTGAGCAGAGCACGCATTGTACAAATAATATCACAAGCAGATCAGAAAGAAAGTGGGTATAGATGAAACAAATACACAAAAAAACACGTTATGTTTAAGGTGGGCTAAGACATTTAATATCCCCAATAATTGTGGAGAAGACAAACAATTGAATGATATTAGGAAAAAATCCCACCCCACCATCTATAAGTGATTAAAATGATGACCACATATCTTATCAAATGCGCGCGCACACTGAGATAATGATAACATGAAAATTGTGCATCCCTCGGATATGCAATAAAGAAAGTCCATAACAAGACAACAAATATTAACTTTTTCATGTCATTCAATACCATGACACGCGAAAAAGGTCTTTATGGAAGTAATTTTCCACCAAGTGGATTCCAAATCATGGGCCATGAAACTGTTGCTTCATTGATAATTTCCAAATTTCTTAGTTCATCTTTAAATGGAAGTAGCTGCAGAGTTTTATGACTAAGCTTTTCGCAAATATGCATTTATCTTCTCTCTCTCTCTCTCCGTTCCTTTGTTTTTCATTTTTTTTATTTGAAATATTTTTGTTTATTATATCTTTTTAGGACAGTGTTTCAGAAGTTAAAAATCATGTTTCGATGTCAACTTCAAAATGTGTTGGGAGAATGTGTTGGGAGTCTCATTGGCATTAGCATTTGTAGCAGAACACTGAAAATTACAATTTTGCTTAATCAACTCTCATGCATTATATCCCAATGTGGCGTTATGCGCGATAATTGAATTTGGTCCAGGGCACATGGTTAACACCTTACCAAATATGGCTGAATCAATTTCCCAAGAAACTGTTCTAGAAAAATCAATGCCGAAATTGGATGACATCTCCATTCCTAAAAAATAATTTTGTGAGATTTGAGGGTGTTGAATTTTTGACAATAACTAGTAGTAAGTTGTATGTGATTAAATGAGTTTTGTGAGAAAAATGTAATGACGATATTTTGTAGAGAATAATAGTGATATATGGTGGATGTAATAGTTAACTTATTGTGTTGGATGATTTGATATGTTAGTAATAAAATATGTTATATAATATTGATGTGATAGGTAGTTATAATTGTTGACGTGGATGATTTCATATGTAAGTGGATGATTTCATATGTAAGTGTGATACGTGGATGACTTCTCATTCTTCTTAATGATAGAAGTGAGGGGTGTTGTGATAGGGTTGAAATCACGCGCAAATCTATTATAAAAAGTTGTTAATCTATGTAATCTCCTTACCTCCTTAGATGTAAATGAATCTACAATAAAAAGATTGGTATAAATGACAAGGTAAGGACCTATATGGCCAGACTTGTGGTGAAAGGTCATAGTCAAAAGGAAGATATTCACCATTATGATAAGACTTTTTCGGCCATAGCCATGATCAAATTTATTTTGATACTTCTTTTAATAGCCACCCATATAGATTATGAGATTTGAAAAATAGAAATCCAATCGCTTTCCTCAGTGGTTTCTTTAAGAAAGATATTTATATGGTGTTACCTTATGGTTTTAAGGTAAAAGTTAAATCTCATAAAGTATGCAAATTTAAGAGGTCTATTCATGGAAAGTTATGAGGTCTCTTCCATTAAGGTAAAAGTTAAATCTCATAAAGTATGCAAATTTAAGAGGTATTTTGCAACATACATCTTGAGTCTTCGTATCCATATAGATAAGGCAACATGATTGATGGGTCTCTTTCAAACCCCGTATATAAGAAAGATCCTAAAGAGGTTTAAAATGGAAATATCTAATAGAAGATTGCTACCATTCAAGTATGACATGCATCTCTTAATGTCTTCAAGCCTATAGAATGAGGATAAGGGATAGAACATGTTGGCCACTCCATATGCTTTGCCAATTTGAAGTCTGATGTATGCAATGTTGTAGACAAGGCTTGATATTACCTACGAAATAAGTGTTAGAAGTAGGTTTCAGGCTAATCCTAGCAAGCATTGGAATGCATCAAGTTTATTGTTAAGTGCTTAAGAAGCATTAAGAATATGGTATTTGTTTACAGTGATGGAGAGTTGAAAATGGATGACTACATTGAATCTAACTTCCAATATGATGTTGATTATAGAAAATTTAATTTTGAATACATATTTACCCATAATGGAAGAGTAATGTATTGGAAGAGTTCTAAGCAAAATACCACTAAGGTTGAATATATTGCAGTATGTGATGTGATGAAAGAAGCTATTTGTACTAAGATGTTCATTACTGAGCTTCAGGTAGTTTTGAAAGTTAAATTAACAGTTACGAAACAAAAGGGTGATTTTACAATTGAAAGAACTAATGTCTCATCAAAGGTCTAAGCACATTGAGAGGTAGTACCGCATTATTCAAATGATCATTAGACGACATAGTAGAAAATAGCTTCAGCAAATGGTGTAGCTAGCCTAAAGTCTATGTTGCAAGTGCAGCTAAATTGTCACATTGAGCAGATGGGTATAAGATATCATAGTGATGCTTTAGAAGTATAGGCATTAAAGCACAAACGGGAGATTTTTAGTTATATGTTTTTTAAAGCCAAATATATATGCATTGCAAGGATATTGATTACAAATATTGTTTATAAAATGTTGAGTTGTTGTTTTATCAATGACAATTTACTCATGTATATAAATCTTAAATTGGTATGAAGTATTGCATGTGTCTATATGATCGTTATAAAATATCTTATTTACCAGAGTTCTGAATATAGACATAAGGATTTTTAGTACATAAGCATCAAATTAATTCATAAGTCATAGAATCTCCAAATGGGTAAGAGAGATGTCAGAAAGACTTGCACACCTCGTGCTTGTATGGTTAGTGTAATGCCATTCGGTATGAGATAATGAAAACACATGCATATATGTAGATCATTTGAGAATGATACATTTAAACACTGATTTGAAAAATGAAGTAAATACCTAGAGTTATTTTTTGCTGTTAATGTCTTGCTTCATAGTTATGTTAAGTGCGAGTGGATTTTAGACCTAAGACGACAAACATACCTTATGCATATCATGATCAATGTGTCATTAGAGTATTAAGAGCCACATTTATATTAGTAGAGTTATGAGTTCAAAGTGCCATTTCTTGGGTCGTATGAAAGTATGCGTGCGTTCAATAAAGGATTTGTTTTCTTGTAAGTAAAACATATGTTCTACAAAATTGATGTCTTATGTGATAGAATTTTTAGCCAAGATAATGCATGATAGAAAAGAAGTTTTTGATAGACATTATTCTCATGAGGTATATTGATTTAGTCATTTGATCGATTTAATAAGTTTGATTCAATTCATAGTTGTCACTCAATAAGATATTAACAATTAAAAAAATTTATACTGCATGATATTTATGATTAAAAGAATTGTTGTGATCAAATAACTTCACCTTGGTTGGGATTCGACATGGGCTATGGACTTGTTGTTACGTATACCCTTCAATCTATATATTTTGCCAACTAAAAATAAATTTCCAACTAAAAATAAATTTAAAGAGTTACACATAAAAGAACAATGCAAGGAAAATATGACAATTTATCGTAGTTGATCCAGGCCATAGAAATTTAATAATCAAATTTAATGGGCTACAAAGCAAAGGAATTTATTTATTCTTCAATGTGTATATTGATAAAGTGATTATTAATAGGAAATACATTAGGGTTTTTATTTTATTAAAGGATTAATTAAAATTTAGTGCCACCATTGAGCTTTCATTATTAATTGAATTAATAACGAAAGATGTTTTAGACTAGAATCTGATTTGAGTAATTCAATAAACTCTTCTTTTAAATATGGAAGAAGTTATTACCATAATTAAAATATGATGTTTTAGAATAAATAAGATTTGAAGCTGCTCCAACCCTACGGAAGAAAGAAATTAACTACCCACCCTTAAAAGAGAAAGTTTTGTCTATCCTCCTTATATTTTCTCTCACTTTACTCGCTATTCAACAAAATGAATTTTGTCAAGAATAAGGCAAATTTTTTCTGTGCATGTTCATGTAGACAAACAATAGATCACAACTCAAGTCTTGTATTTATGAGATCATGAAGAAAGGAATTTGAAAAAGTATTTTTGAGGTATAATTCTTTCTTGTCTCTTATAAATAAATTATATGTTTTAAAGGAAGAAACAAAGTATTGAGCTTGAGATTATTATTTCTGCTACATTTGTATAGTTTTATCAAATTTTAAGTCACAATTTTGTATCATAAGTTCATTGAAATCCAACATTTTCAACATGGATGATAGACAATCTTCCATTTTTTTCCGACTCATTAGTTCAAGATAATCAAATTTTAACAATTTTATGAAAGATGACATGGCTAATTTTCACTTAATTTATTCCACATAAATGTCAACTCAACATGCCAATACTAACAATATGGAGTGATGTACGTAACCCTGCTTGATCCAACCAACTTGCTCAAATTGCCTGTAAACTGTTGATTTTAATTTCTTAATAAATAATAATAATTTATAAATATTAAAACTCACCATTTTCAAGTTAGATGGTGGATTTAATAATTACATTGTATCTAACCCGGAACCCAACCGGTTGTGTTTGTTTGATAATACACACACATATATCTATAGTTGTACTTCTATATTGTTCAATTATAACTTATATACTTGAACGAAAATTATTTATTAAATGTGTTGGTTAATTTGAAATGCACTTATTCTATTATTTAAGTCAATCTTTAATATTTTAATTTCAATTATCTCACACTTTATGTTAATAGTATTTTAATATAATAACTTTTTTTTATAATTTTGTTTGAATCATGATATTTTAATAATTTGATTTATGTATAAATGTTCCAAAGAATTATGTAGTTAAAATTTTAAAAAATGAGTATTTTTAATTTTTTTCATTGTCTATTAAATTTTTGATTGAATTTATGAAATATTTTAAAATTTGTATATGCAATTGATTATAAGATAGATATCAAATTGAATGCATGATAAATAACAATGACTTTTGGTTTTGTTTCATTGATATAAAGTTTTGTTTTATATAATAAATTAGTCAATAAAAAAAAGTTAATTTTACACTATTAAAATGTCTCAACTTTATTTTCTAACCATGTATATAAAATTTGTAACTCACTAAATTGCTAATTCGACTGTCTAGTAATATTAAGCCTATTGATTCAAACCATTCAATTTGAAAAAATTTGTAACAAGTTACAATTTAATTTTTTTTAATTTATCTATATCGAATTCATTAAAATCTTTATTATTAAACCACCTGACTGTGTGCACCCCGACAATATACATTAAAATAAGAAATGTTAATAAACCAATGACTATAATACGAACCACACATAATCTTTATAAAAAGTAAAATGATAGAAAATGAAAAAAGCTCCATGTAAGTTGAGATACAGACTTATCTAAAATTTCCATTTTAAAGAAAAATAATGGCTTTGTTTGTTTCTTTTTATTTATTAAATTTTTGTATTGTATATTTTGAGGTGTAAATAATTTATAAGAAATTTATGGATAATGAAAAATATGGTTTTTTTGTGCGTGTGAAATGAATTAAGGGATGAAAAATGCTACGTATGTTCAATCATATATGTTTAATTAGTATGATTTTCTATATAAATGTATTTTAAAATGTATATATTAATTTAAGTATATAATTTTTTTATAAAAGATAGAATTATATTTTGAATATGTGTGTATGATTGGGTTTATATTTACATATGTTAATAATAGTCTAATTTTGAATAAAAGTAATTATTAAAATTTAAATATCCGTATGTATAATGTATATAAAGTTAAGAAATATGATTTGTAACGCCTATACTATCTATTAAGTAATTACGTTTTGTTTTTTATACGATAATGACTAGGATATCTTTATTTGAATATTTTCTATTCTTTATTGATTTTTTCTTTGTTCTTTTTTTCACAGCTATCACTTTTTTCACTTCTCTAATTGCAAGTACTTTATTTTCAGTCCATGTACTTTTAATTTTTGAAGTAAACTATAACTATATAATAATTCATAATTCATCATAGTCAATACATTTTAATAACTTATAAACATAGTATTTTTAAAATATTTTTAATACAATAAAATTAAGGTATGTTTATGTAAATATAAATAAAAAAAATACATGAAGCAAACACACTCCATGCGCCTAGACACACACACACACACACACAAATACCTTGACCAAAATTAAAGTACAAGCAAATAATGCCAAAAAAAGCTGGCTTCCAGCTCCCTTCCTCCTCGATACTGTTCTCCTATTGCCTAACCTCGGACAACCTCAGCCTCACCAAACCGCGAAATTACACCTCCGTCGCTGATATTTGGGGAAAGGACGAGCAAAGAAAACGAGACAGTGAAAAATATGGAGTCCCCAAGTTGCAGAACATCGCCCATCGACTGCGGTGCGGTTCCATCTCTTGTATCCTCATTCGTCGATACTTTTGTCGATTTCTCGGTCAGCGGTGGCATTTTCTTGCCTCCGGAACCGGACTCGATCAAGAACTCGAATAGCTCATTGGAGACGGTGTTTTCTCAGCCTAGCCGTCTCGTTGCCATCGGAGACCTCCACGGGGACTTTCCGAAGGCCAAAGAGGCGTTGAGGCTCGCGAGTTTAATCGGCCCAGATGATCGCTGGTCTGGAGGCTCTGCCACCGTTGTTCAGGTCGGCGATATTCTTGATCGTGGTGGGGATGAGATTAAGTTGTTGTATTTCTTCGAGAAATTGAAGAGGGAAGCGGCCAAAGCCGGAGGTCAGGTCATTACCCTGAACGGAAATCATGAAATTATGAATGTGGATGGGGACTTCCGCTTTGCTACTCCGAGTGGGTTGAAGGAGTTTGAAAATTGGGGAATGTGGCAATGTTTTGGGAATGCTATGAAGAGAATGTGCGAGGGGATGGATGGAAGAGTGGTGATTCATGATTTATTTGATGGGGTGCCTGATGAGATCCCCGGGGTTCGGGCAAATTTTATGAACGGCGCGAGGGCGCGTTTGGCTGCTCTGCGGCCAAATGGCTTGATTGCAAATAGGTTCCTGTCGAGAAACCAAACGGTAGTGCTAGTGGGGGACTCCGTTTTTGCTCATGGTGGGTTGTTGCAGAAACACGTGTTTTATGGGTTGGAACGTGTGAACGAAGAGGTCAGGGATTGGATTCGGGGTGTGAAAGAGAAGGTGGCGACTGATATGGTGAGGGGGAGGAACTCCATTGTTTGGCTGAGGAGCTTCTCCAATGTGTTGGTAAAGGACTGTGATTGCTCGATGCTTGAGCATGTACTTGAGACTATTCCTGGGGCGAAGAGAATCATCATGGGGCATACAATTCAGCGGAATGGTATTAATGCTATTTGCGGTAACCGAGCAGTGAGGATTGATGTGGGAATGTCTAAAGGGTGTGGCAATAAATTTACAGAGGTTTTGGAGATAAATAAAAATTCAGAGCTCTGGGTTTTGACATCCAATCCTTTGTATGGGAAAGGGTATAAAGCTTATGTGCTGGCCAATGAGAAAGATGGGCTTGGTTTATTGATCCCTGAACAAAGATCAACGCAAATTGAGGTGAATTCTTGAGTATTGTATATCCTGTCATTTGGTATTTTGAAGAATATAAAGCTTCTTTACATACCAATAGCAAGGATGGACTTGGTTCAATCCCTGAACTTCTACGCGAATGTTTTAGCATTGAAATTTCAAATGCCTCAAGCTTGTTAAGAGGTAAGAATTGTAGGAGATTTAACTTCTTCAAATTGAATATCATGTGCAAAGTACTCTTGTCATGCTTGCAATATTGTTATCATTGGAATTGACAGTACCATTATACAGTTGTTCAATTGTTAAATTGCTTTGGTACACGCTTAAATTAGAAGGTTGTGTGTATCTCTACTTCCCCGCATGTTTTTTAGTGTTAGATATTCAGTGGATGGCTCAGTTGTTGTTCCTTCAACCGCCGAACCAATTTTTAGTGCCTTTTATAAATTTCTTACCTGAGAATACATGGATTTTTTTGTGCTATATTTGCTTTTTCAATTGAAATTTGAAGTGAGAATTCAGGAGTCATGCTACAGTTACTCAATGGAAGACCATGATACGGTGTGTTGCTCTTCATTGTGCAGTGTTTGATGAATATGGCTGAAAAACCTATCATCTTACTGATTACAATCAAGCCCAAAACTTTCAATACTAAATTACTAATGCCTGTGTTCTTTCTAAAACGATGTGTCCTACTCAGATCTCTAAAATCTAAAAATATTGAACAAAATTCAAAAAAAAAGAAAGAAAGAAAGAAAGATTTTGCCCTTTGTAAGTTGTGGTTAAATCTTTGCTGCTTCTGTTTCTTTCTCAATTGAACTCTTTCTTTTGGCAAATCAAATGCTTCTTGTCTAAATCTCCATGACCATGAATATGTCTTTCGAAATTTGGATTGATAGCTATGATTCTCATACATGTTACAATTTAAAGCTACGTTGCCACAAGGCCCCTGTACATTCAGAATGTCAAAGAATAACTTTAAAAAGGAGTTCAATATTGACTTTTACTATGATATAACAAGCAAAAGGAGGACTGGCAAGCTTTTCTTCCAATTGGGAACAATTATATTAGCCTCCCTGCAGGTGTGTAGAGGAAGTATCCGCTAGTGCTGCACAAAGAAGATAAATGGCAGTGTTTTTAGTATCCAAATAATAAAATTAAGGTCTCTTGTTTCTCTTATTGAGTGCATTTATTGTTATGCCTGTAAACATAGTTGGAGACTTCAAAACCTTATTATTTGATAGATGCATTTGGAGTACTTGTATATTTGAATTCTGAACTTTAAATTAGGTTATGTTCTTTGATAATAATTGTTTGGCAAGCTTGCTTTTCATTATGCCCTCATCAGCTAGTCTGTGGGGACCTCGGTTACCACATATCTTTTAAAGGGAATCAGAGTAAGGGACTGTAAAGTCGCTGCATTCTGTAGGAATATATGAGTGTTGGGTCATGCTGCAGATTTTTGAGATGGTCAATTGATGATGAAAGCCGCTGGCTGCTTATCACAACAGTAATGGCTCCAATATTTTGTAGTTAATTACTGTATTATTAGAAGGCTGTAGGTTTTGTGCGACACTGAATTGGCAGCAAAGAAGTCACCGCACTAGAAAAGAAGAGTTTCTTTTTCACTGTCTCTATTATTTTTTTAATCTCATTTTTCAAAATGTTGTCATTTTGAAATGGTTTATCAGTTTGTTCTAATTTCATGTGATGAAATCATGAAATTTCATCTTGTGGAACTGGTCCTAAATGGAGAAAACAAAAATAGAAAATGCATAAGATGAAAAAATAAAAAATTATCAATTCCGTGATTTGAGTTTACAGAATTATTGTTGATGTCAGTTTTAGTGCTTCATGTTCATGGTAGTTAAAATTTATTGTGTATTGAGATGCATCTCCATTTTTGGTTAATGAATTGGAGCAATTTTTTTATAAACGGTGATACTAGTCATAACGCGTGAGTTCTGACATGTGGTTGCGCAAGGGTGGCTAGGAGATCGTGTGTTTATGGTGAGGTGAATGTTATCCCTACGACACACATGCTTGCAAAAATGCGCCCATCCATAAACAGGCTCAGGGTAGGGGTAGGGCAGTGGATATCACTCTGCATTTTGTATTCCAGTGTCTCCGAACCTTAATAGGCCATCTAGATTGACATATGGTGCAACACACAACATGTCTATAGAGATGCGTCCGTCCACGAACAGGCCGAAGATGGGATAGGATAGTGGATGTTGCTCTGCATTTTGTATTCTTATGTTTTTGGACCTTGATAGACTATCCAATTCAATATATGGTGTAGTACAGATCTCTTACACGTCTATTATACTGTAGCAGTATGATAATGTTTATATACCTGTTCCACCGCATCCATCCATACGGAGTTTATACATATCATATGAGATGCAGGATTTTTACTATTTAAGAGATAGTATTTGAATGTAGATGTAGTAATTTAGGATACTGAAAGACTAGCAAGTATTTTTCATAGATCACCTACTTCTTTGAGCAACTACCACACGCATGAAGAGGTGCATTAGGACGATATATTGGAGAAGTTCAGTGCACCATTACATGATGATACATCACTGCATATGAATGATGCTGTTGAATTGAGACCTCGCAAGTGTGGCAATGGGGATCATATGAGATTTATATAAGATTATGTTGGAAAATATATTGGCATGTTTATTTGGATTTTCTTGGATAAATGTGTTTGTGAGATTGCTTTTCAAATTATGGTGTTATATTATTTATTAGTAGCACATGTCAACATGAAGAAAAAGGATGGTAGACATGTTCGTGGGATTTACTATTGTTACAATCGATTTAGATACGATTAATTATGTATGATCAAGATGTACAACAGTTTGTCAAAAAATATGGATTATGTGAAATTTATATAAATATAAATTAAAATTGTCACTAATATTACATGCATCCCACCAATAATTTTGATATAAAGTTCAACGAAAGTATGGTGAATACACAACATCTACTGTCCATGGAAAGTTCATACTTAGTAGAAGTTCAACACAAATATGGAATCTGATATCAACAATAATTTCGTGATTTGAATTAACAGAAGGTAATTTTTTTTTTCCTTTTAGGATCAATTCTATGGGATGGAATCACATAATTGCATCCAAGGAAATTAGGACAAATTAATAAACTATTTTAAAATTGTGATATTTTCAAAAATAAAATAAAAAAATAGTACAAATAGTGAAAAAATCCTTAGATAAAGTTGGAAAAATCACTTCTTTCTTTGTAAATAAATTGTTGATCCCTAACAGAAATGGCCTTGCCATACTTGCTATTTATATTTTTTTATTAAAGTAATTTCAAAAGGGAAAGATACATTGATTATATAAAAATGGAAGGATCATTTTCCGATAGGAGGAAGATTTGAGGATCCTTTAATATGTTTCACAAGGAATGAGTAATTAGAAGACTATTTTGTCCATTTCAAGAGTTGTCCATTTGATATTTGCTTTGTTTTTAAAGAGAGCATTTTTGGAAAAGTCTTTATATTCATTTGAATAGTAAAATGTACACCAATTAGATGAGAGTTAAATTTCTCAATATCATTTAATTGCATGAACCTCTTTAAATGTAAGAGTGATGCTTTTTCTCAAAATCTTTGAAACTTCCACTTTTGTTCCACAAATATTCCTTTTTCCATTCTTTTCTTCAATAAGAAGAACTCCCTAAAATGAGTTACTAGCATCAGTTTGCAAGATTAGGATTCTTGTAGAAGGTATCGGTAGTGGAGGAAGTGATTAAATAGTTTTCTTAATTTTTTATACTGCAACTGTTTGGATATGAGACTGGTGTGGAGGATCTTTTCTTAGGAGAGATTTCTTCAGCATATTCTTGAAAGGCCTGATGATTGGAGAAAGATCTTTGATAAAGCTGGCCATGTAATTAACAATTTCCAATTATTGAATCTCTTTAGTAAATGATAGTTTATCCAAAAATTTCAATAGTTCTTGCCCCTTATGAGGCTTTAAAGTGTACTGTCCTTATTTAATTTGCATCCCTAGAAAATCAATCTCAGAAGATAAGACCATTTTCTTTTGAGGTAGCATAATTCTATAGTTTTTCACAATATTGATAAATTACTTAAATTGTTTATCATGAGAATCTTAATCTTTGCTGAATAAAAAGATGTCGACAATGTATATTAAAGCATTTGGCTAAATAGGCATGAATATCTTTACCATTGCTTTTCGGAATAGTGATGGTGTAGTTTTTAACCCCAAAAGGTATTACTGTCCATTGAAGTGATGTTTGGGTGTGCAAAATCCTGTTTTGTGTCTTTCTTCTGGTTGGATCCCCTATTGCCAAAATCTTGCTTTCAGATCAACTTTAGAAAAAATTTTGGCATTAAAAAGGTTGAAGAAGAGTGTGTTCCTATTAGGAAGAGGGAATTTATCTTTTGCTAAAAAATTATTGAGAAGCTTTTAATTGATAACAAACCTCAATTTTCCTCGAGTATGTTTTACCTTTTTTTAATAACATAAAAGGCTTGACATGCTCATTGGGAATTTGTAAGTTCAATCAGATCTTGCTGCTTAAATTGAGAGAGTTCTTGTTCTGCTACAGAGTAATGTTCTAGTTTCATCCCCGCATAGCTGGCTTTTGTTGGATTGATATCCTCCATCTTTTTGAATGGGAGAGAAATGAAGAACTTTAAGTTTTTTAAAATGGGATGTGGACTTTTTTTCAAGAATTGAATATTATTATCAGCACAACATTCTCTTATAAAAATTTCATCAAGAGAAGGTGATGGTTCAGTCATATGGATTGGGGGAGTTCGTAGATAGAGTAAAAAGAAGGATTTATATTTGAGTCCATTGGACAATGCGATAACTTTCTTTTTCCAAAATTGTTTGATAATATCAAATCTAATGAAGATTTCTTTGCCTGGAAGGGAGGAACCAATAAATGATTAAGTAAGGGAACATTTTTTTCCTGATATACTTGCTGATAATTTCAATTGTAAAACATTCATTATTAACAGCCTAGAATGTTTTTTTTTTTTTTTTATGAAATCTAATATTCTGGAGGTAGGATGTCTTGATGTAGTATTGAACAAGCAACTCCTATCTCAAATAATCCTTCAAGTTGAATAGGCTTGTCATATTTGTCTTTAAATATCTGGATCGGGATCGCAGGCACTTGTGCAGCAAAATTTATGACTTGCATTGGGAAACAACTCACAACTACTTCATCATCTTCTGAACTAGAAGAGTCTCCATCAGAAATTATTTCGTTAGGGTAGTCAATAGCGGATAGGACTTCAGGAGTAGCCTCATCGGTCTCTAAGAAGATTGATTTAAGGTCTTCTTCTCTGAGTCTGGTCTGAGTGTTTTCTAAGATTTGGCTGATGATCTTATCTCTTCTTTTTTGAGGGCATTTTTTTGGCAAAATGCCACTTTTTTCCACAAATGAAACACATATTTCGTTTGGATGAGGTTGTCTTTTTTCTGAAAAATCTTCTCCTTGTTTTTCAGAGAAATCCTTTATCCACATTTTTTTTTCTTGGATATTTTCTAAATTGGTGTGACTTCTTTGTAGTTGAGAAGATCAATGGTACTCTAGGTCTCTTCCATGGCATTTTATGAGAAGATCATTCCTTTGACAAGATTTTCCAATCCTTTTCCTCATTTGTTCAAACTCCTTTAACAATGTCCATTGGTTACACAACTTATCCAAAGAACTTGGCACATTTTGATGCAAAGCTCCAAGAGAGACATTCTCCAAAGTTCTTCCTCTTGCTTTAAGAGTTCTGAGTGTTTCTCTTCCCAATATTTTGGATATAGAATTGAGATAAGCCTACTTTAGATTTGGATTATCCATTTCTCTAATGATATAAAATCTTTTTAAAACCCATTGAAAATGTCTTTCAAGATCTCATCTTTTAAAAGAGCAGCATTTCATTTGAAAGAACTTTTCTCTTACAACATTGATATGTTGCTCTGGATCTCCAATAAACTCTGTGTATATAACAACCATGAAAGATGGTATATTTGGCACCTGCATAGCCTGGATTTGTCTATAAGAACCAAGTTGGTACCACCATTCCATTAGTATTTCAGTCATCCTTACTGTAAGAGTTTGGATAACAGTTGTTACTATGGCATTTAGTTTTTGTAATCGCGCCACACATCATACAATCATCTCATGAATTCGATCTTTCCATCAGATCTTTGGAATATCATCAAAAGAAAATCACTATTTTGATTCTGTTGAATTTGTTGATTGTATTGGCTGGGGATTTGCTTAACTTCCTCCTAAATCATCTTCTAATTCTTCTTCTTTTATTTTTTCCTCCTCTTGGGGTTGGTTTATGAAAATGACAGGAAGATCTTTAAAAAATCTTATATATCATTTTTGTACCAATATTCTGTTGGTTCTTTTGGATAGGATATTTCTTTCCAAGGACCACAACTCCTCTTCTTAGAGTAGGTAGTGAAAGAGGGTCAAATTTAGTATATTTTTTCAAGAATGAAGAAATTTGATTTTCTTGCTCAACTAGATTTTTTATCATCATTTGAGGTGATGCTGATGTGCTTGGTTTAGAGTTGTTTGGTTGAGGGCATGAAGATAGAGGTTGAGAAGTTTTTTGATTATAATGATCTGAAAGAACTTGAAAAGTGGTATCCTCAAATATTTTTTTAAAGGCCTCAACATTTTTCCGTGGATATGAGTTGTGCTGCTGTAGGCAAGGCAACCAAAGGAATTGTGTGTTTTGAGATGGAAACATAAATTCTTGAGGTTTTGACTGGAATTAAATCTTAAGATTTTGCAACTCCTTTCCTTGATAGTGGAAAAGCCAATAATTCTAGATTAATTCCAAAATTTCATTATGTAGCTTGTCTATGTATTTTTTAATAGCTGCAACTAGATCGATAGTTAAAGATTTCTGGGCATCAATCTTTTCTTCAATTCTCCTTAGTGCTGCGTTTTGCGCGAAAGCATTTTTTGAATGTCAATTTAGCATAGCTTCTGTTTTTGAAATAAAAGAGATTGATCCATCATCATTCTTTATTGTAGGATTATTGATTTTTCAAGATTGTGTACACCCATTTTTCTTTACAGTTTCCAATGGAGGAAACTCTCTGCAGCTTAGAGGTTGATACATAAATTGAGGAGTCACCTAAGAATCCTTTTGGAAATCATGCCCTAAATGTTTCAATGCTTCTTCATAATAATGTTGTAGTTGTGCTGTGTCATCCATTTGATCTTGTTTTTCATCGCCTCATCCTGAGTAGGTTGTTGGTCATGGAGTGGGAGGTAGAGGTGTAAACTTAATATAGTAGTCAAAATTTTCACTGGGTTTTCCCAAAAGTCCGACATTGGGCTTTTTCTTCTCATAAGTTTTATGCAATTGTTGTTGTAATGAGGTTGAAGTTATCGCAATTCAGAGGTGAAGTATGAACGTCTTGGCTCTTTTTTTCTTTTGAATTGGATTCTAACATTAATATCTTATTGTTTTAAGAAGTTAGGTTTTGAGAACTGAATTAGTTCATTTTGTTGAGAATTTTGGTGTGAAATTTTATAAATTGTTATCCAAGTCTTTGGAATCAGCTTTGTAAGTCTTCTTTAGGTATTTGGCGTGACATATAGGTATAGTATATAGTACTTGATTTGAGTTGACCTGGATATGTAACACATCTTTTGTCTTGTGTGGGAGAGAGAAATCCAAATAATGATTTTGGACCCGATATACCATATGATAATAAAGAGTAGCTCCATATGTGGTTCCTTTGGGTACAACGCTTGCCACTTGAACTTGGATTTTTAAGGTAGTGAGTAGCATAGGATTTGAAATGGGCATATTGAAATTAGGATACATGGTAATTAGGATAGTTCTAGCATTTAATGTAGTTCCGACAATGCCTATGCAAGCATGTTGATACTTTAGGAATCTAGAATCAAGTAAGGCTATCCTTGAGAAGGTACGAAGGCCTTTTCTTTCATAAAAAGTGAGGGCAAATTGTACGGCACCAAATGGAGATGGGTGTATCCTTTAGAAAGCTATAGCTTTGGGACGTGTTATGGCCTTTCAAGGGGAACTTCTTTCTTAGTCGTAGGAACTCAATGTCGATTAAGGGGAGTAGATTGGATATACTGCTTGATCATGGATTTAGAAGGAGAGACAAGATTTTTAACTTGTTTTGAAAAAGAACGTTTAGGCTTCAAATAGATAAAGTATGGATCAAGAGAAGGAAAGTAGGTTTTGGGAACCTTTTCTTCATCAAGAAAGATTAGTTCATAAAAGAAATCAACTTTTTTGGCAGAAGAACTTCTAGGGGAATATTCAAAGGGAGTCATGATTAGAAAGTGTTCTTCTACCATTTTTTGTACCAAATCACCAAACATGTATCTTCTTGGCTCTGATACCAAGTGGAACTGGCTATTGCAACATCACGAGCTAATTTATGCTAGCCCAAAACAAATAAATTCATAAATATTTAAAAAAGGGCAGCCTCTTATGTCTCAAAATTATAGAAGTCTAGTCTAAAGGATTATTATTTAAATATTTAAAATTTTTTGATGCAGTTTGATGCAGAGGATCCACGAAGTGGTAGTTGCAGAGCATACTTTTCTAAAAATCTTAGTGTTTGGTTGATATGGTAAAAAAATAGCTTCGGAAACTGAAAGATTTGGAAAGTTATAAATAGGAACACAGATAGATAGATAGATAGATTCAGTCTACTCTAATACAAGAATCTTTCTTTATATAGATGGTGAAAGAATAAGAAGTACAAATATCTAATAAAAAACATTATTGACACTAGTAGGCTAGTAGCTTCTAGAAAAAACATCTTAAAAACTTTAGACTATTGTTTTTATCCGGCATAGTTTGCTGACCAGAATACAAGCAAATCATCAATCCTATTCCGAACCCCTCCTATGTATAACTCTTGTGCCAGCTCACTCTTACAGCTTCTCTTACTACTTTTCTGAACTAGGGATTTATTACCCTTCACTGATGTATTAAGATTGCTATCCTTGGAAGTTGTATGTAGTTTTTACTCCAGATGAGTTTTGGATTGCATGCAGAAACTGAATTTGGGGCTATTCATTTTGCTTTTGTAGATATGGCAAATTTTATATTTCCTATGTTTATTACATTAGAACTTACATCAAGTTCAATAATTCCCTCCGAAAAAGGTCTCATTTTGGTTTTAATGTAATTTCCAAATTTTAGAACTATCTCGATTGTTTGCATTTTCAACCAAAAAATTGCTAAAACACATGTTGAAGTCAATTGTTACTATAGCTTAAACTTGAAGTAGGATAGTCTTGTTTGAAATAATTTGAAAAATTCCAACTTTTAAGATTCAATCTTAAATTTGGGAAAAAAAGATCAAAAAGTTAATCACAAAGTGGCGTCATTTGGAAAAATGTTCTTTCTTGTGCTTTATCTCCAAAATTTGAAACCCAAACAAATAATTAATGAAAATTAGGAAGATCACCTGACGTGGGTGTGGGTGCTTCACGTAACTGGAAAAATCTCTTGGAGGTTTCTGTTGGTTTGATGACTAGGACACTTGCAAAGAAGATCAAAGAATCACTTAACAAACTTATATAAAATATTTAAGAAGGCATAATGTGAGGGAGCGAGTTTGAAGAGTTCAAAGAAGAATGCTGGGTGAATATATTATATTGGGCTGACGATTCGGAAGTGAAGAATAAAGATAACTAATTGTTTGTTACTTTAATAAAGATAGCTAGTGAAGAATAAGATAGCTAGTTGTTGTTGCCTTTTTCTGGATATTTGTTTTGGGGCACATGCGAACAGGCCCATTAGGGTTCTTTGGTGAGATATGCCCATAGCCTATAGTTGTTAGGTATAAATAGGACACTGACTCCTTTTGTAAGATAGAATGTTTTTGGTTAAGAATTCTTGAGTGTGCCAATTCCTTGTGAATTTACAGCTCTATCAAATCGAGTTATTTCGGAGTAATCTGTGTGATTTTTGACGTATCAATCAACCTTGAACATGTTGATTGTGGTCGTTTACGTTAAATTTAATTTGATATTTACCGCGTTGGGTTAGGTATTTTACACACTGTTTGTCTCCTTAGATTAAGAGTTGGGTTCGATTACACTGTCATTACCCTTTTTCGTTTCCGTTGCATGATTGTTCACGTCACCACCAATTATCAATCTAATATTTCATAGTTAGACTCAAATTCTAGGCCTAAATAGGAGTGTTTATAATTTGATAATCTTTGTGTTTGCTTTGGTTTTGATTTTTGAGTTCAATTTACGCAATTGAATCAAATATTGAATTTATTTCAATCCTTTAGTAAATATTGACGTACTTCTATTTATTTTTCTCTTAAATTTTAATATAAAATTAATATATTTATGAATTAATGTTTGATTCCTATATTTAGTTTTTAAAACATTTTATATTGCTATCATATATTACTAAAGAGAAATTTTATTGTAAAAATGTATAATACTTATTCAAAATGTTTAAATAAAAATATTTAATATTTATTTATAAGTTTGCGATTAAAAATATGAATATCATATTCCTTTTAGAAAAGAAAAGAATGGGTTTACCAAAAAAATCAACAAATCATGAACCAAATTGAAAATTTCAATTAATAGGCAGTACACGAGGCTCTATATCCAAATTTTAGTATATCAACATTTGAGTTTAATTTAATATAATAAACATCTAGAGGTCTAAATGAGAGTGTATATGCACTTCACTATGTATATATTTCCCCATTGTAGAGTACATAATTCTTTCCTAATTTTTTTGCAATTTTTATAAACTTCCCCCATCTTTCATGCTTGTGTAAACTCTTATTTATTTTTTTAAGAAATTCATGAGATAGATACTGACCTTAGTTTCTATAATTGCATGGCCCAAATAAATGTGAAGCACCTAAACATGTATAAGACTAACAACTCATGTTCACTAAAAAGTCTTCGCATTAGACATTCGCTTAAAATAATTATTTTTGTTCTACTAGTTACTTATTAGGATAGGTAAAAAAATGTTAGTGACTTGAGTCGGAAGAAAAATTTATGTTTAGTATTAAAATTTAGGTGAGTAAAAAATTTATTTTTTTATATTTAATATGAAATAATAATTGAATAAAGTGATATTATATAAGTTTATATTGCATAAAAAATTAATGTGAGTAGATTAATTATATAAATAGATATTAAATTTGATCGTGAATAAGTTTAATGATTGAAAAATAATTAGTTGATTATAAAAAGTAAGAGAGGAAAAAATTTAAATTTGAATTTAAATAAAATTTGTATGGTAAGATATTTGACTAGTGAAATTATGTTTGTTTTTAAATTTTGTTATGTGTTTTTAAATATTTTTATTTTGAAAATTGTGTAAAAATATAAGAGAGAAGTAGATAAATTTTGAAAAATGTAATAATTAAATATACATTTTAAAATTGAAAATTACAAAATAAACATAGCCTAAGATTTTTTAGTAATAGTGAATAGTTGGAAACAAGCAAACAAACAAAGACATAGGGCATGATTGGTACGTCTGAATGTAATGAATTGAAGAATGGGATAAAGCTAAAAAAGGAATGAAATAATTTAACATGTTTCTTGTTTGGTATGTACAAAGAATTACATTAAAAATTATAAAAGAATGAAACGGCTGTTTGATTACTTTATTTCATATTTATGAATGCTAATTATAATAAATAAAATGAAATAAAAATAAATATTTTTAATAAAAATAACATTATTTCAAAATATTAAATTAACTATTATATTTTTTGTTATACGATTATATGTTCAAATATTTAATAAAGATTTAATATTTATCATATTGCAATATTTATACAGAATAAAATATTATATATTTATATAATAGAAAATGCTTGAATAGTCGTATATAATTGATGTTTAATTTATTTATTGTAAAACAAATATTTATATGGTTTTTATTTTTTTTACTTTATATTGATAATTGTTATATGTAAAAATAAATATTCAATTGATATAATTATTATTAGCTACTTGTACAAATAATATACCAAACAATTATGGTAACAAATATATATATATATATATATCTCTATTATATTATATTTAATACCAACATATACTAAATGTGGAACTATTTATATTATTGCTAAAAATTAATATACTACTATCATAGGATATATTAGATCGTGCTAAAGTATATATTAGCGTTTAGGGAAGTTTTTGTGTGTGTGTGGATGCATAAATAAGGATAAGCATTTTATATATTTACCATATATTTTAGTTATATTATAAATAAAAATAAGAACACACACACACACATATTGGTAATACATATGCATATATTTAATTTATGCCTACTTGTGTAACATATATATATATACACACATATATATTTATATTTTCATTTATGATATTTTTATTATATAATTTATTTAGTAATAATATATAATTTTGTAGATACATATCTTGTAAATTTAAAAATTAATAAAATTATTTTAATAGTGTAAAATATAAATCATTTTTAATAGACTGAAAATGAGTAAAAACATGAAAGATGGAATGAAATAAATACTCTTTATTTTTAAAAATATTAATTATATTAATCATATCAATTATAAAAATAAAATTATATAAAAATAACCATTCTACTCCTATCTTATCCTTGCCCATAATTACCGTTAGGGTTCAGGGAATAAGAATGGGCTGAAGGAAAATCGCACTATCAGACCAGTCATAATCCATATATACACTCTCCCAGAGCCGAAACAAATTCTGCGCTCATCACCAATTCGGGTAACTCATCAAATCCACGAACTACCCACTCGTTCTGGTTTTTTCCAGATCAATCAGTCTATCAACCGAATCGCACGCTAGAAAAATGAGCGGAACGGGGAAGAAGGTTGCCGATGTGGCATTCAAGGCCGGAAAGAATATCGATTGGGAAGGAATGGCGAAGCTTCTGGTTTCCGATGACGCTCGGAAGGAGTTCGCCACCCTTCGCCGAGCCTTCGACGAGGTCAACACCCAGCTCCAGACAAAGTTTAGCCAGGTCCATTATCTTACGACATTTTCCCTTTTTCTTTGATTAATTTGTGCCGATTGAGTATATTGCGATTAACTATGAGGGTTTTATTTTATTCGTTTGTTTATGATTATGGAGGAGATCTGTTGGTTTTATCTTTTCCTTGTTTGTTTGGTTTTAATTGATACTTTGGGTGATCTGATTTTGATCTTTATCATTTCTTTTTAATCTTTTTTAAAATACTGTTAGTAGGATTTTTTTATGTTTGGATGAGCTTGAAGAAGTAATGAATATGACTAATGTTTATTCGTTAAGTGGTTGAGTTTGTTCATTAGTCTTGTTTAGCTTATTTTGATTTTGTGGTTTAAATGACAATATTAATTTTGTGGTGCTGTGGAGAGTTTTAGCAATTACTATATTTCTGCTTTCCCTTCGTTAATTTTCCTAACCTGATATCTTTATGCCTGGCCTCAAGTGTTAAATAGGTCTGGGATCGATGGCTTGGAATAAGGTCTCAGTCCTTTATCAGTTAGATTGCAAGTCGCCGTCTCCTTTTTAACGTGTTTGTTTGGACTCGTAATGTGGCCTTTTTCATTGTTACCAGATGAGACTTTACCTTCCTGTTGTCAGGCTTGCAATGCTGTAATTTATTTACATTTTGAGTCATGATACCATAAAAACACGTAACCTATACTTTGTTTCTGTTTCTACATGCAGAAGTGAACATTTTTCTCCTTGTTGATGCAAAATATAAGCTCAGTTTTCTCTTCATTAAGGCTTATGTTTGTGTATGCATGTACTCACATGGCTAGGCATACTCCAAGGTCCTAATCGTTGTGTTATATTTTTGTAGTATGAAGCTAGCACAATATTGTCACAATTTTTTTTATGAAAATTTTAAACTATTCAATGCTGTTGCCTTTTCTCTAAAACAAGTAAGCCAAATGCTGATGTTATATTTATTGAATTTTCTTGTTGCTTATTTTCTTTTTTTTATAAATGATTTGAAGGAACCAGAACCGATAGACTGGGAATATTACAGAAAAGGGATTGGATCTCGCTTGGTTGATATGTACAAGCAAGCTTATGATGGTATGTGCTTTGTGCTAGTGGGTTTTTTTTTGAACCTATACTACATTAAGATATCCCCTCCTATACTATACCAATAAGCATTATACATAAAATATTCTCTTCTCTATTACACAATAAGCCTGCCGTGCTTCTCTTGCAATGACTTATGTAATTGGTGAACTATGATGACCTCCATGCATTTCCCTCAAGCATTGTTTGTTGATCCAAAAACTGTGTCTACCAATTGTTTAGTAGCTTTGGTGGCTAACATCTGCGAACAATTTAGTTTTTAATTATTCTATTATAAGCCTTGGGGACTAGTAGCTTGGTCATGCTTGGTGTCAGAGAGTACTGAACTTAGATACTTGCTACAAACTTTAATTTCATTTTTTAATGTAAATAAATAGGACAATGTTTTGGTCTTGAGTTTCTTACCCATATATTTACGTAAATGATTAAAATGTTTTAATCCAAATTTTGTTGCGCTAGTTAATGTATTTTAGCGCAATAAGCTTTGTGCCAGAAAACCCTGTTATCAGATCCCTTTTTGGCCTTTTGTCCTTAACAAGTCTAGCTGTTAAGAATTTGCTTTGCTAGAACTTATCACATAGTAGTCTATAATAATGAAAGATTTACTCAAATGGATGAGCTAACTTTCTCCTCACTCTTTTTTACTGCTTGTTTCCTAGTCTTAACATAGTGAACAAACTTTCTGCAGTTATCCAGTATTTTATCTTCTTCTGATTTGAGGTTCTAATTTTTTTTTTTCTCTGCAGAGATCAAAATTCCACAGTATGTAGACAATGTCACCCCTCAGTACAGACCTAAGTTTGATGCTCTGGTGAGAAACATTAAGAATCTCAGCTGTTGTTACAGTTTTCCTAAAACTTCGGATTTCTATCTTTTTGCCCACTTCCTATTGTCTGATAAAGGAGGGCCTCTGTTTTAAAATATTTTCACTGGAAGTAGAAATAAAAATAAAAAGGCTATCTGTTCTTGTATCTCCCCTTCTTGGAGCATCCTGGGATGTTTGAACATTGTTTTTGGAAGTAACCATTTAGAATTACTTTGTGGGAGGTAATTATTTGACAGTACATTGGGAACCCTTTAGATATAACATCTTGAAAGATCATATGTAAACTTTTGCAGAGGCATACCTCCTGAATGAAGCAAATATAGAGCAAGGTATCCCTTTGTAGGCGACGCATGCCACATGACAATAAATGTTATTGTTCGTAAATTATTTCCTCAATCAAATTTACTGTTTTAGGAACTTAATTTCCAAATATGTCAAATTAAGGACATGGAGAATCTTATACTGATGGGATCTCTTGATTCACAGTTGGTAGAGCTGAAAGAAGCTGAGGAGACGTCATTGAAGGAGTCTGAAAGACTAGAAAAAGAAATTGCTGAGGGCCAAGAGTTGAAGGTAATCCAAGATGTTATATTATGCTTTCAGGATCCGTCTTCTTTTTTTGGGTTTTTTTCTTTCCCTCTGTGTCTCTCTCTGTCCCCTGCAGGCGCACACAAACATCCCACCCCAGACATTTTCTTGTGTAAAGATTTCTCATGCCTTGGCTTTTGGTGCAACAGAAGAAGTTGAGTACCATGACAGCTGACGAATACTTTGAGAAGCATCCAGAACTCAAGAAGAAGTTTGATGACGAAATTCGGAATGATTACTGGGGCTACTAATTTTGTCTTGATGTGCCAGTTATTTGAACCGCTTTATGGTGAAAGCTTTGAGCTCAGCTGAGCTGCAATTTATCTAGAAATAAAGAGGGTAATGAATTTGTGTAATCGTTTGATTTCTTGGGTTCCGCAAGATGTGAGCATGAATCTTGCGATGCTTGTTGCAGTTTCCATCTACTGCTAAATGTGTTGAACATTGGGAGGAGATTAGCATATAAAACTCCGGGGATGTTTCAATTTCTTTTTCTATGAACATATTTAATTATACGTGAACTTAGTCATTTATACTCATTATTATTAAGGCACACATTCGTGGAATTGAAATTTTGATGTTGACACTTGGACTTAACCTTTTATTACTAAGAAGGTTGACACTTGGACTTAACCTTTTATTACTAAGAAGGTTGACACTTGGACTTAACCTTTTATTACTAAGAAGGTTGACACTTGGACTTAACCTTTTATTACTAAGAAGGTACGAGACTTCCACTTGCTTTAATCAAATCAACGATAGGGATTTGTTGCCAAGTTTGTTCGCTGTCTTATTTACAATCTTTCACAACTCACAAAAAGCAAAAGTAGAATGTCCAGATGTGATGTATTTGACAATGAGTTGGAGAGATGGGTTGTAGCATGGTGCTTGCAGTTATGGGACTTGCAATTGCCAATCCTCACGACTCGATTACCCCAAGCGTTGAAGATGACCTTTTAACTCTATTTTTCATATATGTCTATTCTTATTTATTTATTTATTATTTATTTAATTTTTTGCAAGCATACAAGTAATTCTACTATCGACATCATATTTTGATGTTAAATGCCACAAAGTAATTAAAGTCGAAAATAGTGAAATGAATACCATTTTTGCATATTAAGTTTTTGAACATGACTAGAAGAGCGCAGGTAGTATTTCCGACTACAATAAAGGAAATCGTGAATAAAATCAACAATCTACACAGCCATATCTTTAAGCTGTAAAATTAAGGGTTATTTTGAACATTAAGCTGTATAATTAATTGTTAGTTTGAACTTTTGCAGTGAAGTTTGATCGCTCTAATGGTCTAATCATGAAGCCAACATCACATCTTATTCAAATCACAATTGTCCAAGCAAGCCCACGACATTACCTCAAGTTCAGTTCAATATGTGTATTAATTTATTCTCAAATTCGTTGCCAGTGGTGCCAACAAGTTCTAAAGGACAGTCTTCCTTTGATCAAAATTGTAACGTTTTGCTAACTCTAATCGAAATTAAAATTATTAAAATTATCTCTTAACATGGTGAGCCATTTGACCACAAACACAGCAAGTGATTCTAAACTGTTTTCTGAAACCCAGCCCTTTTTGTCTTATTATTATCTATATTTCTGTATACTTCAAACAGTCTTATTATCAGTGTGATAATATTTGTTTAAACTTCTACATTTAAAATTGGAGAAGGCCAAATAAGAGATATTTTGATCCACCATACACTTTAGATGGATAAAATAATTTCATTTTCTCCTCTCATCTCTTATTTTCATTTATTATTTTATGATCTCCTTTTCTCACTCCTCTCGCGTTTCTTTCAATACTTTCCTCTTCTATCTTTCAAGTTCAATCCCATTTATGTTTTTGTCCTTTTTATATTATCTATTTCGACTGCCTCTTACGTTTCGTTGTCTACTTTTTGCAGCATAAATTTTTGCAGCATAAGTCAGACGCCCTCCTGATGACGTGTCAAAATCCAGGCCTTTCATTTCACTCTTACCCCCACAAGCACCCTTACCCTACCGTTTCCAGACGACTGCATGCCCGCGAACAACCCATGTATATATATACATATGTATATATATATAGATACACACACACACACACACACACACACATATATATACATATACATGTATACATATATAATACTCGCAGCCGACTATTACTGAGTCCAAAGGGTTGTTAAATAATTGATGTTAAATATAAGCATATAATGATATGAAAATTGAAAAGAGTTCGTTATCTGTGGTTTGCCTTTCCTTTTCATGCATATAAACTGCAGAGTAGGGGCAAAACTATGCGTATATTCGTATATGCATACATAAGTAATTGGACACAGCTTGAGACCGAGGCCGTTTGAGAGGATTTGGGTTCAAGCCCGCTCGTTAAGTTTCAATCATGTCCGAGGCCGACGAATCAACTTCCCGGGGGCGGGAGTTTACAACTCGCCTCGACGAGGACTTCGGAAAGACCACTGAGTACAGTTATCGTTCCGCCGTGGAGGACGACGGGGATGCGGAGGCTGGGGAGGGAGGTGACTGGAGGTTTCAGGTGGCGGAGTTTGCGAAGGGGGCGGCGGAGATGAGTGTGGAGTTTGGAAAGGGAGTGAGGGACGTCCTGAAGCAGAGCATATTGAGGGAGGATTCCATAATTATGAGGAAATGTAAGGACCCATGTGTAAAGATTGGTCGGAAATTGAGGTTTCTGAACGAGTACCTCCCCGAAGATCGCGATCCGGTTCGTGCTTGGATTGTCATCATCTGCGTCTGGGTATTTGCTCTTGCAGGTATTTTTTTTTCTTCTAAATTTTGAGTTGTTTGTTTCCTTTTTCCTTCCGTTGTTTCTTGTTAGAGATGAAAGGGAGTATAGGCGTGACATTGGAGAAAGAATGCTGGAAACAATTTGTGGTGTGTGTGTGAACTTTAGGATGAAAATCATTCTTCAACTGTTACATGAAAGCAGCCAATGCAATCGAATTTGTTGAATTAGGAGTATGGAAGTTCTTCATTGAAAATGGAATGGGCAAAATATTTTGCCAACATGCCATGGATTCTTTAAGATTCAAGCCTTTTGTCTGACCTTTGCACGGTAGTGAGAGTGGATGAATCACTCGGGAAGAATATATAATCTGAATTATCCTACTAATGGTGTTCTTCTTCAGAGCTTTCCTTTCTTTACGCGAAGATTCCAATCAGGAATTGTCCATGTGCTGACATGTGCAAACTTAAAAGCATAGAGGGATACAGTTGACCACTGAGGTCTCCGGCTATATTTATAAAGACTATTCTAATGAGATTTGAATTGAACGTTAGTTCTTGAGCGTAATCAGGGTGTTCTTTTCCTGTGAGAGTTCCCAGATTTTCTGAGACTATGTCAGAATTTTCTAAGAACCACATTAGTAGTTGGACACGGAAAGTGTTGTCTCTGTGTTATAAGTTATCATTTCTTTTAGTCCCCACTTATGGTTTGCTTAGGCCTAAATTAGCTGTTGAGCATGGAAAATTTTGTCTTGGAGTAATGTATTATTGTCTGTTTGTTGCTGTTAATTCTGTCTGTCAAATATGCAGCTTTAATTGTAAACTTCGATGAGACTTCAACTCATTTGGTTAAAAAGATGAAGATGCACCCTGCTAGTGCTAGCCTTGTATTGCTTCCAGATGGAAGGCGCCTAGCTTATCAAGAACAAGGTGTTTCAGCCGATCAAGCTAGATATTCCATGATTGTTGCCCATTCTTTTCTTTCATCCCGGCTTGCAGGTAATTGGTATTAAGCTCATTGTCTTATCAAAATTATTGAGGTAAGAAAACCTAGTTAATCTGAAGTCACGGTGAAAATAGGGATTCCGGGCCTCAAGGGTTCCTTATTGCAAGAGTTTGGTGTTCGATTGGTGACTTATGATCTACCTGGATTTGGGGAAAGTGACCCTCATCCTGGGAGGAACCTAAAGTCATCAGCTATGGATATGTCACACTTGGCATATGCTGTGAATGTTACTTGCAAGTTCTGGGTGGTGGGATTCTCTGAAGGAAGCATGCATGCTTGGGCCGCCCTTCGATACATTCCGGACAAGCTTGAAGGTAATTAATTATGATGACTGCAGTTCAAATTGTTATACAACACTTGATTCTTAATTCTTATAGCCATTTTGTGACAGAAATGTCTCTTCAGTTGTAAATGCAGCTTGAGGAGGAAAAACCAAATTTCATATGGGGGAATAAAACTCAGCATAAACTGTTACGTTTCCTACATTTAGAAATCAGTCATTGATGAAACAGAATAGGAGAACTTGCCTGAAACTTTATAATATTTTAGTTATTAAGTTTTATGTGATCCACTAGTGAATAAAAATTTTGTATGTTTAACTTCTGAATTATAATGGTTTCATTACTTGGTTCACATGATAATGAGATATGCGTGTGTCTTGGCCATGCATGAACTTATAACCATCGCAGGCATAACTTTTGCATTATGTTGCCAGGAATCAGTTCTGATGGCCTGAAATAGTTATTATGGTAACTTAAATTATCAGTAGCCAAAAAATCAAATGAATATTCCCCTGTGAATTATGTGATTCATGTGAATTTCAGGTGCGATCATGGTTGCTCCTATGATTAATCCATATGAACTGAGACTGACCAAGGATGAGGGACGGAGAATCTGGGGAACATGGCCAACAAGGCAAAGAATGATGTACCTTTTAGCTCGGAAATTTCCTAAGTTACTTGGGTACTTCTATCGTAAAAGTTTCCTTTCTGGAAAGCACGGGGCAATAGATAAGTGGCTTTCCATCTCACTTGGAGAGAAGGTGAGTCCCTTAGAGGAGGAACTCTGAAGTATTGCAGTGTAAACTTGCATGTGACAATGGTTGCTTGAAAACTATGAATCATTGCATATACTTGACTGAGGTTCATCTATGCCAGTAACTGAGTCATAAGAGTATTGAAAGAGTTCCATTACTTTTGACTCTGTACTCTGTTTTACATCTCACGATTTCTTATTGAATACTATCAACTTTGTAGGATAGAGCTCT